>JAVJGG010000013.1:9268652-9299387 GCA_035590195.1 Aviceda cuculoides
CCCCCCCCCCCCGAATCTATGTTCTGATGACGAGAGGAGGAAAAAGGTGCAGCTTTTCCCCATTGACACTGATCTCCCTTCAGCATGTTATTAGCAGCTGCCACACATAAATACTGCAGACTAATAATGCAGGTGACAAAAAAAAAAAAAAAAAAAGGCAAGCTACAGACACTTCTGTTTGCGTGCTCTGCTAACGGCGAATTCTCCGGGTGCAAGGCTGCCAGCACCTCCAGTTTGAGGGAACTGGGCAGCCCCTAAGCACTCATCTTATCTGCATTAAGCTGCACGATAGCTGATGCCCGTGATTACTTCCAGCAGAGTGATGCAGGTAGGGATGCAGAGACAGCGAGGAGGTGAGCCTTTGCCACCAACATCAACTGAATCCGAAACAGTGATTCTTTCCCTAGAGAAATACACTGCGCGTTGGCTTTTTTTTTTTTTCCTCCCCTTTAAATGAAATGCACCACAGTGTATGGGTAACTTTGCACTTACGTTGGTTGTCTACCTTTGACGATCTGCTGCGGCTAAGCAATGATCTGTTCCAGCAGATACAGCACAATGCATCTGGTAAACCACCAGTTTTGGAGAAATCAGCAGCAGCCAAACGCGTCCTCCTTGAGATATGTGTTGCTTCGGGGTGGCAAATTAGCAACTCCAGGGAAGAAATTCACAGTTCTGGCGTTAGTCATCCTCTCCACATTTCATTTCTATTAATCGGCGATCCTTCGGGCGTTTAACGTGCACGCAACAACCCAAACAAACAGCGAGCAAAAATCCGGTGCACTTCTTTAGAGCGGGGGTATTTTCCACTCTGCACTGCACACGATTTCCATCCCTCCCTCGGCAGAGCGCAGCCAGCTACATGAAGTCTGCAACTTCTTACTGCAAATGACAAGAGTTGGTCTGGCGGTGCTTCTCCCTCCCTCTTTACCTCTGGGGTGACAGTTGCCCACCAAAAAAAAAAAAAAAAAAAAAAAAAGTCTTTATTCTGATAAAGCCTTGAATTTTCCAAATGAGACTTTTGGGAGGGAATCTTTATCTGTGTGTTCTCCAGCACTGGCAAAGCTGCTTGTTTCTTAATGTCTAGAAAAAAGGCTTTTTTTCTGGGGAGAAGTCCCAGTTGCAGACAGCCTAATTTGTTCTTGGCACGTCCTAGGATTTGCATTGCTGTGGGGGTCAGAAATGTAATAATTCACGAATCTATCTGCTGAGCTGGGCTCAATTAGTCAGTCTCCTTTTTTTTTTCCACTTTTCCAGTTGCCTTTTGGGAAGGGTAGAGCCTTCCCTGAGCAGAGCAGAGGGTCTCGGAGCATGTCGTGGCACTACACCAAGCAGTGCTGTTGGGAAGGGCAGAGGCAGCACAACGTTGTCTCTGCTTTCTGCAGGGATGAAAATGGGACTTGGCAGGAGAAGCTGCTCACCTCCTCTGGGCCATTGGATGGTGCAGGCAGAAATTACACTCCCCTTGCTGACATTTAAAATGCTTTCTTCCATTTTTTACAAGATCTGCAGGAAATAAACCCTTCTCATTCAAGGCTGGAGCTTCATGCCCTCATGTGCTGTCTATCAGAGTTCACTTCTCTGCCCATGTTTTCTACTTGCTAGACTCTAGAAGGAGGCAGCCACAGGAATATAAATTCCTCCTGTCCGAGGAAGGTCACGTCCGTGCCCAGCACTTGGCAGGGCACCTGGGCAGCACCACCTCAGGTGGGAGCTAGATGCAGTGATTCAAGCTTCATACAGTTCTGGGATCTCCGAGCTGCTCTTAAGTGTTTCAGGTGCCATTATTCACAGGCTACAGCTGTGTGCTTTAAAAACACTTAAGACTTGGCCATATCAAAATGGATGTTGACCAGACACAGTAAAATATATACCTACCTAATCTCAAACCCGAATTTAAACTTCCCAGCTACTTCTAGGTGTTAGAGCAAAGATAAGCAAGGGAGCTGCTGAAAATATTTAAAATGGCAAGGAATTTCTCTTCTCTTTGTTCCCAGAAGCAGCTGAACTATTTTTACTCCTTCTTTCTAAGCACATCCACTTGTTGAGGAGAAATTGGATAAAGATGCTGCTGTTTTGACAGATTTATGAGAAAGTGAAGAAGGACTTTTGCATTTAACCAGCAACCTTCAGCTAGAGCTGTCACTGGCAGCTCCAGCCATAACAAAATTTCATATTTCATGCAACTAAAGGTTTGTTACATGGCAAAACTTTTTAACGTCCAGACCCTAATATCATCGAAAGCATGATGCGCTGACTTGCACTAGGACCTGATACAGAAACATGGTTACAGGGTAGCTCAGATGCACAAACAGAGTCTTACTAAAGGCAGTAGGATTGCGTTATGCCTTCTCTACCTCTTTCTGCATCATGGGTTGGGGTCTTAGTCTGTTTGGGCTTTTCAGTAAACAATGTGCAGTTGTGGAAGTATTAAAGGAAATTCTCTTTAAGTAAGATATTTCACTGCTATTACACTGATAGTGGGGAAAGTCCACAAAATGACAACATTTCTTCTTTGCTGCCATTAATGACACACCCATTAAAATCTTAAGCCGTTGATATATTATATATTAAGAAATACCAGCTTTTATAACATTAGGTGAAACCTCTTTGTTCAGTAATAGTTCAGTTTCTCAGTATTATTTATCTGTATGCATGCACTTGCAGACATTAGAGTACTAAGAAATCAAAGTTCAGAAGTTATGATATGAAAACTGTTTGGTATGTGTATGTACATAGAACCACAGAATCATAGAATCATTTAGGTTGGAAAAGACCCTTAAGATAGTCCAACCATAAGAGTTGGTTACAAGTCCAACCATAAACCTAGTCCACCACTAAACCATGTCCCTAAGCACCACATCTACACGTATTTTAAATACCTCCAGGGATGGGGACTCAACCACTTCCCTGGGCAGCCTGTTCCAATGCTTGATAACCCTTTCAGTGAAGAAATATTTCTTAATATCAAATCAAAACCTCCTCTGGCACAACTTGAGGCCATGTCCTTGCGTCCTATCACTTGCTACTTGGGAGAAGAGGCTGACACCCACCTCGCTACAACCTCCTTTCAGGCAGTTGTAGAGAGTGATAAGGTCTCCCCTCAGCCTCCTTTTCTACAGGCTAAACAACCCCAGTTCCCTCAGCCACTCCTCGCAGGACTTGTGCTCCAGGCTCTTCACCAACTTTGTTGCCCTTCTTTGGAAGTGCACTCCTGCCCAACTTGGTGTCATCTGCAAACTTACTGAGGGTGCACTCGATCCCCCTCTTCCAGATCATTGATAAAGGTATGAAACAGAACTGGCCCCAAAACTGAGCCCTGGGTGGGCACGGCTCTCCATCCCCTACCTCCACTGAGACGGCAGACCAAAGGACCTCCCTAGCACACTATCCGTCCAACACTGGTGTGCCACCCCCAGGCTTATCTCTAGTGAGCCTGGTTTTATCCCTTTCCCCCCTCAAATCTAGTCTAAAGCTCTTTCAATGAGCCCTGCTAACTCCTGTGCAAGGATCCTTTTCCTGCTTTGAGACAGGGGTACCCCATCTGTTACCAGCAGGCCTGGTGTTGTGTAAACCGACCCATGATCAAAAACCCCAAAATTCTGCCAGTGACACTATGCTTGGAGCCAGGTATTGATCTGCTGGCTTTTGCTGTTTCTTCCCTCATAATTCCCTGCAACTGGAAGAATAGAGGAGAACGCTACTTGTGTTCCCTTAACCAGTCGGCCCAAGGCCCTGAAGCCTTGATTGCCCTTGGACTTCTTGTCACAACCTCATCACCGCCTTCCTGAAAAATCAATAACAGGTAGTAATCTGAGGGCTGTACCAGGGTAGGAAGCTTTCTCTTCACACCTTTAACCCAGGCCCCAGGGACATAGCAGATTTCCCTAAGTGGTCTGGTCTGCATATTAGGCCTTCTGTTCCCATCAGGAGAGAGTCTCCTATGGCAACGACCCATCTTTTTTTCTTTATGGAAGCAGTTTTGACACAGCACATAGACCAACTTAACCTCAGTGACACCTCCAAGCTAGATGAACCATCATCCTCGCCATTGATCGGTTCCACCTGCAGACCCTTAGACCTATTAATATAAGGGTGCCTGGGAAGTCGGGGCAGTCACAGAGGAGACGTGCCTGCTGCCCCGGGCAGGATCTTATCACCATTACCCCCTATGCGTTAAGCCACTGTGTTCAGCCAGGTGGACAAAGGATAGATATCTCCCCATTCCAGAGCAGGGTTGTACACCATTAAGACATACTCAGAGTTGAGCGTGGGCCAGCTGCAGGGAAGCATTGTTACAGCCAATAGCTTGGGTTTCCTGGTGCTATAGAAAGTTGGAACATATAGCATCTCCCTCTGGTTTCTCTCTACTCTGTGTAGCAGTGGGGTTTTTTGGAAGCCTCATCCAGATTTTAGTTATTCTTAAAAAAGAAACCTTGTTTGTATTCAGAGGCACTGCACACAGGCTCCCTCCTGAATGGCTCTTTGGATATATTTTTGGGTATACAGGAGCATTTAGGAAGGGCACCTGTGTCAGAGGATGCATGAGGCTCAGCACTTCCAGTGTGGCAACTGAAGTCACTGAAAGCAGAATGGGAAAAACATTAAAAGCTGCTCAGAAACCCAGTGTAGGCACTGGAAGGTCAGGAAAGTCCTCCCTCTCACTTTGATAGCAACCTCCATTGCGGTGCAATGTGTTGCAGGTCCTGGGTTTAGCAGGAAAAAATACCTTCCAGCTTCCATCCAGCTCAGTGATGAATGGCAGGACATGCAAGTCATGGAGGTGTCCTAGAGAGAGGCACGTTGGTGCAGTTGAAGCTGCTGGCTCCTCTGACAAAGGAAAGGAGTTGCAATGGTTGCTGCTCCCAACACCCCACACTGCTGCTTTCCCTGAGGCAGGGAGACCCCAGTAGGAGAAGCTGGACCAGTGGGGTAGCTGTTTCTGAATGGCTGCCATTTACTGTGTGATATGTAAAAATGAAGATCAAAGGGTTTCTGTTAAAATGGTAAGCTGTAAATGGAGGCACTCTGGAAAAAGATGCATGACCTGTTCTCATGCCCTTGCTGCCAGGGAGTTTGGGAAGAGGGGAGCGTGGGACTGCTCCGGCATCCCTGCTTCAATCCATCGCAGCAGGGAAGCTGGCACCCTCGCTGGTGTTTTTTCAGAGGCTCTGAGTTGTATATGGAAAGATCCCCATTCCCCAAGAAATTCCATGTGAAAGAGACTCTGAAGTGCCCCTTCTCACCCTGCCCCTCCTGCCCTTCCAAGCAAATTGCTCCTCGTTCTGCTGGAAGAGATTGAGAACTCCAAGCCCAACTCTTTACTTCCATTTCATTTCTCTCTTCTTTAGAGCCCTTTCTTCTCCTTCCCCCTTGGATGACCTTCTGGACCGTGCCACTTTTCTTATGGAATATGGATTCCACATATTTTTGCACAGTACATAAGAATCGGTTCTGAACACAACATTCTTGTCATGAAGAGGGAGTGCTCCATCCAGATTGCCCTCTCTAAACTTGTTCAGTCCTTTAGTGAGATGTGTGGCCATATCAGCATGATCAGCAGCTCCAGGTGGAAAGCCTTTGGAAGCTTCAGTGATCCAAGCTTTGGTTGTACTCCTGGAGATTTCATGTGATGGACTCACTGCCTCCACAGTTCATTTGGTTCTCCTGATTCTGCAGTAAATACCCTCATGCCTCATTTCTTTTCTACCAAATACAGTGTCTATGAAGCTGGGATTTTGCAGGCTGCCAACTTTTGTTTTTTAACTGCTGCTTTTGACAGATAATGGTAGGTCCCAGCAGATTCGTCTTTCCCCCTTCTTTTAAAAATGTAAATAATTAATTGAATAGGGAAAAAACCTTCAGAGATATCTGTGGATGGAAGAAGAAACTCCTGGTTCTCAAAACAGGTTCAGCAGATGGTAGTAAAAATGCACTACTCCATTTATTAGAGAAATAGTTTTTAATTCCTTATTTTTTAAGAAATCAGACAAGGAGCTGATTTTCTACCATTGTCAAGCTTGTGTTATTAAAAATAATTGTGACAAAGTAGGTCCTACTTCATTTTCCAATTCTACCATGTTTTCAACACTCATAAAATTTTGGAACTATTTCTCAAAGCTAAGCAATTCAAGTGATTATGAGTGATCACTTGAGTGATCCCCTGCAAGGTGGTCTAAATGGTCACCCAGTGTTAGCTACAGAGGCTCTTTGCAGAGAACCATCAGCTCTGCTGGCTCTTCCCTTAATGTTACAGTAGTGGAACAAAAATGTTTCGTAATGGCACACCTACATCCCCCAAACAGGGTTTTGCATCCCTTTTTTGACCACTGTGAATACATATACATGTATATAGTCACACACATGCACATTTGTATGAAAAACCTGAACCTATGCACAAAACTAGCTCACAGTTCCTCTCTTTCTTGTGTTAGCCTTCACACTCAACATTGCCAGAAGTTGATCCAAGTAAAACCTACTTGGATTGGAGAGCAATGCCAGATGTTGCAATGAGAGCCCCATCACTGCCGCGTTTGGGGTCCTGCTTACTGACACGGAAGCTGCTCAAACAGTGGTGGCTGGAGAGTCAGAAAAGCAGCGTGTGTTCCCTGCTGCTTTCACCGGCCTTTCGTAAATCCCTTCTAGTCTCTATTTCCATTAAAGCTGATCTGCAGTATTTAGACATCAAGGTCTTTGGAAAGGATGTATTTCTTATTATTTATTTACACAAACACAGAGAGACCTCTTTCTCAGTGGGAGCATATGCTGGTCTAACACTAGCATCCTGCTGATCAGACATATTCAGACAAAATTCTCCCTGACACAGTGCCCACTATGTTCTCTGATTTTGCTCATACAGCCTAAAGTTATTTCTAGTTTCAGAGCAAGCACCTCTCCTGCTCAACTAACTCAACTCATCCAAGGCATCTCAGTAAAGGTGATCTTCCAGCCGGCAGAGTTAATTGTTACACACCGGGTAATCAGGCAGGCTGTGCAGCAAATACTGATGTCTGCCATCGGCATGGGCAATTTTGGTCTCCCGCTAGAATTAGGCAGACCTTCCAAAAAGGGAAGAGCTGTGCCGGCTTACAGCAAAAAGAGAATGTGACGCCACATGATGGCTTTATGCTGAACCACAGACGAGGGGCTCGTAGAGCACGATTCACATCCGTAGTGGCACGTGCCTTAGCACAGCTGTAGGAAGACAGTTGTGTGGACGCACAGAAAATCCTTGTAAATGCACCTAAGCTAGAAAAGAGGCTGGTCACAAACCAGAGCATACCTCAAGTATGCAAAACTTTTCTCCTGAAGCAGCCTCTTATTCACCATGAGCTCGCGTCTCTCCTCCCACCGTTACAAGCAGACACGGAAAGCTCCCTTGCGTCCCCTCTGCCCGCCTCGCCTCTGGCGTCCATTTTGTTAAAGAAGATTGGTTCTCAGGTTGAGTATCACCAGAAATCCCTCACTAACAGAAACACAGGAGACACGTGGTCATCACGGGGAGATGCTGGCTCCCTGCTGATAACTTTGAGGTGGCTCAGGCAATCCTCTCCTCATCTTTCCACTGAGCTGGAATAATAAAACACCTTAGTGCCAAAGGAGTATAAGCATTTGCAGTGATTACTTCCCTTAAGCCGTGCTGTCAGTGGTGCTTTTGGACCTGGTTTGTCCCACCCCTGTGGGGACAGTCGCCAGCAGTGGGAGGCTCAGCCAGTGCCAGGGGCAGAAGGAGCAGGCGAGAGGGGCTGGAAGCGCCCGCGGGAGACGCGTCGGTGTAAGAGGAATAGCCAGGCAGAAATCACACAGGGTTTCTGCCGGTGTCCTCTCCATTCTGAAACTGTCCTTTGAAGGCTGGTGAATATAAGGGAAAGAAAGCACCTTGTTCCACCTTTGTTTAATGCGAAACTGCAGATTGAAATCATTGTGTGTGGCTGATGAGAAAATGATGAAAGAAACCTCAAGTCCTTTTTATTGGAAGCTTCTGCAATGCGGTGCGGAAGTTATCCACACCTTTTACTGAACCGGTCCCTTAGAGGAAAGGCTGAACACTCATGAATGGTAAAAGAGAAAAGGGACTTTTTTAATTACAATATTCAAATATTCCTTTCAGTATGTCTTGCAAAGAATCCGAAAAGATCAACTGTTTGTTACTGTAGCACAAACAGCAGTGAACGTTTTCGTAGGTAGCATGACCGAGGAGATATTTAAAACATAAATGCGTCTAAGAGAATGTTGCAGCTGGAAATTTCCAGATGAATGCTTTTTTTCCTCCCCCCTTTCTGCCTTGTCTGCCTGCATCACGAGCAGCCTACATTCCTGTTTGCCTAATGCGTCAGGGTGATGTCTTGTGAGGATTTTAGCTATTTCATCACTTTATACCTGTGGTTCAACAGTAACGTTCCCAAGTCCTCAGGAGGCACTTTTCTCTCAACATTACACATCCCCTCGATTGCCTGTACATGGAGAGAGATTCATAACTGATGTAGTTGGTGTCACAAAATTCCACTGGCACAGCAGTCAATACGAAATGCGGCACTAATTACGAACAGCACCTATCTGCTCAAATTACTGTCGAAATGCTAACTTTGGGAAAAGATATTTTTATGCATAAGCTTTTCTGCAAAAGAAATATTACTGGAAGTGAAACAGCCAGGCTTTCAGTTATGAGAATGAGCTCTGCTTTTGCCCTTGTTACTGCTGCTTTCAAGAAGGAAAAAAAAAAAAAAAAGTATACATCTTCATACTGATTTCCCTCTGAAGTTAATAAAAAGAAAAAAACAAGTGATCATGGTGATATTGAGAGAAAGAAAAAAATGTCTAGATCCTGTTATTTTATCGGGCTGGTGTTTTTTGTTTTAGAAAACAGAAATTTCTCAGATCACTTATAGGTACAAAATGTAACGTGAAAAGGATTCTCATTTGCAGTGCAGCAAGAGTTTTGAACGGGGTGTCTCTATTTCATGTGGTATAGCACACAGAAACTTCTTCGGGATACAGAGAGAGGTATTTTCAAAACGCATGTCTCTAGAGACTGATTTTAAGATAGTTCTGTGCCACTTGCTTCTACCAAAACCCGTACATGTTTTGCTGCATGTTCGAGGGGGTCTGGCTTTCATGGGCAGCTCCTGCTGTGAGGGTCCCTCAGCCTGGCGAGCAGCGCCCTGGGCAGCAGTTTGGGTTCGGGAAGAGGAGGTGGGTTTATCGCTTGTCAGCAGGAAGCTCGGCACAGAACGATGATGCCCTGGGAACAGAACAACAGCGGGGAAGGGGACCTGGGGAAGGGGTCTGGAGAGACCGGAGAAAGGATGCTGGTTGCACAAAAGGTGGTACAAAGTAATGATCTCGATGACCACAATGTGATCCCAGACCCAGGCAAAAATATTCCTTGCAACCTGAAGATTGTATAAATTTCCTTGGGTGGGGGAGTTAAATCAAAGACTTCTCAGTTCCAGGTAAATAATTTTCATCGTTTTTTCTCTCCATAATGGACTGTTTGTTTTAAAGGCTGCCACCATTTGTTTCAGCAAACTGTTGGCTAGGATTTATTTCTTCTTGCACAAAAACCTCCCACCTGGAGTGCAGGAAGTGTTTTTAAATCATACTGCTGACCAGAATAGCTCCTTATTTCTCAGCATGCCATTTCTATCGTAGGTATATGTTTTCCCGCTTCACTTGAGAACTATTCAGTATCAAAACCCATCATGAATTATACACTGAGATCTCACTAACAAAATGTTCTCACGTTTACTCATCCTACTGTTTACTTCTCAAAAAGCTAGTTAAATTGACATTCAATGCAGACAGACTTTTCAAAGGGACGTGAATCCTGTGTTCACTTTCCAAAAACAGGCAGTCAGCTAAATCGGGGGGGGGTTGTTCTTATCCTTCATGAATCTCCTGAACTTCGGGTTTAGGTAGCTGCTCATCTTTTGCTACAAGGACCAGCAGTAAAGTAGGTAAGGTGGTGCACTGTGATGCCAAAGACATGTACTCATCGTGCTCCGGACTCATGCTAAAACCTGCTCCCTATTGACCCAGCTTAAAATAGGTACCTGGCAACAGGCACTGGAAAGTGAAAAGTAGTCAAATACTATGTAAACTTTATATCCATATGCTCTAAAAATGATGATCATTACAAAAAGCATGAAATGTCTACCAAGATCTTTAAGAAAAAAATATAACCCCAGAGAAAAAATGGTAGTTACTGGAAGCTGAAAGAAATCCCCTTTCACAATGCATGTAAATGAAATAATGATGGGTTTTAATATCATTTCTGCCTCATTCATGTGCTATTCATTACCTGAGCAATCCAGGTTGAAAAATGAAATCTTTAAATTCGCAGTCATACAAGCAAAAAGCTGAGGCACCAAAAGTAAACTTCGATTAGCAGTTACCTGGCAGCTCAATTAGCAGTTACCTTCAATTAGCATCACTTGGGCTGTTATAGTCCAATGACTTTGGTACAGTTCAGCAGTAGCTAGCTAGGATATTTGACTCAAAACTGTTATTATGAGAAATGGAAACAGTGCTAAAGTAATTATTCTTATTCTTCAAGACACAAGAAAAATGAGTATTTTAACTAATGAAACATGGTAAGTGCTGAAGCCTCCATTAATATTATCAATGTTTTTAATTTGTTAGATGATGAAGCATTAAGGTTTCTATAGCAGCTGCTGATTTCAGCTCCTAGGAATAGTGACCTTTTAAATTTTATTGTTCAAGTGACTGTATTCTAAAATGCTGTTCTTGGGAGTTTTTTATAGGTTTAAATACAATTTTCTTTAAATTAGGCAAATAAATTCTTTGAACTTGACACACTTTGAAGAACTGAATAACATCAGTGCCCCTGTAACTAAGTCTATTTCTATTTGCTGGCTGGAATTTTTTTTCCAGGGGATAAGGGTTAAACTTTGAACAAACCTTAATTTGTTCAAAGCAGCATCCAGTCAAGGGTATGAGCATCCAAAGAAAGTAGTATTCAAGCAGCCGGTCCACAGATGGTCTGTAACTTTGAAAGCAGCTCTATTTGAGCTATTGCATATCTCCTTCTGGTTCCCTTATTGCCAGAAAAGCAACTGTATATAAATAAAGCTTCAATGAAAGATGTAGGGTTTTTTTCCTTTGACAGATCACTATTCAGTCAGAAATCTTTTACAAAGGATTCTGCATTTAACAGCCAAATAATTCTAAAGAAACTGTTTCAGTCATCTCACCCAGAAGCCCTCACCAAAATGTGAGTTGATTTTGGCTGACTCAATCCCATTAATCTACAGGTCGTCTCTGTCATTTCATGATTTTTGAAGCCAGGAAAAGGAGCTGATTGAAAACATGTGGGGGAATGACCTTCCTCTTTCCCTCACACTGGAAAGAAACATTGAAAACATTCTCCAATCCAGAACTCAAAGTGTGTAACAAAATGCATTTACCCTCTTGCAAAGTACAGCAAAGCCAGTCAACAGAGTCAAAAAAATAATTTCTTTTGCTTTCTTCAACTTTTTGCCATTTCACTCTCTCTAGTCCTTTTCTCTGTCCTCAAGGATGGAGGCAAAACAGGAAGGCAAAAGATATGGAGCAACCACTGGCTTTACCTCAAGATGTTTCTCAAGCCACACCAGCACACGGCGGGATGCAGACCACTATCCAGTCTGGCTGACGTGAATTCCTTCTCTGTGTTTGGACAGACGCTGGCCACTCAAGCCGATAGCTAGAGAACACATCACCTGGGAGCCCGTTCAGAGTTTGACTGGGAAAATTTGCACTGGGAAGATACTCATTCTTTGTAGAACAATGAGGAAATGCCCACGTAGCAGCCAGGACACTGTGCCGTGCACGGACAGCCAGAGGACCCCTCCACTGCCTTGCCTGGGTGACAGAAATGGCCAGAGCAATGCTCTGCCTCAGCTGAAATACTCACGTGTCAGTGTTCACAGAGAACGTCCCTACTCGCAGAACTCAGAGGGTGACCCATCTCTCACATCAGTCCATGGTGACAGCCCAGAGAAGCTGACCCAAGACGTAGTGAAGAGAGAATTACAGAATCAGAGTCTAATCGATGCCAGTCACCATAGTGTAGTTGGAGATGGAATTTAATTCTCTGGTAGGATTAAAAATGTAATAAAGGTAACTCTAGAGATATTTTCCACCTGTATTTCTCCTGAGATAAGGTGTTACAAGATATTCTTACAGAGACAGCAGCACATTGTACCAATAACAGTGACATGTTAAATGGGTTAAGGTTGGGTTAATTAGTAGGTCAAAAGCAGCTGTTATTAGAGAAAGGCTATGCGACCAGCAGGGATGTTCTTAGAACCTCAGATTTGTTCAGAACCTTTTCTGACAGTATGAAAGCCCAAATGGTCGCAAAGTTTGCTGCAAAAGCAGCAGCCCAGGGCCACCTCTTCTAAACCACAGGACCATCCTTTCTCCCCAACCCTTCCTACAATACTGCCATTACCAGATTGCTGATCACAGCTGTTTCAGCTTCATATTTCAGTTTCTTCTTTCACTAAATATTTCACTGTTTCTAAGTGCAGCAATACATATCAGGGTTTCCAGGCATGGCTTCTTCTTTCTGGGATCTGCTTCTCTGGTCTCTCCATGCCCTGGCCACAGCTGGCACCCCCAGATGCTGCTTTCCAGCATTGGCTCTCCAAAATCTGCTGCTTCAGAATCTGTTTCTAATCCCTTCTCTTCGACAAGCTGGACTTCATCCTTGCACAGCCACATACCTTCACTTGACATGGAATTGTCCCTTTTCTAGTCCAATATATGTGGACAGCCAGTATTACACTGTCACCGTGGTCAGAGAGGACATGCGGTAGGGAAGTGTCCAACTGGTCAGTGACCTGAATCCAAAGTATTCAAGGTTCATCTCACATACATTGTATTTAATTGGTTTCATCTCGTTTCTCTGGTACCTAAGTTTCCATCAGTAACAGTCTCAAGGTCTCCACTACCTCAGTGGTTCAGCTAAAATAAACAAGAGTTCATATTCTTTAGTGTTTAATACCTGTGCTTTAGGCTAGAGCAGGGTAGAGGGGTTTTTTAAGTACAGACCACGAGTGGTTGCACACCAGGGGTATTTCTCTGTTCAGAAAGGTCACCATTACCCAGCCAGTTACTAAGAATTTGATCCCAGTTTCACACGGCAGTGCCTGACACATAGCATAGCCCTGCTACGGATTTACTTGCAAAGATATTTTTAAAACAAAACCATAGTTTGTTTATTGCATCCCCAAGCTGCATCTGAGAGCAGCCAGGATCTCCTTCCACATAAATGAGGCCTTTCTTTTCCATTTACTTTTCTGGGAATTGACCAGCATACGCTGATATGATATGATCCAGTTCTGTTTTAGCACCCATGTGCAGAACTGGGAAATGCGTGGGCATGAAATGCACTAAAATATTTGCATTTATATATGGTGTACATTTTTAACTCTTTTCTACTGCATGGCAGAGTACAGTATGATGTCAAATGCAATAGGACTTTCCCCCCTCCCAACATAGTAGAGCTGTAGAGAGCTCGATCTCATACTAACACAGTACTGCTCTGCCATTTAGAGTATACGTGGACCCGACAGCAGTCGGTTTCATTGCTGTAGCGCAATTCTGAGCTGTTCTGTATACAGCACAGAATTGGGTTTCCTGCCTTTTTAACTGACTGTTCATTAAATTGTTGGGTTATTGCATGGTGAGCAACCACCAGCAGGAGGAACACAGCTGTCTGGAGAACTCCTGGACTGTATGATAAGAGGTGATATAAGCAGGACACCAGGATTTTGGTAGAGAGGTGTAAGTGTGAGTATGATGCACCTATGAGCATTGATGCAGTACTACCTAAGCTGCCAAAAACCAGTCACATATAAGAAAGCACAGTCGGAAACCTGAGGCTCAGCCGCTTGTGCTTTTAACATTACATGGAGAAGACACCCGATATCCATATAAAACAGGTATGGTCACCACGGGCTGAGGTGCAGCAGGGAGGGCTGTGCTTGGACAACCATTTTGCTGATATTTACTGAAGTGCAAATACCATTATAGAGCAGTGACTGGGAACACCCTGGTGCTGCATGGGTGCAATTTCGTGTCTTCTGCAATCACAGATATTTGTCTGGTGTCCCTGTCCCTGCTCCTTCCCCTGCCACACCACCATCAATGGCATCCACCTCTTGAAACGTCTCTGCATTGAGCAAGGTCTGCTGCCTTCCAGTTACCAGCCTGCTTGAATGTTGTTGGTAACCGTGAATATATCATTCCCAGTGGTCTTCCTTGTTTACTTTTAATGGGTGAATAATATTTTTAATTCATTCTATGAATCGTAAGAGTGACTCCCTTCTTCTACCATGGTATGATGCACACAGCACAGTGTGACACCATCCTTTTGAGCCATACAGTCTGTTCCAGAAACATACCTGCTATTATTTCAAACTCTTCTTTCCTATGAATAACTGGCCACATACTATTTAATCTCAACTTCACCCCATTTCCAGTACAGTAATCATAATCTTTGATTTTACACATGGAGGAAATTAAGGTAACTGTGCCCTGTTTCCACTACTCCCTACCCATATCGTTATTGTCGCTATCTCCCTTACATGAGTCAGACAGAGATGAAAGGACAGAAGTGACCGAGACCAAAGCAATTATAAAGCCCCCTGAAGCCTCCCTTGCCTTTTGTGGGGACACATCCCACAGAGTCACTCATCTCAGCCTTTTCCACACAGAGCAGCCATGGTATTTCAGGAATCTCTTTCCATCTAACCCATCAGCCCCTCCGAGCTGCAGCAGGGGAGATTACCTTGCTATGCAGGCTGGTCCTCGTCCAGTGAAAGAGAAATCTGATACATATTCATTCATGCCTTACAGAAATTAAATTTGCCAGACATCTTAATGAAGAGCAAATTTAGACACAGAAAGTAAACTGCACTTTTTTCTCACCTTAATTTTTTATTGAAGTGCACAACCACGCAGCTTCTAGAAACCATTTGAAAGTGGTAAAGATAGATCCTTGGTTACTAATTTTAGCAGGACTGTCATGACTTTAGTAGTCTGTCTCACCCACTCTCTGTCAGGAACACTAATTTCCCACTTAGCGTTCTCCCTAATGATGCCTTGATTTATGGGAAGATCTGCAACTGTGAAGGACCTGGACATTTTTTCCACTCCAGGAGTGGATGTTGGGTGCCAGTCCCTGAGGCTGGAGGGCCAGCCAAACCCCAGCCTAATGCTGTGGCTGCCCACCTCAGTGCCACCTTACAGGGATTCGCAGCTGTGAACCGCTGCCCGCTAAAGTTGCTTTGATTTACAAGCGTGAGTCGCTTTTCTAGGGCAGGTAGTTATTCCTACTCATTTTCACTTAACTCTTTAGCCCCACAGACTAAGAGCACTGCAGATTAACTTCGGTCTTTGCCGGGCAAATTTGTTCCCTCTCAAGGTGAGAAGGTAAAAGTGAAATCTGTCGGCTGTGAAGTAGGCGAGTTTCTCAAACAGGAGATACATTGGTTATTCGTGAAGCACTGGGGATCTTGGTGGCTGTGTAAAATAACTCAGTCACATTTAAATGGCACTTCACATTCAGGACAGAAGACCTTTTTCTTAACCTTGAGGGGCGATCATTCCGGGTCAGTGTTGAAACCAGTCCACAGTCTGTAAATAGGCTCTTCTGTGACCCATACCATAGCTTCTTAGAGGATTAAAATGATTCAGTGTTTGGCACTCTCAGATTATACTCACAAACATTTATTTAATCACTTCCTCTCCGTATTCTCATTGTGTGTGTGGAAAGACAAATGTAAGAACATTGAAATATGAAATTTTGAGATCATGGATCTGGACCTGTGCCCTGTCACTTCAGCTTCCCTGCCTCTGGATTACACGTAAGCTCTTCAGCTGCTCAATATATCATATCTAGTCTTAAAGCCTAGGCTCACTGCTCCCCAACCTCTAATAGACCCTGTGAGAAATACAAGCACAACTTTACACTCCATCTCAGCTGTTTCCAAAAACCAAGAAACTGTTGCAATAAAGAGAGAAAATATGAGTTTAAAAGGAGAAAATAAATTGAATCTGTCAAACCAAATAGCAAGTGGGCTGGCTGGTTAGGTAAATAATTTTTATTGGCTTTTTCCAACTAATCTGCCTGCAGGATTTATTGGTCTTCTACTGTATCCTCAAATAAAGCAGCTGACTCTAGTTCCAGTTTATGTTTTATCCATTAATAATTTTGTACATCCTAGAGAGCATTTATATTATTTATTAATTTTATCTAACCATAATTACAACCGTTGCGGCTGTTTAATGAGAAGTTACTCCAGGCCAACTTGCTAGAATTCAAATTGCATTTTATCATTCTTACAGAGAAGGCTTTGGGAACATTTGGTTCCTAACCCAAGGGCTTCCCCCTGGCCAGAAAACATTATGAAGAGGGGATAACTAGAATGGGTTGTGCCCTGACCTCATGCAGAAGACAAGCACTGCCATGTCTTGTTATTCTATTAGCATAATTAAGTTAGAGTGTAGCCACTCTAACTTGCACCATTTAGATTTGCACCGACATCCACACACACTTCTCATCATGCCAGAACCAGGGCAGATGAGGAGGGAGGAGGCAGAAAGCCACTTCATATCTCTCACCTCTCTGGTTTCTGCAGTAACGCTGAGATCAAAGCTTCTGTTTTCAAGGCTATAGCTGCACTTGCGTCTCCGTGGTCTATGGTAATGAGCCAACAAGTACATCTTTATGCAGCCCACTTCTGGGTTGCTCCATGGCTGTGAAAATGAGAAGCTTGAGTTACATAAAAAGATGTCGTCTTTATTTTTCTCATCGTTTTCTAATGTGGATCTGTCACGTTTGCTGAAGAGCAGACAATATGTGGCTCTCAATCTTCAGAGTCATCCCGTCATACAGTAGTTTTGTCCTTTCAAAGCTCTGAGCACCTGCAAACCTCCAGCCACTCATGAGATGGCACTGAATGGAATCTCTTCTGTTGTTCATGAATCCTACGCTTCATTCTTTGCAGTGGGCAGGAGAAAGTTTTCTCCATCCATGTATGCCACAGGAAGGGTTTCAGTTAGTCAACTCTTTGTAGAATAGAAATGACACCGCTGAAGACTACAGGGCAGGGACAAATCCATATGGTTCTTTGGCTGCTTCTTATTTTTCATAAAAACTTACAAGTTGGCTAGCCTGTTAGGAAAGAAATCTGACCCAGCTTATCTAAATGCAGAGAATCTGCTTCAGAGAAGATCTCAAGGCATCTGTACGTGCCAGGTTCAATGCTCCATGAATATATCCCAGATAGGAAATTTTCCACTAATAAAAGTCATATTAGTCTATATAAGGTAACCAGATACCATTAGTACAAGATTATCTTACTCTATGTAAGTTAAATTCACACATCCATTTGCTGTTCGTGAACAAGCTGGCTTTCTGACCTTTGCCCATGCGAGGCCTAAGTGATTTTTATTTTTCAGTCAGCTGAGCTTCTACTTTTTCCAGCTTTTTAACTTGAATAAGTCCAGCATCAGCCTAAACTGTTTCTACTCATTCAACAGTAAGTCATTCTCTGTGTTGTGGCCCCAAGATATTTCTAATTACTCAGACATTTTCATGAATTAAGGCTTACAGAATGAATTAAGTTTAAATTTAAATTTAAATTTAAATTTTAAATTGAGACCCTGACTTTTAAATTCAGGTCTACAACCCTGAATGTCCAAACCAGAGACCTGGGCACATCATCCATCTGGACTTCCACATAAAATCTGGGATGCCAGGAGGTGTCTGCTCAGCAGGGACATGAAAACACTGCCTGCTCCCAGACCGAGGGGCCGGGAGATGCTCTGGGATCCCAGTGTTTCCACACAGCACTTCTTTTGGATCCTGGGGATTCCATCGCGGCACTTGATTTCATCAGCTAAGGGCTGACACCTTCTTCTGAGACACTGAAAGTAGGCAGTCAGGCATTCAGCAGAGCCAAAAAAGGTCTTTGAAAATTATTGGGTGGAGCAGGCAGATTTAGACATTTGGAAGAAGACGGAGGAAAGCAGCAGACGAAGCCGGGGAAAGAGAACAAATAAGTAAACAGACATCAAAAGAGAGCAAATCCCGGTGCCTGACCTGGCTGCTCGCGGGGAGATGCAAGATTTTGTTCTTGCTCCGAACTCCCGAGCGCGGTCCGGTGTGTCCGTGCGAGGCCCTGGGGATGGGCTCGGCGGTCCCCCCCGTCCTCCGGCAGCCGGCACTGGCACCAGCTCCGTCCCGCTGCCGGCGCTGCCGCAGCCCAGAGGTGCCGGCCGGCCGGGGTGAGACGGCAAGCGGAGGTGCACAGACTGAAGGGATTCCCTGCGGGACGGTGACAGAAAGCAAAGGTTTCCCCTCCCGGGTACAACTCTGTAACAGGGTGCTGCAGTCTGCCCTCCTCTACCCTCTATAAACCTCGAAACGGTTAGCGCAGGAGCACGTAGGGGTCCGTGTAGATCACTGTTACATGTCAGACAGCCTAAACACCGGTCCTGGAAAATTTTGTGTCCTAAGTTTACCTTAACATTGCAGCCGACACAGAAGGGTCGATGGCCGTCTACGGCTTCCGAGGGTTTGTGCACCCATCCGTCAGAGCGGGCTGTGCTGGGGCTGCTCAGGACCACGGTCCAGGCACAACCACAGACCAGGATGGAAAGGGAAGAACAACACAGGTAGGACGGGAAAGTAAATTATTCGGAGGAAGGAATGTGTTACGACAAGCTTTTTTGCCATTGTATTCTTTTTCCTTTCAAGCAAAGAAAAACAAAAAAGAATGATTAAGGATGCCAGTATTAAAACTGGAGAAAGGAGGAGATACTAGCATATAAAAAATAAAGCATATATTAAAATTATAATAAAGGTGCACAATTTCCATAACATTTGTCAAGTTAGAGTTACAGTAATAAACACAGTAAAAGAACTTGAACAGAACACTATAATTCACTTGTGCTCTTAACTGCTTAGTTCTCATTCTTGTCTGTTTTCAAATCTCTCAGTAATATTTCCATCATCCTGATGAAATCAACAAGACTAAGGGCGCAATCATTTCTGCAAAATACTGGTTTCTTTCACATGAGCACTCTACATGAAACTTGAGGCATTTACTATACAAATTAATATTATTTATATTAATAAAAATTATAACAATATAAATTCCATAACTGCTGTTGTACCCTTAAGTAACTATTTTGGTGAATGCAAAACTATTTTGGTGAATGCAAACAAAAAGCTATTGTTTTCTAGTTAAAACTAAACAGCAGCTTGCAAACTAGTGATGATCTGAAGACAGCCATAAAATGTTAACTGTTAAAGTGTTCAGACTCCAGGCTTATTTACTCTACAGGGGAGAGAATGCTGGATGAGTAAGAGAGAAATCCCAGGACATCTGATAGCTGGCAAGAGACAGAGAGAAAGAGGGAGAACAGAGCAGCTCTTATCTAGAAAAAGAAATAGCAGCTGACACAGCTGTGAACAGGCTTATATTATTTTATTTCCAACGTACAAATGATATGCTTAGAAAACATTTCTTGAGATTTGAGGGCTCTATCTCCTGAGCATCGCAAGCAGGACGAGCGTGGGTACCCACCACCTCCCCCTCCATCTCAAGGTTATTAAAAGAATGAAGACATAGGCATGAATTTAATGCCACTGGAGCCTGTTCAGTCCTCTGGACCAAATTGTACCAAATCACAGCGAGATGTCTGATTTTTTGCTCCGAGACAGCCATAAACTTCATTAGCTTGCAGTCCTTACTAACTTCCACAGAAGTCAGAGCCATGACCTGTCCCAGAGACACCCGCACCCTGACGCGGGTGAGCAGCAGTTATTGCAGCGCAGCTCTGGTCTAACCTTCTGGCTGGACTATTCCTGCAATCTCAGTGATTCACAACAGGAGAGGACAGTCCAAATTGAATCAATCACTAGAATTTGCCCATCTAAAATTGTATACACAAAGGCTCTGGAAACACTGCGGTCGGGACAGGTAGTCTAACAACAGGCACTGCAGCAGGGGAGCACCGCTGCTTCAAGCCATATCATCGTATTTACTATCCTTTGCGTAACTGCTGCCTGGAATGACAAAGCTGAAATCCTCCCTGGAGGGAGACACCATGCTGTGCCAGGAGCTAGCACGGCAGAGAACGGTCAGAGGCCTTCACAGCCCCCGCTGATCCCTGCGGCAGCCCATCAGCCAGCAGGCACGCCATCGCCTGCCTCTCACGGCCCAGCAGGTTTTAATGCACGAAATCCATGAGAGACAGACACCCTCCCTGCGAAAGAGGCCGGCTTTGGAGTTTAGATTTGACTGGCAGCCACAAGCATGGCTGAAGAACAAAGTAAGGGAAGGACCACAGCTAACCTCTTTCAGGTAGCTCTAACTATGAATTTTCCTTTTCCAAAAAGCAGCCGCTGAAACACTCGACTGATGAGAAAAGGGCAAGAAAGATGTTTTTACTTCTCCAGAGCGTATGCTTTTTTCTGTTCATCATCTGGCTAGGAATCGTTGTTTGATCTTCCGTTTTTCCAGGAGACCAGGTACACGTCAGGAAGTCTACAATGCGAACGGGGCATTTTAGTCCTTGTAGAAACGTGTCTTCACCACGGCTTCCATTATAACTTTGTCTTAAACTTGGCTGTTGCTCTTGTTCTTCATATGTGTCCTCACCTTCCCTTCTCTTGTTCAGAGCCCTCTTCCCCTGGTTCTCCATCAATTTTCTCCCCATTACCCAGTTTGTGCGCTCCCATCTCACACCACACACTTACCCTACTGCACAACCCCCCGTTTAAATTGGAGGTGGACGCATCCTTGCACTACTCAAACGCACATGTACAGTTTTGTTAAAACATTTCAAAGGACCCATAACGGCATCTTTACCATGCACATGTGCAAACAGCCCACCCTCTCCTTCTCTTTGCTGAAATCACATGCTTTCTTCTTCTTTATCTGGCCTCTTTACTGTTTTCTTCACATCCTCCCTGATGATTCAGTTTTTCATCTTTGTGTCCTGCCATCTCATATAATTTGGGTTCTGCCTCTCTTCTCAAAGAAAACCAAACTCAGGGAAAAAACGCACTCTTGAAATCCATATTTCCCGTTGCCACTTTATTGTATTTCTTCCCTGGGTCACGAAATTCGTTGAACCCTCAGCTGTTACCCTAGTCTGCAATTACCATTTCCAGCTTTGGCCTGGATCTCTTCCAAGCCGCTTTTTATTTTCACCAGTCTTCACAAACCACATGGAGTTTCTAGCCTCGTCCTGGCTATGTTCCAGGGCCTGAGCAGCCTTTTGATCTTTCTGCTGCTCTTGCAGAGTCGTGCGTGGCTCCTCCGTCCCGCCGCCTGCCGCTCAGCGCGTCGTGGTGTTAGTCTCTCCTGTTGCTCTCCTCCCTCTTCCCATTGACTCTGGCGATGGTACTGGCCAGTCTTCTTGGTTTTCTCCTTCCTTCTCCAGCTTCTGCGTGATCTAAGCCACACATGGGGCTTCAGCTTTCACGTGCGTGTCCAGGGCATTACACTTCCATCTGGGCTCCTTTGCTCCAGCCTGGGATCTCAGACTGTCTCTAAACCTCCCCGATGTCTGTCACTATTGACAAGCCAAGGGGACGTTAGGGGAAATTAAGGTAATACAAAGTAAGCAGCAAATGCATGTAAAAACTGCTCTCTGCTCGGGCTGGGCTTCTTCAGCCTCACCATATTAGAGTTTATGGTCCTTGCTGAGCAGCGATGGGCACTTCTTGTGGTTGAATAACAGCTTCTGACCTATGTAGGGAGAAAACCTGGGGTGCAGAGTTAGGGACAGTATTGCACCCTGTCACTTCTGAAGGGAAAAAAATAGTGGTAGTCTAAAACGCTGTTTGGAAAGCAGGGTACACAAAGTGAAAATGCACATCGTGTCTTCTTTTCCCATAGATGTAATCTAACACCAGAATGGGAGAGAAAACAGTTAATATGGGATACAAGTGAAAGCAACAGCAATCCTTGGTCTCTGGTAATACGTTATGACAATATATCTGAGACAGGGAAATATTAGTTTATGGGACAGAGCATGCAATATGAATCCTGCTGTACCAGGAAGGCTTTTCTGTTGTGCTTAAAGGGAAGAGCTAACATCTGCCTGTGGCACATCAGGCTGACAGGCACCAGGGTGTTCCGCGGGCATGGTTCACAGCTCACAGCAGAACTGACAAAGTGGAAACGAATGCTTTTCTTTATGTTATGCAGTGGATGCTTTTATTGTCAGGATTTCGGCAAGAATCCTCTGCAAAGGCGAAAGTGGCAGTGGAGAGCCAAAGGGGCAGCCCTATAGGAGCAGTCTATAGGGAATATTTAAACATAAGCAAAAAATGTCATGATAGCTCTGCTCTTCTTTGACTCAAATGCAGAAAATAGTCATCAACAGGATGGAGGGTTCCTAAAAAAAAAAGAAAAAAGGCAAACATTTTCCAGGAATATCTACATGATATGCTCTTTCCCCTCTTCTGGGAAAGAAGAAGCACCCCAGGGACTCATAGCCTCGTAAAAATAAAGATTATCCTACTTAAGTATGTTGGAGGCACCCTTTCCAAGAAGCTAGGATGTAACGGACATTATCTGGAATTTAGATAATATCCATTAACATTATAGATAAAAGGTCTAGAAGGAAGGAAAGGCCACAGTCAAATATCCAGCTTCTTGACTGGGTAACATTGATTCCCTCCCCCTTTTCTTCTATTAAGCATACACTCTTTAGTGACTGCAGCTCTTCCCCACAGTTTTTCCTTTGCCTATTTTAGTGCACAGGATGCCTGGCGCACTGTGATTTTGTAACCATTTCAATCGTATCTTTGTTTAGATTGTGGCCTTGTGGACCCATACCAGGTCCAGGACTCATCATAGATAAACCTCAGCACCATCTTCTCTGATGCTTTTTGCTCCCAGCATCAACGCTTGAGCTTCTGACACTCCTGTGCAAACGCACACTCAGAAACACCCTTCTCTCCAGACAGCCTGAAATTCTTATGCAGTCTCGTATTTGCCTTTGTCTGGGCAGAGGTGACCAAGCACAGATTTCCAGGGGCAGCTGAAGAACCTGTAGCCCGACCGGCTGCTCGGCTTGTGCAGCATCTGCTTCTGTACCACGGGAGATGGTCACAGCCGCACAGAGGCCGTTCCTGCAGACACGTGCTTCTGTATTGGAGTCTATGGCGATTCCGCCCCTTGCTTTCACAAATGAGCTTAGCGAATTAGTTAACTTTCTTTTAAATGAAGCATGCCAAGTAAATCCACCAGCTTCAGTAAGTCTTAACGATAATAGTATTTTCCCCTTATTCCCCTGGCTTATTATTAGTAAAAAATGACACAATTTGCTGAGAGTGTTCAGCCTAAAGTCCACAGATATGGTGTGGGGAGTTTCAGCCTGGATGGAAGTTTTCCAAGGCTACAAGCATGTGAAAATGGGTTTATGATGGAACCAGAATTTTAAGCAATATAACTGAGGCACTGCTACGATTACGGAGCCTGAAGACAGCCATTCACACCAAGGGCAGTGTTTTAGGTGTACCTTGATCATCCATAGGTAATTCCACCTGTGGCTCAAAACCAGGAGACCTACTTCCATGACCAGCCCCCTAAGCCAGGTAGCATCCATGGGCAGATACACTAGAGAGAAGGGAAGGTAAAGAACATTGACTTCCTTCGTGCTGTATCCTGATCATCACTGTGAGACCGATTCTGCAAGACGAAGATATCCTAGAGAGGGCTTGGGGAAGCCCATGGGAGGAGCAGAGCCTTATTTGACACAGGGAGCAGCAGCCACACTTTCCTAATTTGGCTTGAGTTACTGCCGTGACGCTTGCTCCACTCTGTTCCCTGAGGTGCAGGTGATATTTGTGTGGATGCAGATTTTAACCTTTTTAATCTTTACTTTCTTTCCATTTTCAAAAGGCCACAAGATTATTTGTATGATTAGTCAACTTGAGTAGAACAAGAGCTGGCACACACCAAACGACAAGGAAAAACAAGGAGTTGTCCTAGGGCCATTTCTGCCATCCTGTAACATGGAACGATAGCAGAATATGGAGGAGGGAGGTGCAGGGAAACATTTATTTCTGATAAGATTGCTACGTTCTGCAACACTGAATTTTCCTTCGCAAAGGAAAGAAAAACACTAGTAAAGGCAAATACTTTCTTTGTAACCTTCCTTCTGTCTCCTTGGTGCTAATTTCAAGAAAGCAAGCTGCTGTGCGGATGCTTTCCTGACACCAGGCTGAACATAACCACGGTCGCATCAGTACTGTTACAACGGCAGGTTTGCAAAGAGGAGTGGACTTTCCTGTAAAGGTTGAGAGTTTCTGTGTCTCTCCCATTACGAAAGAGCTCCTTGCAGGGTATGTGTTGATATTACTCTCCAAGATCTCTTAGGCTTTTTGGTAGCATTTTTTTTTTTTTCAGTCTCCTTCTAGTGTAAGAACTGTATCTCTCTACCAATAGTAGGTAACCCAAACACTTGATTCCTATGCTACACCTCCAGAAAGGCAACATCTCCTGCATAGTAGTTTTCCCTAAATCCCATTATCTACTTAATCCCCTTTTCCCGTTCTGATGTATTTGCATCTCAGATGCCTGTCAGGGAATGGGACTGTCAGTCTCTGCCTTGCACCATAAAGTGAGGGCTGTGTGCCTGCCTTCTTGTCTTCACCTGCCATCATCAGAAAGGCTTTCCAAAACTGTAGGAACGGTACGCGCATGCTTTTGGTAAGCAGGCTGGAAAACACTGGATTAATGTGCACACTAACAGCTCCACCACAGAAACACAGAGCAGGGCAGGAGCTCACTGGCAGGTGGGATTAGTAAAGCACACACATTTGATGGTGGGGGGAAGAAAATAATCCAAGGAACATCAGTGTTACCTCTGATCTCTAAGACTCAGAAATATATACTACCATTCGTGAGTTTAGCGTCTAAGGAACCACAGCTGCAGCCTTGCTCTGCCTTTTTTGGTCACCTTTAAAATATAGCAGCCAGTGCTGCAGTTGAGATCTGTCACTCAGACTTGCTGTAACGACCGAAACGGCCACAGAAGAGTGGGTACCAACACATCATGTTTTGTACTAGGAGGTGTGAGATCATTGCCACCACTCCTCAGTGCCAATGGGTAAGTAAATGTGACTGCACTAGACCCAAATGCAAAGACCCACAAGATCACTCCTACGGGAAACTCAAGTTTCGGTGGCATTTATTCATATGCTGACAACTCTTCCAAACCCTCATTTTCTTTTCTAAGACCAATAGTTTTCAAGTCTAAAGTGACAGGCAACTAAAAATGAACAATATGCCTTAAACCAAAAGGATGTTTGAATCTGAGGCTCCCAGAGCAGTGGTGAATTTGTTGAACAGAAACTACTAGATTAGTCCAAATGAAGGTCTTTCAAGAAACTTCTGCAGGAGCTGTGATTTTTTTTCTTTACAAATCAAGTAACTTGTACTGAGGTTTTACAAATGAAAATATGAAACCACGGGCTGTCAAAACAGGAGATTAGGAATGCATAACCCTAAATCAGTTCTGTTTGGCTGATAAGTGGAACAGCAGGATTTCTACACTTTTTTTTTTTTTTTTTTTTTTTTTTTTTACACAACTCATAGCTGTGCACAGTAATTTAAATGCAGAGCTAATGTAACCTCTGCCAGGATGTAGAGTGATGGAGATGGATAACAGAACGATGGAGTGTTGATTCACTGGAGGTTTTTCACAATCCTGAACACCCAGCAAAATGGTCCGATTGAGTAATGGCACCAAACATTCCTCGATCCATATTCATTTAATTGTAAAGTTGACAGTTCTGTTTACATGCATCGTAGTGCAAAGGCAGAATATACACTACAAGCCAAAAAATGCTGGTCTCTTGCATGGAGCAGAATGAAGAAACAGAGTTCTGGATTCCTACTGGTCTTACATCTCTTATTTTCAATGGTGAAACAGTTTGAGCACATTGTTTACTTTAGCTTTCTATTAACTGTTACAAACTTGACAAAACACATCTCATGCAACAGCTGTGCATTCTTAACATTAAAAAGTAACAATAGCCAAAGGGCTTTTTTTCTTCATCACTTCTCACTGAACAAACAGTGTCAAGTTAGAAACAGGACTGGTAGCAAATAACAGTCACTGTCATATACAGTAAAGTATATGTAACACACAGCATAGAAATGATGCTTCTACTCCGTAATTCTGCATGTATATACATCAATGAGTGTTACTTCAGCCTGTCCCACTAGTGATACACAAGCTTCAGCTGAATACATGGTGACAGTCCCTGCAATTTAATTTCTTTGGCTGTGGATCAGATTTCTGACGAGCATTAGGGATTGTCTCATAGACTATAGGAACAGGTTTACTCAGTCAGAAAAAGTCCACTGGGTTCAGTGTGTTGTATCTAAGAAGTGGGCAAAGGCAAATGCCTGGAACATAAGAGTACCAAAATAAAAAGCAGCACGTGCAATATGTTCCCTCAGCATCCCCCCAGCCTTCAATTGCTTGAAGCTCCAGAACTTCCAGACTAGCTGTATTTGGTGTATCTGTTTCATGATCTTCTCCCACTTTCACTGTAAATTCCTTATATTTCTTCTAGTGCTTGATTAACACAGAAAGAACTCGTTGGTTTATCTTGCTCCTAGCTCCTACTATCTTCATCTGATGCCTCCTCCTGAATTTATGCCAGTGGCATGGTGCTGTTCTCCACTCCTTGTCCCCTCTCTAACCTAGCTATGATTTAGGACATGTTTTGAAGTCTTCCATCCTGTGATTCTCCCTCTAGTTGTGTCCCCCTAATCACAGCGTGCAGAGCAGTGAACATTTCTGCTCAAAGGTTGAGTGCTTCTTCCTCCAGCACAAATACTGTCAGGCCTTCGGTAATGTGGCTGGGGCAAAGACTCTGTCTTATTCTGTTTCTCAGGACAGCGCACTTTCAGGCTCAGGTCATGCTATTACCCTATAAATAGTATTTCCACATTTTAGCAGCTTAACAGTACACAGGACAGAGTTCATGAAGCACCCAATTCGCCACTTTACAAAGCTATTCCTGCATTCCCTGCTCAAAATGCACCGTGATAAAAAGATTTTACACCTATTTTCCAGAAACTAGCCATGGCATCAATGTCCAAAGCTTCAGAGAGCAATTCAGGCCCACCGCTCAGGGCTGCCTGAAGTGGGTTTGCTATTTAGGGCCACAGAGCAGTTAAGTCTCTCTCTCCGGCAATGCAAAGTTCTCTCTCCCCCTTGACTGCACCAGGGTCTGGTAGTCTGAGCTTCTCACTCTTCTCAGCCACGCACCGGGTGCCCAAGTCCACGTCAGGCCCCCAGAGAGCCATGCAAACCCACCCTTAGCCAAGCAAAGTGGGTCCCCCCACCAAGACCATCGTGTTTCCTTGGCCACGGTGGGAAGTTTGTGCAAGCCGAGCCCTGAGCTCTTGTAAGCAGCGATGCCCTGTAGTCATCCTGCCACAAACTGCCTGTAAAGCAGTTTAAATAAAAAATGAATGATGGCGTTAGTGCTCTGCGTGAGCAATTCTGTGGAGTCAGCGCTCTAATAAATCACCCGCATGCAGGGTGAGGGCAATGTTCAGGAAGCGGAGGGAGGTTTGTAGGTTGCGGAGAGAATGAGGTTTTCTGAGGTATTGAAGAGCACAAAATCTCTTTCCGGGAATGAAGGAGGGGGGGGGGAGGGAAAAAACAGGAAGAATAATTATAGGTCGTATATCTCTTTGATAAAGGGGGAGATTTTCAATATTTCAGCCATACTTGCGTTAATTACAAGCATATTGGTAGTGGAGAATTGAAGCAGGTTTGTAACTAACCAGTCAATGTAGGCATCATAGCATGAAATCATGCTACAAGCCTAAAAATGTGTTTTGCTAACCATCCATTAAATCTTAATCTCAAGTTTTGCAAGCCATTAAAATTGCAGAGAAACTTTCCACTACAGCCAAGTAAATCAGGAGCGACGTGGCTTCTGTGCTTGCAGGAAAAAACCTAGGAGAGGCAATCAGCTTAGAAATGAACCTAAGCTTCTCCTCACTTTTCAAGTCTCGCATTTGTATTTTTATTTTAATATGAATATAACTCTTGGAAAAGTGTTGGACTGAAAGAGCCAAAAACAATGCTCAGAAGTAATTAAGTGCTGGTTTCAGATTTGCAGGATATATTTATGAACTCTACTCAACAGGCCTTTGATCTGACTTGGAGTAACAGTGCTTCAGACAGAAGTAACTCAATTTTCCAGCTTTCCTAAACCTCGCTCTCCCTTCTGAGATTACTGATGTTACCTTAGTGCAGATGGACCAGATAGCTGGCAGAGAATGTAATGTTGGTTCTCACCAACTCTCAAATTAAGGGAAAGTATTCTGGCCTTTGGATAAAAATCCAGACACTAGAATACTGATTAATCGCTGCCTTTGCTTTTGTGGAGAATCAGGAGAATCAGGCACCACCAGCTTACAAGTGGTACTGGGTGAATTGGTCTCAGAGAACAAGATTATTTCTTTTTAAATGTACCTAATGCCTACATCTGGATGTGCATGAGTGGCTGAATTTTTCCAAGCTCCGAACATCCAGCAGCTTCTGCAGAGATGGGGGGGGTGGGGGGGGTAGTGTCTAACTTTTTAGGCACACATTTTCGAAAGCTTTTGCCAAGAATCTGTTTCACACCCACCTCCATCGTCTTCAGTTAGCAAAGTGTGAGAACCTGACATGTAAATGACAACGGAGCCAAGCTACGGCTGAAGTCGTTCCTTTAATTCACTGACATTTCTGGGACAGTGAAACTAAAAATGTCTGAACATTCAGAAGAAGAGCTTTTGTTTCACGCGCTAATAGTTCCCCTTGTTCTGCTTATGCAATTATCTTCATTTATTCTGATTCCCAACCCAGCAGTTTGGGGTGTCAAGCGGATACCAGGGATAGTGAGGCTCACGAAGGCTGCCCTTTTCCCCGCTCTTAAAACAAAAACCAAACACGAGCACTGGCTGCAGCCCCTCCGGTGCTCACCTTCCCAAACCAAGCACTCATTTCTGTTGATGCTGTGCTGACAAGGCCATCAGCTTTTTGCTGTGAGCCTGTCACAGCAGAGAGAGGAGCAGAAGAGCAGGGTGCTGACATCTCTGTGGGGTTCAGGTCCCGTGATCCTACAAAGCTGACTGAAGAAAATAAAACCCAAGCTCCAAACTACAGCTGTGAACTGCTCTCCCAAAAAGCCAGTTGTATAGCCTTGCATATAAATGCAAAAAAGTTCCAAGACTTCCATGCAAAATGAGAATATTGTAGGAAATGGTTCTAGAAGTGTATGGCTTGCCAAAGAAAAGGAAAAAAAGAACCCAAAAATGTAATTTATGTTATGTTTTAAATCTTACTTATGCTACAGGGACAGTGAAATATGTAGGCAAGTTGTAATGGGAGATATTGTTTTGTTTGGAGAAGGCAGGAGTTTTACCATGTACCTTCCCAAACATGGAAATCATGTAGTTATGGGTTTTGTGCAGGCTTTTCCTGTCCTTTGGGTTTATCCTGGTGATGCTAAACAGGGAAGCTATTTGTCCCTTTTTCTTAAATGCCAGTCACTTTCTACCAACACTCCTCAGCTTGAAGGCCTGGACTGCTGTCTTTGCAGAGCCTTTCACCTCATACTCCTTGCAATTTCTATTGATAACGCTATCTGCTTTTTACCCTGGACTAGTACATTTTATTCAAGGCATGTCCTCACCCTGCACATAAATTCTCTCCCTCCCTTGCTGAAACAGATGTCCCACCACCTGGTTCCCGGGCTCTCAGAGCACATCCAGTCCGTGCCTGCAACACGCCAGGGGTGCGGAGAGATGTCCTGGGCACCCCCAGCATTGCAACTGCCCAGCCGCGACACGGGATACGAGCCTGCGCCGGACCCTGGGTGAGGAGTGGGACGGGACGCCCACGGTGAGACCCACAGGCCACGGCCACCCAGCTGATACTCCCACCCAAGCCAGGCACTCTGATGGTACCTTGCGTATCAGCTTTACCAGCTGTAGTCACAACCGTTTGCCCTTCATCCCACAATCAGGGGATACGTGTGAAACCAAAACTCAAGAAATTAGAGCAAAACAGCAGCTCTTACTGAAGATGCTTTACTGCAGCTTTGACTTGCAACATGTAGTTTAAAATGAGAACTCAGCATTTCTCTCTTCATCCCAACCGACTGAACGCAAGCGATGTGGTAGCTAAAAATATTCCCAGATGTGTTTCAAGCCCAGAGTAAATCAGAGGCAGGTCGACCTGTGGGGTACAGCTGGCTCTGCACCGGCTCTGCCTGCACTGTGGAGTCTCCCCAAGATTTCACACCTTCCCACTCATGTCACACAGCCACTTTGTGGCTTTCTCAAAGACAGCTTCATCTTTAATTGTTAATGATCATAAAATTTAATTTTCCTAAACTTGTTTGTGTGGTGGCGTTGTGGTTTAACCCCAGCCGGCAACTCAGCCCCACGCAGCCGCTTGCTTGCTCCCCACTGGTGGGATGGGGGAGAGAATCAGAAGGGTAAAAATGAGAAAACTCATGGGCTGAGACAAAGACAGTTTAATAGGTAAAGCAAAACCTGCGCACAAGAGCAAAGCAACCCAAGGAATCCCTTCCCCACTCCCCACGGGCAGGCAGGTGTTCAGCCATCTCCAGGACAGCAGGGCTCCATCACGCCCAACGGGGACTTGGGAAGACCA
>JAVJGG010000013.1:9306705-9317529 GCA_035590195.1 Aviceda cuculoides
TCTGCTCCCCCGTGGAGCTCCCTGGGCTGCAGGGGGACAGCCTGCCTCACCATGGTCTTCATCACCACGGGCTGCAGTGGAATCTCTGCTCCGGCGCCTGGAGCATCTCCTCCTCCTTCTGCACTGACCTGGGGGGCTGCAGGGCTGGTCCCCCCACTGTTCTCACTCCTCTCTCCGGCTGCAGTTTCTGTTGCACAACAACTTTTTCCCCTTCTTAACTCTGTTCTCCCAGAGGCACTACCCCCATCGCTGATGGGCTCAGCCTTGCCCAGCGGTGGGTCCATCCTGGAGCCGGCTGGAATTGGCTCTGTCGGACATGGGGGAAGCTTCCAGCAGCTTCTCACAGGAACCAACCCTGCAGCTCCCCCTGCTACCAAAACCTTGCCACGCAAACCCAATACAACACTGTGTTTATTCATCTCTGGTTCCACACTGCTGTTTATCAGGCACAACTTTAGCACAGTTCCCTAGTTCAGTGAAGATGGTTTTCTTCTTTGCATTCATTAGTTCTTATTTATTTAACTTTTGCTAAAAGGTACAAACCTTTTTATGAAATGGGCAGAGCTACTTTCAGCAAGACAAGCAACTGCAGGTCTCCATCCAACCAATGACCCAAGCTGAGTATTCGCAAGGAAGCAAATGCTACCCAGAAACCTGCTTGTGGCTTGGATGTTTGCTGCTTACCAAAGAAACACAACTGTGAGGAACCCAATCTCAGTTTTTTCTTTTTGTTCCAGGATCATGACTTTTGTTTGTTCCTTTGAGGTGGCCATCTCCTTTCCTTTTCTCTGCCACCTTACAGAGCACTCTTGAAAAGTGGAGGTCCCATTCTGAGGTAGGAAGTTTACCAGGTAAAAGGAATGCTACAAAAGCTCAGCTGCTTTAAGAATCTTGTTTTGCAGATGGGCTTACTAGATTTCAGTGAGGAGAGTAAGTAATTATAGAGTAATTGTAAGGGACATCACATATTCTGAGATGGCATAGGTGGAGTATATTATTAAGTTATACAGCAGCATAACCAGCCAGGTGGGAACTCCTACTAAAAGTCCAGCTCTCAAGAGGCAAGTAAAAGCACAGCCATAAGATGGATCCTCATACCAAGAGGGTATTGTGTGGTCCCCAAAAATTGTCTTTTGGGAAATGCCATTTCATCACTGAATGGCTATTTTGCCTGATACTGTTCACTTTAATTGGTTGAAGCTATTACTGTAGTACTGTTATGGGAATTTATATCTTAAAAAGATGGTGATGAGTCACCTGGTCCATTTAGCACAAATGTGAATTCACTGGAGGCTTTCTGAGTGGGTAATGCCTTCCTAAACTCAGACCTCAAGCAACTAAAGAGTTATTTCCTTTAGGAGAGCTTAGGCACAGGTAGAAGTAAGAAACATGGTTTGGGTAGGAAATTTCAGCCCAGAAGTGGTATTGCTGATCCGGAGTCTAACAGGGAACTCTGACCAGTTGGGAGTAAGTTGTTTTTATATGCCGAAAATGAAAACAAAATTTCAACGTAATCGCCAGGGGCAAGCTCCACCTAGCAGAGCACAGGTTTGGGCACCCAGCTGACCCACGGGTCTAGGCACAGAGGGAGCTGCCTGCGGGGTCTTTGGGACTGTCCAAAAGTCCCGCCAGGACAGCTTCTCCCTGTGACTGGGTCACATTGATGCGAAGGGGGTTGGGAGTTCAGACCCTCATCCCGCCCCACGTTGGTCTGTTGTCCCAAACCAGCCCATCGCCTCCCCTGCACAGACAAGTAGCTGGGAACACGCAGGGAATCACTCTGGCTGTGCACGCCCACCGCTCCGCCGTGGTTGCAGCCATAGGATGGGGAAATTAATTCTTCTGCATGAGGCCAGAAAACAGCTCTAACAGTGCTCCTGTGATTCTTTTCCTTCTTTTTAATCTTCTGACATTTCACCGGCAGCCAGCATAAGAGCAAAGCCGGTGTCACGCTGCATTAGCTCTCCCTGCACCAGCAGCCACGACCTCCCAGCTCTGCAGCAGGGGTTTGCAGGCTCTCCTGGGAGCTCGCCCCGGTCACCGCTGCATTTGGGCAATGCGGAGCAAGGCAGATCACCCAAGAAGTTTCATCTCTTCCGTGCTAACGAATGCAGGGGCATGGGAGCATTCGTGGTGCAGTGTCTTCAATTAAGCAAAATCTTTTTTAAAGATTTTTTAAAGCGTGGGGTTTTGTCTTCTAAATGGGCTTTGTTAAGGCTGTGGATGCTGATGTGAAATGTTTTGAGGACAACCGGATTTTAATCACATTTTGAAAGAAACATTTATGCAATATTTTCTCGCCAGTTTTTTGGAAGCTTTATCAAAATTGCTAGCTTTAAGGATCCACATACAAAATTAACTTTCTTTTGCTTCTTTTTTTTTTGTTTTGTTTGTGTCACTTGGATGGAATCATACTGTCTATAAAATGTATTGACTGCTGCTATTACCAAGCAGGGCACAGAGAACTTACAGAAAAATCTGTTCTGGAGGTGCAAGAAGAAACCTAGCAGCTGGTTTACCAGATTAGCAGAAAAGTGCCTTTCAGCTGAGAGGCCAACCTTAAAAAGCTGTCCTTGTTCTGCCAAAAAGTAGGCTGGATGTCAAAAGAGGCAAAGATCAAGACTGGAAAAGCAATTAATCCTTGACAGTTATCTTTCAGGAATAGCATATTCCCTGATATCACTACCTTTGCATTTGGGTTGGTTTCTAAAAAGATTCAGTATTATTATCATACATTATCAGTCTTGGAAAATGCTAAAACACGGTCTCACAAGAGCTGTAGAACATGTGCCTGGTTCCATTTGGAAGAATAGACTCTGGGCGGCCACAGTGCGAGTCTTAGGCTGAGGGACAACTTTGATGCCACTAACCTCGGGGTGGGGGGGGAATTGCATTCCCACAGCATTCATTAGGTGTAATGGAAGTGGAAACATTGGTTAGAAAGAATGAAGAGACTAAAATAGCATATGAGAATAGGGGGTTATTTTTACACTCCAGTGCACATGGAGTGCCCATTAATTTTAATAGGAGCTTTGCACTGCAATTATTAATGGAAGAACGTGCCCTGTTGTATTCTTTTATGGGACTCTGGCCATATTCAGTGACATTGCAAAGGAAGGCTAAAAGTACTGCCGACATAGGGGGAATGGAGAAAGAAAGAATGATGTGGCTGTAGTAAATAGGTGCCTATAATTTAAACTGAGAATACTTAAGAAATGGGACTAGGGTTGAGGTCGGATGTGCAGAAGTCTGTGACAAGACATCGACCCTAAGGAGAGAAGGTCAGGGAAGGGGACTCTGCTGCTGCAGGTTACTGTGGAGAGACCCATCAACTCTTCTAGATACGCCAGAGTAATACGTCTGAAGAGATCGTCCAGCTATGGAAACACTTAAGCAGTTCAGGCTGCCACCAACCTGAGTACCTGGCTGTGTTCATTGGACCTTAAAGCTACTGGAAATGAGAAATCTCCAAGTGGAGGATTAATGGGTGCACTGGGATGCGGGGCATCGATATCATGGTGGATGCTGGGTGGCACAAACCAGTTGTCTATGTAGGTCTGCCGGGAGGGCCAGCAGAGTGCCAGGAGGCCAAACTCTGCCCTCCTTCTCCGAAGCCAGGAGATGCTCTCAGCTGTCACCCCGGGAACCTACCTCACTCTGCCTTTGCTACGTCCTGCGTATTACTGTTACAGCTACTGCTTCTGAAGTACCATGATGGCATGGTCAGGGACTATGAGCTTGTGGAGCTACATGCGAAAACCAGTCCCCAAAAGCCAAAGACATTAAATGAATATAGACAAGACGATGTGAAGTAGAACAAGTGAGCCAACATATAAGGCTCTAGTCATACCATACTGCTTACCTAACTGTTGTCAATTGCCTTTCCTACATGTCATGAAACATCAACACTTACATAATGTTAGGATCTTGGTTTTACTTTGTGGAGCTATTTTTCATTAAATTAAATGCTTACAAACATCAGTTTAATTTTCCTTCATTACAGACATTTTCCTTACTATAACAAAGACCTAAAAGAACATTAAAAGTAAATTATTTCTAAAATCGTGGCCCTTTTACACCCGTTAACATTGGCTTTTCTGTTCAGAGAGTAGAAGTTAAGATTTATTGAGTGACATCTGGTTAATTAAATGTCTATTTCCTATGGCATGTTAAAGGAATCATAATGCAGAAAGTCAACATTGAGAGAGTAATTAAAGTGCACCTAAAGAGCAGAACTAACCTTGTAGTTCACTGTAATTAGAAACAAAATGGGAACAATATGTTTAGAGAATTACCTCCTTTATTAGGTTGCTATCGACAGAAACCTGTTTATGTATTTGAAATCTCATTTTGCAAGCTTCCATTTTACTTTTACCCATCTGTGCAAGTTAATACATCAGCATGGATGGCTATCTCAGGAGGAAGCAGAGCACAGTTCTGTTTTCAAGACTTACTTACACTAGTTCAGGGGCACTGCAATTACTTGGGACTGCAGCATCTCTTTCTAGGTTTTCGGTATGTTTTCTTTGCCAGCATCAGCTGCAGAAGATTTAGAAAGTTAACAATAGTATTGCAGTCATTGGTAAATGCCTGTTAGAAAGCGTCAAGCTAACATAACACCAAAATATACAGTGGCATTTTCCCTGGGTTTCTGTCAGGTTGTGCTTGCAAAGCCTCAGCTGCTTTATCTGAACAGCAGGTTTCCAAGTGCATCTGGGTGCGAGAGGGAAGGGGACCTGGGGTGGTAGAGAAGAAATGAGGTCAAGCTGGTCAGGAGATTTTCTGTGGTGTGCTAGAGCATTCGTAGCCCTAAATTGAATAGAGACAGGTGATCGGTGCAGACCGTTGGGTCTTGGCCCTATTCAGTTTGCAGGTCTGGAGGTGGCCATGTAGCCCTTTCACGTCAGGTCTCATTGTCTCAGAGCGGTGTCCCCACTCACCTCCTCCCTCCCCTGACACCTTCCCGCTAGCCCAGGGCACCAATCCTCTGCCCGGGAGGGGAATCTGGACCCTCATTTTCAGTATAGCTGACCTGAAGGAGTACAATGAAAATCTAAAATCCATGAAGCAGTCTCAAGGAAAACTGTGAGCTACTTTGATTTTCTTTTCATCAGTGAAGATAAATTCATTAAAGAGGTTTGCTTTGAGCATTCTGCTTAGGCCACCTAATGTCACTTCTCTTTGGCTCATCAGGCTGGTTACAAAAGGAATAATTACAGTGTCTAATATTATGGCTTTAAGGAATGAAGAGCGGCGTCAAGTAAATATTTATATATACAAACTGCATTTTTATTCCAATGAATGAGAAGAATTGTTTTTATAAGGAACATGATTATAACAATGAAGATAACACAAGGCAGAACTTTATGTGTCCGTGTGGTATACGGCAACCTTGAAAAGCGGGTGTGACCAGGACTGGCACGGGATTGCTGGCAAGAGCTCCCATCTGGTGGGACTGCCGCAGGCACAATGGTGACTGCGGGGGACAAACACCCAGAACATCAACTTCCGAGCTCTCAGCTGCGTCTGGAAGATGAGATATGAGGCAAATACAACCCTCTCAATAGCCCAGACTCACCTAACTCCAGTGCCTACCTGAACAAAGAAAAACCCTCAAGCTGAAGACAGGCAAAGTGGAGGCATTTTCCCTACCCCAGCTACTGCCACCGTGGCATATGTTTGCTTACAAGAGCTCCAAGGATTCAGGCATCATGTTTTGCTTTAGGAAACCATCCACGCCTTTATTTTTACCCTGTAATTTTACCTAAAAGTCTTGACGACAGTTCCTGCACCACTTTCCCACTGAGCCTCCTGTGCCAACTTGTCAGGGCCCTGAACTCATCCGAACCAAAGACTTTATCGCGTGAACTAATGCCACGTGATTAATTTTACATTACTAGCCTCAGCTCATTTTTCCAGGTTGACTCTCTCCTTGATACATACCAGCTTCAGGTTTTCCATGGTCTCTCTTTCCTGATGAAAGTTTTGCCACTCGTGAGATATTCCTTATTTTTAACAACTATTATGATATAATTTAAAAAAAAAGGAGAAAAAAGAAAAAACAAACAACCTCCCCCCCCCCCCAAAAAAAACCAAAACCAAACAACATAGTATTTTGTCCCAGAACAGAAAAAATGCCACGAGTTTGATCACAGCTGACATTAGACTTGCAGGGTCCATATGCAGAGGCTAAGTTATGGCCATATGCTCTTAGGCCATGCACACATTGTCTTTTTCTATTCCCCATTTTAACCTTGCAAAGCTCCTCTGTTGCATTTGGAAGCTATTGTCCTGGTTGCTCACCCTAAATCATGCTCCAAGTCAGCCCACAGTACCAGCTTCAAAGAGCTCTTTTAAATAAATTAGTCTCACAATAACTTTCTTTGTACATCGTTAGCATTCACATTTCAGGTAGAAGAGAATATATGCAACACATTAACGCTCTTTACAGAACCTTTGTGTTTCTTTTTAAACTAAACAGACCTGAGAATAACATCTAGTTTCCCCCCAACTCTTGCATTCTAATAACTTACTTAGCACACTATTACCATATTGTACATTACTTTTATATTACCTTTTTTTGCAATACTGTTTTCAATATTGCCATTCTGCCCTTTTCTCATTTCTCAGAAATGCTTAGCACTCTGCTAGGAATTTATTCAAGTAAACATTAAGACTGATCCAAGCACTTTCTTTTTTTTCTCTTTAAAAACTATAGGGAAAAGCATATGAAACCAATAAGGTTTACTCTCAATCTTTCAAATCTTTGCAAGCATAGCAGATTTTCTCACCACCTCGCAGGCCATCACGAAACAAGTAGCTTATAAGTTTCTCTGGCACTGGACTCCATCCTGTCCTAATGCTGCACTAGTTGTCCTCACTTACATCCCAAATTTTACATCTTCTGCAAAGTTGTTGTGATAATATAGACATGACAGGAAAGATCTCAGGAGGCTTTTAACAGCTCCTTCATATCTAATCTCTTTCAGAGTATCACCAGCATCACTATGCCTCTGCTCTTCTCCATGGCAGAGCACTATGAAGAAACCACGGGGGTGGAAGAAGCCATGAATCCGTACAGCAGCTCCAGGAATGAGCTCTTGCCCTGAACAGCTTCTGGCTGGTCGCATACAGTGAGTATTGGGGAGAGAGCTCAAAGCCAAAGTGATAAAACAAAGTCCTTATTTACTGCAATTGTACTCATTATTAACTAAAACATCAGTTCCAGTGCTCAGATCTGCTTAGGACCTTCTGTGCTTACATGGCACAGCAACTTGAAGCATCAAGATCTGGAGCTCTTGGATGATTTCTTCCACACACAGAATATTTCTCTCCACAGGGTGCAGTCCCAACTTAAAGACTTGGAGTGGCACAAGGTCCACCATGTACTTAAGGGCATTTTGGACCACTCAGCTACATTCCTGGACCTCATCTCTAGTCTGAAGTTATCTAGGTTGTTGTTTCTACCCATCCTATGCCTTGGCTTGCTAACTTAAAGAGCTTTCTGTTGTGAGAAGACTTTCAAGGGAATGAAGAGCCAAGTTGCGCTGTGCTGGGTGACCAGCAACTTACAGTCACTCCTGCCTTCTCTGTTGTGGCTCTTCTTGAACAGCCAGCAACACTTTGGTAGGTGAGTACTGCTCACGTCTTCTCTGCCCTATAGTCAAGTGCAGGTTTATTAGACTTCAAAGTGAGTCCTTAACCAGGAGACTGGTCCAGTCTGGCTTCTTAATCCACCCTGGGAAGGCAGACTCATTGACACCTTTGTGATGACAAAATTTGTCTTCTGAAAAACTGGGGAAATACCTTACTTATCGGATGAATTTGGTCTGAAGCCCCAGAACTATTTTCTGGCTTTTTAATCATGGTCTAATGTAAATGCATATACATTTTACCTATAGCTGTTTGCCTACCCTAACCAACAGACTAAGTCACGGTTGCTCACATCTGCTCCTCCAAACCTGTCCCTCGACTACTGCATTTCCAGATGTGTGATGCTCTGAATGCCAACAGAGTTTGAGAAGGTGCCTTGCTCAAGATACAGAGGGAGCATCTGGATGAAGACATAGGTTCAGTCCTCCTTACAGGTTAAGTGCTTCAGCTGCTTAGGTATTTTGCAAAAGGCAAACAAGGATCTTGCCATAATCGTGTCTGCAAGTAACATATATGAATTGTTAGCAACCCCCCAAATCAGGGGTCATTTAGGTGGCTTTAGCTCCATTGTGATATTCATTAGGTGTTTTCAGCAATAGTAGTTAACACAAAACAAACATTTCCAATTTGTTTAACTCCACAGTTTTGTCTTCATTCAATATTAGGTCTTGAAAACCAAACATGAAGTTGCCGGGGGGGGGGGGACACGGATGGGGGGGAGTCCCCCTGTCCCCCCTTATTCTTTCCCTGTTTTCTTTCTCTGTGTCGTGGTTTAACCCCAGCCAGCAACTAAGGACCACGCAGCCGCTCACTCATAGCACCGTACCAGCTACTAGGAAGACAATTAACTCTATCCCAGCTGAAACCAGGACAGTATGTCACGAAATGCCTGTGTATTCTAATGTCACTCCTTTTTTTTCCAGTTTCTCTGAACTTCTGCAAACTTTCTCAAGCTTGAGTATCAGTTCAAGAATGCTAAAATGGCAGTTAATCCCATCTTTAATTTTTCTCTTTCTTCCTCTAAGACTTTCCAAAAGTGGAAGAAATCTTGAAGAGTTAAGAAGTGAAAAAGAGAGTAAGAAAAAAGGAGGAAAATCCCTCTAAATCTAATTCATTTTATTTCACTCAGTGAAAAACATGTGCATGCAGTTGGGAGTTGTGTAGGCTGAGATAGAGAGAAATTAAAATAATATGGATTTTAAAAGATCTGGTGAAAAGTATCACCTGGAAATAATTTAAACAATAAAAACTCTTCCAAAATTGTTCAGAAAGTTATGTTTTCCTCTTTGAATGAGCTTCCAATTCTCTAGAGGAACTATATCCCAGTAGAAGGCATAAACAGAAACAAATATTCTGAAGTCATCCTTTAATTGCTCATTTTAATTTGGATTTTGTGAAAAGAAGTCCCAAAGAGAACAAGAGTCACAAAAACATCCATTGGGGGGGGTGGGGAGAGAAAAAAAAAAAAAAAAAGATTAAAAAAGGGAAATAAGTGTGTATACATGGCCACCGAACCTCTGCCTTGGAGCTGTTATGTTTCATACATCTCAAGACTTGCTTGTTTTCATGTTCCACTCAAATCATTAGATTTTAAAGGCAAGTCCGCTTCTAAATCTTGTATTCCAACTACCTGCTAAAGTAAATGTCAGTACAGGTTCCTGTTTGCCAAAAACTCCAAATGAAAACTGGAGGTGTCTACAAATATTGAAGTGGGAACACTACTACATTTGCAACTAGCAGTATAGGCAAAAATCCGAGTATAAACCTAGGGCATGAGAGTCAGTGGCTGGAGCAGACTGGCTTCTGTAGTAGAAGGGAGATTCTCCGCGCACAGGGTGCAAGTTACAACTTTTTTGTCCAGTAACCCCTGTGCCAAGACAGTAAACAACATTATAGACCCTACTGGGAAATTAGGATATCAGCTTAGTACGACTGACAGATACTCAAGAAAGAAATTAATTGAATTGTATTGATTTAAATCAACTTAGAGGAAAAAAATCATTGCAACTTCGTAAGTAAAGGTACTTTACCACTTACAAATCCCAGTGTTTCAGCTTTCTAAGAAGGGATAACATGAATCAAGAGGTATTATAAGAAAAGTACAGTGGTGTGAGGGTAACAATGAGTTAAACTGAAATCTCTTTAATGAGGAAGGTAAGCAGACTGCATGATAAATTGTTGCTCCAACATAAGAGAGAATGAGCAAGAAGCAAAGCAAATAAATCTAGGAGGAGCTCAGTGTGTATTGTGTTTTAAATACTTGCAAGCTAAGAACACACCTTGTATGCTTTAAAAATATTTTGTAACCTGTGAAACATATTCATCCATATAATTTATCTGAAAAAGATCTATCCACATATGCATTGCTCTTTGCAGTAGTCACAAAGCTAGGTGGAAGCTTTGCTTTTTGGCACACTTTATATATAGAGGGCATATGGTGGCAGCATCTTGCATTATTTATTTGTAATTCTGGGCACATAACTTGTACTCTGAGCTTGAGGAGCTGTGTACTGACTGGCTACTCTGGCTAATCTCATGCCAGCATAATTCCTACTGAATGCCATTGTGCCCATGAAAACCTTGTATGACTGCTCACCAGGACAGGAGTGCCCTTCAGATTCAGGCAAAGTCTTTCAGTTAACTTCACTTCAGTGCACGACAAAGCCCAATGAAAATGATGTCATATTCACACCACTACATGCTAAGGGCAAAAACTATTAGCATAGCCCCAGTTGATAGATTACTCTTTACTTGACCGTAAACCTCTCTCCCCTTCCCTCCCACTCTCAGAATATAGAAAGTTCTCTATAATTTATCTAAATCAAATTAAGTAAACCAGTAAGTTAATTAATTGATATATTCTAAGAGCAGAAGGGACCTCTGTGATTATGTATTCTGGTCTTCATAACAAAGATGTGGAACGTAATCCAATCATTGCCGGGTGTCGTGGTTTAACCCCAGCCAGCAACTAAGCACCACGCAGCCGCTCACTCACTCCTCGCCCCAGTGGGATGGGGGAGGAAATCAGGAAAAGAAGTAAAACTCGTGCTTTGAGATAAGAATGGTTTAATAGAACAGAAAAGAAGAAACTAACAACGACAATGATAACACCAATAAAATGACAACAGTAATAATGAAAGGATTGGAATGTACAAATGATGTGCAGTGCAA
>JAVJGG010000013.1:9333372-9371669 GCA_035590195.1 Aviceda cuculoides
TTTTGACAAAACTGCAAAGATTACTCATCTAATCTGCTTTGAATTGACTGCATCTGCTTTGGGCAGAAAATGAGAATTTTATGACGGGGGGAAACACTTCTAGGAGCTGCTCCACCAGAAAAGCTCCCTTGCCCTTCTCTCCTCTCCTCCCCACCAGCTCTATCCAGGCATCTTGACGTTCTTCACAAAGATTAGGTAAATCACTCTCCCTCATGAGCCATGTCTAGATGTTGCAGAAACTGAAGTGTCCTTTAGCCATGAGAGCTCACATGCACTAATGGGATTAAAGCATGGCAATGATTTGATAGCATGCGTCAACACGAACCACTCTTCAAAACAGAAGGTGAATAAATACTGCCTGATACATGAAATTTGGCTGTTGCAATGCAATTCTCCAAGCAGAGTAATTTTAAATGTGCAAAGTTCTTAAGATTTTCCAGGTGTTTAAGGGGGATCTTTTGTTTTTCTGGGTTTTTTGGGGGGTGTTGGATATGTGCTGTAATAGAGGCGGGTTTATTGAAACTGGTTTCCTCTCTCTCGCATTATTGCAATAGTGGATACATATAGGTAGGAGTATAAGTAAGAAGTACAGAGGTGATGGTGTCAAACAGAACGGCTCATGTTGTGGACATTGGCAAACACAACCTAAGCTTTAACTTTTCTGTTGATTTCTTCTACAATGACCTTAAAAAGTTTGAAATACATTTAGTCAAAGTCATCAGACTGACCTAGGAAAAGCAAGATTTTTAGAGCAAGATTAAATCAGCCACCTCCTAAACAAGAAACAGAATTGTACTTAGGTTATTTCACATTCTTTTCTAATTGCACATCCCCAAAAGATGTCTTTTTCAACAAACTTCTATCTACAGCCTTGATTTAATTATGCAGATAATAAATGGTTGTGAAGCAGAGTTATTCTGTTCTTCCTTTGATCCACTATTAGAAGTGTCTTTATTTACAGTACTTTGATCATATATGTGAAAGTAAATGCAGGACACATGGCATTTAAAAAAAGATAGTCCATTGTATTTTCTTGAAACAGTCAAGATATCATCTATTAAATTTTTTGTGCCATATAAAAAGTTCTTAAGACCCATTTATTAAAGGTAACTCAGACAGTTTCTGCAGTTAGTATCAAGGAGAGGATAAGGTATCTGGATCAAGGTGCTGGCTCAGCACTTTTTCAGACTCTTTGAATGGCTCCTCAGAGATGCCTTCATCTTTCCGCATGCAGAAAGGCTGATGCATTTGCCCTGCTGGTGTTTGTCCTTATCGCTCTCTGGGAGCAATGTGGAAAGGAGGAAAAGCGCTGATCCGTGGGTCTGGCCTTGCATGGAAGGGAAGGATGGCAGGGCAGCAGCATCCTCCCTATCCTGCACTCCCCACAAACTCATTCCACTGCTTCTGTGTTTAAAGGGAAATCGGCTGACAGAGGCATGCGAGACTGTGCACCGCTCTTCTACGTGCCTCGCTTGGTATGTGGCCTTTTGAACGTCCTCCTTCTTTGAGAGCTGGCATTCTCCTATTTTACATATGAAAATTTTTGTTTAAAGAGTGGCATGTGAGCAGCCCATGACACTTCTCATTGTTTCGAACATTTTTTATCATTTCCTAAAGAAAGAATTACTGGTCCATAATTTCCAAAGCCATTACTATTGGGTTTTTTTGTTTGGGTTTTCTTTTTAAATGAATAAGTATTTGGCATTTGCTAGTCCCTTGGGGTGTAACATTAAAGTCTTTAACAACTTGCTGGGAAGGGTTTTAAAACTTGGATTAGTAAAGTCTAGAAAATGGACAGAAAGCGTATGTCAAATTTAATAGTTTGACAAGCACATCTTCTCTTGCCATCTTTAATCTCTAACAGTGAGTCAGTTCTTCTTTCCGTAAGGAAGAAGACTGGGCAAGCCTCTTTCTGGCATCTTCTGATGGAAATGGAAGTGAGGAAATCGCCTTGTTCCTGTGCTGTGTTCATGTCGCCTTTGGCTGTCCCACTTGCTCTCAGACTCTCCAGCTGATCTCATCATTCTTTCATTTCTGCTTCCAATTTTCAGAAAAACCCTGTCCACTGAGGTAAACAGAAGAAACTGTAGCAAACAGTTTCTCTTAAGACCTGCAGTTCTGCTGTCACACCAAGGTGTTAGGAAAAAAAACAACAGTCTCTACACGGAGAATTTAGTTAGTAGCACACATTACTGCATGCAAGCTGTTTGAGAAGAAATTAAGGACATTTTAGTAATGCTTTGACTGTTAAAGCTTAAAAAAATATTCATGTCCACATTAATAATCACCCTCACTGAAGTGACATCTGAATTGATTTTGCCTTGAATTTTGCAGACGGGGAAATGTATATTTTTAGCAGCTTATTCTTTAGACACATAATGGGGTAAAAGGTACTTCTTGTTAGCTCAAAGGCTGTGTTACCAGTCTTGCCTGCTTGTTTAATTTCAGTGTCAGTGGGGAAGGCTTGCTGCACCCTGCCTTCTGCCTTCTGGGTGGGCACTCGCTGCAGCTCCTCTGATCAAACCCGACGAGTGCAGAAGGCACAGCCCTCCCCTCATCTTTTCCCTTTCCCTTCCCGTTTCACATTTTCCAAGCTCATTTTCACTGTTAAACCGCTTTGAAGTGACTGCAGTAAGGACTGTTTCGGTGTTCTGCGGACTGGCTCTATGTCAGGCTCATCTGCTCTGGGTCAAATTCCAAATTCCTCATTCAGACAGGACACCCGCTACCTGAAACAGTTTCCCTGCCCTCCGCGACATGGGACGGGCACCTCCGAGGGATTGCCTTGACCTCTCCGTCTTCCCTGGAAGTCGTGTGCTGCATTTCCCATTGCACCGTGTGCCCGCCCGGGTGCTGCTCCTCCTCCCTCTCTGGCAGGAGCGGAGGGAATTCCGCTCCCTACTTATCCGCGGGGGCCACAGATTTTGCTCTCCTTCTGCTGCAGGAGGGCAGAAACTGGAGAACTGGAACAGACCCCCCCGTCTGGACATGGTCTTAGACCCTCTCCCGAAGAGCGAGAGGGTCTAAGACAAACAAGTCTTAGGAAAGGGAAGGAAATAAGTTCTCTCCCTGCCCCCACTCCTCATCCATCCCCAGATTTAGCCAGATTTTATTAAAACTTCTCCCCGAAGAGAGGGAGAAGGGCTGTGTGTCTTCAGAGTCATCTGTGCCCTCAGTGCAGTCATCATTTGCACTGAAATGGTGGAAAGAGTGAAAAGAGCATGAGGTCATTCCTGTACCATTGCACCTCAAGCAATCTTCATATTTTAAAATGACAAGTTTAAGTGAGAAACATCAAATATAAATCTTGACAGATGCTTACTAATGTTTTCTTTATTCATCTGTATGAAAATACTATAAACATTTCACTCTGATGGCTTTTTTCTTTTTTTTTTCCTGAAAAATGAACAGAGCTCTTCCTGTTTGTTCACAGCAATAAAGAAATTACATACATATACATAATTAGCAGTGATTTAAATATAGAGGCATATGGATACATGAAGGAAAATACTCCCATATGTGCCTATTTCAGTGGGTGTTTAGGTTACTCTGACAGCATTACATTAGAAAGAGAGCACATTTATAGAATTTTGTCAATTCTAATGCAGTTATTTAACTTGTATAATGGTACATAATTATGTAATTGGGGTAAATATACTTAGTACTTGCAATATGCAACTATCTGGCAAAATGCTATTCAGAAATGCCAGCGCATTGTGGTGGCATATACAGGCTAGTGAAATAAGGCAATCCAAAAGTTCTTCTTTGTCCCATTTCTCACATAAAATTCCCATTTGCTAACTGCACTGCACATTCACCCCTGCCCTTGCTGGCTTGCGTATGTTCATGTTTACATTTCTTCCATATCCACTGGCATCTTTGTATGTGTTTCATTACTAATTGTTTTCCTCTGTCAGGAAGTAAGACATCAGAAATTGTCTGGCGTTTCTAATCTTCTCTAACCATGCACAGCGAGCCTTTCACTCTCCAAGGGTTCCCATTAATTTTCTGGGTGACCATCCAGCACGACGAGGGACCAAAACCAGCAGTGACTTCTGGCCTTGGTCTCAGTTCAATAAAGCACAAAAATTGCCCTTTCACTGCAAAGGCATTACACTGGGTGCAGGTGTCAAGCTGTTGGGGGGCTGCTGGGGCGGCCCCTGGGAGGAATGGCCAGGGGCTGCCCCGCGCCGGGCACACACATTTCCAGGCGGAGGAAGGAGCGGCAGAGAGGAGTGGTTATGGACGGACCGCAGGCCCCCAGTCCTCACCCCCCCACACTATCAGGGGGTAGAGGATCGGGAGCGAATCCTCGGATTTGGGAATCGGGAGCATGGGAAAGGAGGGGAGGGAAGGTGCTGGCTTAATGTTTGACATTTTGTTTCTCCCTACTCTATTTTAATTGGCAATAAATTAAAACTAATTTTCCCCCAGTCAAGTCTGTTTTGCCCAAAACGGTAATTGGTAGGCAATCTCCCATCTTTATCTCAACCCACAAGCTCTCTCGTTCATGTTTTTTTCCTATTTTCTTCCCCAGCCCACCGGAGGGGGTGAAGTGAGCAGCTAGGTGGGAGTTTGGCTGTTAGCCATAGCTAAGCCTCTGCAAAAAGATTTTGTTTGGATGTTTGTGTTCTAAATGCCTCAGGCCTATAAGACTTCCCATCAAGCCCAAAATTTCAGAAATGAGACTCAAGCCTTGCCTGACCTTTGCTTTCCTCTTATTTCAGTTCAGTCAAACATTTCAGCAATCCATTTAGATGCGTTTTAAGTTTTAACACAGTTGTTATTAAGCAAAGCACTTGAGCAGGATTTGGGCACTAGTGATTAGAAACCTTCTTCATTTTCACAGCTAAAATACTGATTCAGTTCTCTTTCTGCCAGTTGCTGGAAGGTCGCCAGAAGTGCGCCACATTATTCTTACTTAGCTTTTTTCCTCAGAGCACTAAACTGGCCCCTATTTCCCACTAACGCATAACACTTTTTATCCCAGCATGTTCCTTCCGATCCAAGCACTGCAAAAAATTCAGACTTACATAAGACAGCCCGTTCTTTTCCCATCATGCAGCATAGTATCACATTTTGAGCAATTAAAACTGCAAGTCCAAAAAGTATGTGCATTCCAAATTCACATTTGAAATACATCTTCTATTTTCAGACAAAAAAAAAGACAATTTAGAGCACATCACAAAAGAGAGAATAAGGGACGGCCTAAGCTCCTTAGCAGCTGCAATCAGCTGTTATGACACACATGAATTTGTCGATACATGTTGAGATATTTGAGGTATGAGGGCTAATTTGGCTCTCAGGGTGTTCACAGTGTAACTTGCCCACTTCTCCTCCGTACCCTAAGCAGGCAGATGCCAGGGGACACACGCAGGTGAGACACGGCATCGGGAAGGCAGCGTTATCTACCTCGCTGTCCTCCCAGACCTTCTCCAGGTATCCCCAAAGCGAGGAGGAAAGTAGGTGCTCAGACACACACACACACAAACAGGAGAAATCTACAGTGAGACGCAATTAACCATTGAACAGCTGCTGATGGGAACCATTTACTGGAAGATTTAAGACTCGTTTTCACGAGCAAGAAATGCTACTGCTGCGCTTCCAGGGACTTCTGGTGTTCTTGGGGATGCGGGCTCCCAGATCTCTGGTTTGGGGTCCTTAGTTCTAAAAGATTGTAGGTTTTAATTCAATACAGTACTCTGCAGTTAATTAGGAAACTCATTAAGGGAAACAAGGCTTTGCTACGTAATAAAATTTTGAGGAGTGTGCCATGTGACAGGCAGCAGCTTCTTAAAGGGAACATGATCACCGTTGCTCCGAAACTCAGAAAGTTGCTCTTTAACATTGCAAGCACACAGGGAGAGCTAGAATTTGTATTTCTTTATCTGCTTCTGCTGTGGACAATCCTGTACTGAGAGATTTTTACAATGTAATACATGAATTTGCTCAGTATTTCCTCAGAAGCCCCAGTGTCTTTTTAATGCGTGGCAATATTCTTGAAAAGGATGCCATTACCAAATCTGACAGGTTTGTGCAGCAAGCATGCACTGAGTACATTTTAACAAAAACATTGTTAGTTCAACTTTGACAAATACAAGTCATCGTTAGGATGAGGTACATGATGCAGGAAAGTAACTGTCATTTTAAATCAGCTTCATATTGTAGTTATAGATTTCTAATATACATTTAATTACAGTGATTACAAGCCCTTATAAATTATGACCTAGGTCTTTTGGAATATCACCCCCTTTATATCACTCTGCTTTAATTTATTGTTCCTAAATAGAGGATAAACAGCATTTGCAGCCAGCTGCTCCTCAAACACACTAGAGAAAAGGGATTTTTTTCTGAAGCTCTTTCTCAGTTGTTTCTCCTTTTAAATTTTTTCCACAAACACATTTCACGTGCTTTCTCTTTTAGGCCAAGAGACAAACCAGCCTTACGGACTCCCAGGACTGGCCATCACAAGTTTCTGAGTTTAGAAGGACTGTCGGTGGGTGCCAGGGACATGTCCGTGAGGACCCAGGTGGCCAGTCGTGCCCTGGCCTCTGGCTGGACAACGGAGCCAAAGTCTGCCCAGGCCGGTAGCTGGGTCCCTGCCCCAGAAACTGTGAGACCCTTGCACTCATCCAGTCAAGCAGAAGGGGGCCTGAGACTGAGACCAGGGAAATGTGAACGGGAATTAAGTGAAATGGCAATGAGTCGGAGAGAGTGAAAAAGGAGTTATTTACTTGTCACTAGTCAGTCTTCTGGTCTGTTCTGTTGTAATACAAAAGGCAGTATTAACACATATATACATATATGTTTGATCAGTTCTGTATTTAGCCACAAAGGAGAGATTTAGGCCCAGAGTCCCCAAAGATGCAAAGCCTAACTGCAGGAAGTTCGTCTCCTCAACGTTAGGTGCCACGGGAGCATCACCCGGGCCAAGAGCCGGGCATGGCACAAACGGGCTGAGCGCGGCGAGCCGCGGCCCACGGGCAATGCAAACCGTGGCACGAGCTTTGTGTGGGCCGCGGACCGAGGTCTGACGGGAGAGCACGCCCGAAACCATCGCGGAGGTGTAGCGGGGCGTCATCACGGCCAGAGGGACCGGTGGCCGGTGCTGACGCGTGGCTGTAGCAACCCCCAGGGCTGGTGAGGAGGGCAGCGCTGTCACACGGGTGTCCGACACCGCGTACCATCCGAGCCGGCACCACCAGCCATGCCGCTGCCCGAAGCTCGCTGCTGGGACCAGCTGGAGCGAGCGTCACTGAGTCACTGGAGAGCCGGGGGGGGGCAGGTCTCCGCTGATGGGGGTGTCTGAGCGCGTGGAAAGCTGTTGCTCTCTCTGGCAGAGCCTGTCCCTTGCTTGGTCCGCTAAACTGGACTGAGCTTGGCAGCATCACATCGCCTGGTGTTCCTTTTCCTCCCCTTGGCATTAGGTAAAGCATGTCATAAAGATTTGCAAACTTGGAATGTTCATTAGAAAAAGACCTACAAATATTTTATCTCTGTCCTAGCAACAACCCTAACAGAAAAAGCTACTGAAAAGGTGCTATTACAATTTTAAACTTGAATCAGCATAAAGGAGAAGAAAGCAAGCTGAAATAGCTGTAGATAAAATCTTATTTAGAAAAACAGGGCCCTGGTACAAGGAACACAGCTATCAGTCCCCGCGGGGTAACAGGCAATGCTTTTCATGAAGTTTTGTTGACACAAACAGGACTGTTGTGAGTGAACTAAGGAGAGTGGTAATGAATCAAGCTTAATGTAGCATTATAAATTTCAGTGCTCTGTAAGAATTAGAGGTAGGTAACAGACAGCAGGGCTGTGACAAGTGTCTGTATGGCTCTTGTTAAAGATGCCTTTGGTAGAGGACAGATAAGAGAACACTCTAAAATACTGCACTTTCAACGATGGATTAAAATCCGTGGTTGCTTTTGGGCAGAACACTGTTGCTTCCTTTTGCTGGCAATTGACGTTGGTCAGCTAACCGATGGACGCTTGATTGAATTTATTCCTCTGTTAAATGCATAGGAAATTGTGCAGACAACCCAAATGGACTTTATTAGGAGAGTCTTAATGATACAGCTCTGTATCAGGGAGAAGAGAGGAAGGCACAAGGCATAATTTTCTCACAAACATACAAGATAATCATGCAGCAGAAAGCTGGGTTGACTATTACCCTTCAATTTTTAATGCTCACCCTCACCCCCTGCCCTTTTGCAAGTGGATATCTGAAACAATAGGTAGTAGAGCTATTGCTAAGGGAGAAACCTCACCATTTCAAGATGTTCTTTAATCTCGGGCTTATACCTCTGAGACCACGGTCCTGTGATCACTAGTGCTTATCAATGTGCTACCAGGTTACTCAGCAGTACAAATACGATCCAGAGCAGGCACAGGCAGATGGTCATATTTCTGTTGAATAATCTCCACGACCAGTGGGGAATTTATTCCAGCTTTATGCAATCAGGAGCACTGGCTGCAGAGGACAGCTGAAACCTGATCTTGTGTAAAGCTTCTCAGTACAAAGTTAGCCCATCCAACTTCTCTGGAACAGATCTGAAACTGCGGGGCGAGTTCATGCCATGCCAACCCACCGCACCACTTTGGGTCCAGTATCAGGAGCCCTGCAGCCAGACTTACCATGCCGTGCAACCACAGCCTTGGACCCAAAGTCCAAGCAAGTCCCTTCACAGTCCCAGGAAGGTTAATTCACTCATGCCTGAACTCTTTAGGCAGGGCGCTGTCTGTTGACTCCAGGCTGGTTATACCAACACCAACCAAGGCTTAGTCAAATCTTAAAGAGGTTTCTGCTATATTAGCACTGAAACAACCAAGACTTCTGACGGACGTTATGCAGTACCAGTATTGCATGCAGCCCTGTCTGTATGTACCAGCAACCACAGCAGGGACTCAGCAGCCTGGACAGAAACGCGTGCCGTGATGTCCTCTGCATCCTCACGCCGTGGCCCCCCGGCTGGAAGCACTGAACGGCACAGCTCAGGTTGAGGTCCTGCAAGTCTCCACCACCGTTTCTTTGCACGCTCGCCTGTGCATGCTGGTACGTCTGGCAGTGTGCTGAGGCAGGGCCGGTGGCAACAAGGGAACCCGCTGCAGCTACCCCAGCCTAAAACATAACTTTTAATGTTTAATTACAATGTTTTAGGTAAACACCATTCCTGCTTTCAGTGGCCTTTCATGGACTTCTGCTTTTGGACTGGTAGAATGTATCTGAACTTTCCTTGGCCTTTTCATCACCGAATGATGCAAGTTTGCTTGAGGGATATATTCCATTATGCTTGTATGCATTTAGGGAGAAATTCAGTTAGCACAATGCCTCAGAATGGCATATATTTCTCTATGACCCCAACTGGCTCATTTTAAGAGCAAAACAGAGACATAAACGCTGCATTAACGCCCACGCCAGGGCAATTCTCCTCACTCTGCCAGGGACGATCTAAGCCGCGCAGCAAATATTTCACAGCGCTCCTTAACAACAAACACAAGTCAGTTCTTTACATTTTGCCTCACTTGCCTCGTCGGCTTCTTTCAGCAGGCTTTTTCCTGGCTCCAGGGAGAGCAGAGATTAATAACACAAATCTAATATTAGAAACGTCTTCAGAAGAGCAGCATCCGTGGGTGTGCTCCTCGCACCCCGCGCCCCCCCCAGCCGCAGGCAGCAGCACCCGGGCACGGCGCTGGCCCACCCGCAGTCACGCACCGGGGGACGTGAGCGCCCCGGGACTCACTCCCTGCTTGCAATAACTGCACCCCCCACAAGTCATTTGGAAGAAGCAAAGGTGTATAATAAGGTTTACATGATTACTTTCCATCTCTGGTTTCTTAAGGGTAGATTAAAATTGTTCTCAGGGTTGAGAATAATATTTCTGTATTGTTGCAAGGCCTAAGGAGCTACAGCAGCTTGAAAATAAGCTCGATATTACTTTTTCTTGGGTATTGGGCTCATCTGGAAGACAGTAAACAAGTCTCATGACAGGAGGCTGCAGTTTGCGCACGACCATGGAGCTGTATGGTTCTCACGGAGGGTACGTTGAGCAGTAACATTACCAGTACTCTTATTTTACAGTACATGGCCAGGTACATTTAGAATTTTGCAGGTTTAATATCCAGCCCCACAAGTCACTGAAAGGAGACTTATGCTCCTATCTACAGGCATCTTACTACTACCAAGATCTAGAAAACTGCATTTTCAAGTAAGACCATTTGTCAATGAAATGTAAAAATGGCTAAAAATTTGTTTCTCTCACCTCTTGTTTCACAGCAGGAAAGACAGCACACAGTTCTGTAATAGCTATCTAATGCCATGACAAAACCAGTATCCAGATGTAGCAAGGTTATTTTCTAGTCTATCCAGTTTTCTATGAGACATTATCTTCCATCAACACCCTTCTTAACTTCTCAGCAACATAAAATTCTCTTTGCAGCTTGTTCAGCTCTAGTTCCAATGTTTAAATATAATTTGATAAAAATAACTGTTTCAGAAACGACACAATAACATTTCAAACCAGGTAATCAGAGTTTGACTTGAGGGAAAATGGGTAATAAAATTATATCTGGTACTGCCTGGTGACCAAAAATAAATTAAGAAAAGAGTGATCTCTTAGGGTGCTGGTCAGCACCAAGCATTGCTGCTTCCAGAGGAGGCTGTCAAGGATGGAGAACAAAAGCCTTCCCTTCTCATACACCAATTTAAACCCAGAATGCCAAGAATTTTCCATAGAGACCATCTCAATACCTCTGATACAGAGAGTGGGGGCTGGGGAAGGGGGGGGTGGCAGGAATCTGATCTCAAATTGACATACAACTTACCAAAATAATGGGATCTGAGTTCCTTCTAAGACTAATACCTCCAGTTAGTGAAAGGTTACTGAGTGAGAAGTCATTTTCTAAAAAACAGATGCTAGGACTGGCAGGGAGTCTGAAAGCGAGCAGTGTAAGGACAGTAGCCAGTTCAGTGGAGAAAGAGAAGGTAACTCCTCCCTTCCCATCCCCAGTTTAATTTGAAGAAGGCAGGAATGGTAGACAAGTGTAAAGGACTAAGACACAATTGGAACAATCTCAAGGAAGACTCAAGAGCCAATAAACCTACTGTCCAATTAGCAGCATCCAGCATGAGACTGGAGGAGCAAAGATTAAAAAAAAAACCCAATAATACATTTCAAGCTTACATAAGGTGAGAGAAGAAACCTCTATGAGACTGAAATCTGCATCTCCCTTATATCCACCCACATGCACAAGGAATGGATATATTAATCTCAATTTACTGTATTTTTCCATCAGAAACACAGAGGCTAGGGCAAATAGTGTCTTCTTTTCATAAATCAGATATCACCCAGTAGCATAGGCAGAGCCTTGAAATATAGTGGAATGCATTTGATTTCCAAAATCTCTATTACAGTTGCAATAAAATTACAGAAAGGAGGGGCAGAACTGCCTGTATGCAAATAAATGCCTAGCATAATTGGAAGTTTTTAAAATGTATTTCTAAAAGGCAGAGCAATAAACCCATGCTCACATTATCATCACCACTCAGGCATTTAAAGATTTGCTAGACACATTCGCCATGCCTGCATCCTTCTCCTTTTTTCCCCAGTACAATCTCATTAAATGAACAGCAGGATAACATTTCTGAAATGTGCGCATAACAACACAGGGAAGTATGTTACTCCTGATTCTTGGGCTGTTATTCCCAGCATAAATATTGTCCATCTTTGGTTTCGCATCTGTATTTTTAAGAGGATGGATAGGAAGACAACACACACAATGGATCTCTTTCAATTCGCATACCTAAAACTATAATATAAGAAGGACACGACACAAAACATACACCAGTACTGGATGACAGTACAGATGGAGGCTGAGGGAGTCTCCCAGTCCAGGCAACACCTTTGGAAAAGGCTGCAGAGTAAACCGGGGCAGACTTGCCAAGAAGCAGCCGATGGTGGGGAGCAGGCCGGAGGAGGACACCGACGTTGCTAATGGCCCTTGCCTGTGCTCCCGCTGTACGAAGGCTGTTCCCCAGGCAGGCTGAGGGACCCGGTGGCTGTCGGCCCAGTCTTGAGTGGGGTCTTGGAGCTGGATGACCCCCAAAGTGCCCTCCAACCTGTGCAACCCTGTAGGCCTAGGATGATGATCACTGACTGACGTTTCGTGACTGTCTCGTTGGGTTTTGGAGGGGACGGAGTGGGAAGGAGAGGCAGGGTAAGCTTTGTGCCCTGGGATGGGCTGATGGGGAGTTGTGGGCAGAGAGGATCCCCTAATCCTGCCAGGGCAACCGGGCAGTGCCCTCTTTACCCGAGGCCAAAATGCATTTTTCACATGGGTGGTCTGCCCGTTAGGCCATACGTTTCTGGCCAGTGCACCCGGGGACAGATACCTCTGTCAGACATACCGACTCGCACTGATGTAAACATAACCTCTGCTGCAGAAGGGTGGCCGTTCTCATTGCCTTTGCACCGCTATTACTGTCTCAAAGAGAACTCTCTAGGAAAGGGATTCTCCCTCTGTCATCTTCTGGGCTGGGAGCCATGCCTGGGACCCACAGCAGCACTGCAAACACCACGTTCCTGACATACAGCACATTCTAATGGGATTTCAGGAAGCTTCACAGGGGACAAATAATGCTTTTATTTTACAAACAGCATGCAGAGGCATGGCAAATGGCAGTCACGTAGCAGAACCCAATTCTGATTTCTAATCCTCACTTTTATCCAACTCACTTTCTTTAGCAAGCTACTGCTCTTAGCCTGTGCTGTGCCAGAGCCACCAACTCTTGAGGTCCTGGATCCCCAGCAGAAAATAATCTGCAGCCCAGAGGTGCCCTCGAGCTTTAAACCATACAAGCTGAGCTCCTGACTCACCTGCTGGGAAACCTGCCAGTAATTGATCTGCAACACTTCATCTTGCTGCGAGATTCACCGCCAGCTTGGGATATTACTGAATTCCTACCGATATTAAAGAATTTATATTACTAGTGCTGTTGGGTTTTTTTAAAAAAATGTTTATTTAACTTTCAGAAAAATTACTTCTGCTAGAGAGAACATCATCATAACTGCCACAGGAAGGGAAATGAAGGTGAGGATTAGCCAGCAGATAGCATCTGTAGGTATTTTCTATGGATGAGGAGGGGAACAGGGTCATTTTAATTCTAGAAGCAATTTAGTTGCTGAAGCTTGTCTTCATTTACATTTAAGTGGTTATTACATCTTGCTTATGCACTTAGGTCCAGTGTTTAACTTCAGGCTCCCAGATTGTCCATAGACAACCTCTATGCTTTTTTAATCAAAGACTTCTGGAACATTTTCCCTGTATTCTCTCTCCTATAACTTAAGCTTCAGGGTTGCATATCAGTTCAGAAGACCTATTTTCTGCTGACTGGATTTTTTCGAGTCTTTCTGCCATGTCTTTTTTTCATCTTTTCAAGAAAATGGTCAGCTTTCTTTTTAAAGGGTCCTGAAATCCTTCATGGGAGTCCAAAAAACAGGGAGTTTCTCTTTTCTTTGCAATACAAAAACATTAGACATTTTCCTGTCTTCTACAGGGTGAAGGTCCCAAAATAAATATAAAGTTATTTTCTTTAACAGCCTTACAAGCCTAACATCAATGCTTTCTGTGGAACAGCTCTCACTGGAACAGATTTATATAATCCCCGGGCCTCAAAAAGATATCTTGCAATTATGCCAAATCTTTTGTGAGACACTCAGGAAGTTTTAGTGCATCACTGAGCAGTTAACATCTGTGATTTCCTACTGAGTTCTGAGGTTTAAATCAATTAGCAGTAATTGGGACTGTTTACAGTGGCCTTTCATGTGGAACAAGCATATGCTAGAATTTTAAACTAAATATTTAAGATCCTGCACCAAGTGACCATACTGCAAATTTTTAAAAATATTTTGACCCTGTGCTGTGCTGTTAGCTTAGTTAGGAACTCAGTGTTCTTAGCAGAAGTTCCTTCTAGTCTTTTAAGCAAAACTGAAATCATAAGGTTTGGAGAAAAAAGTGATTTTCATTTTATTTTTATGTTCTCCATTTCTCAACATCTAACTGTTTATGCTGCACTAAAATCACATGAACCTGAATTAATTAAATGTAACAAAACAGCTAATTTCGCATGGAGTGGTCTTGAAAATTTTCTCCTGCCTATTAAGGTAATAAACCTACCACATCAAATTACACTCAGAAGTGCTATATGCAGTTCTCATCATGGATCAAAGCCACTGATAACAGTAGTTAGTTGTGCAGAATTATACTGCACAGTTTTAAATAAACCTGCTGATCTTTCAGTATGGAGAAGGTATCAAACCAAGAAGTCAGCTGAGAGTTTGCTGTGGCGTTCCCTGGCCACCTGGAAGCGAATTCCTCAGTTACTCCCTGGTGCACCATGAGGAGGGAAGGAGCAATACGCTCCCAAACTTCCACGGTTTGGGAGCTTTCCAAACCTTCAAAGAAAGAGAAGTGGGTTAATTTATTAGAGTCTGCAAGTTCTTGGTGTCTTTAAGAGGATTTACCAGTGTTAGCGCTCCTGAAAACTGTCTTCATGGATGAGAATGAAAGTAGGTGCCAATCCATTGCAGATGCCTCAGCACCCGCAGAGGAAGGGAGATGCTATTTATCCCTGTTTAGGAAATGGGAACAAGGAGCAACTGAGAAGTTGTGACACAAAGACCCTGAGACACACATCATTTGCACTTGTGATGCTGAGGAGCTCTTTCACCTTTACACTGAAGGGAAAGCTAGGTGGTGGCTGTTCATGTAAAAATTACTATTGCATATTAGAACTGAAGCGGAAAGGATTAGCACAAATGCTTATTTCCATACTGTTATGTTGCCAGGGAAATCTATAACAAATACAATCATTATTGGAGAAAGTCAGTTCAATGGAGAAGTGCCTTTAAAAAATTGAAAGTTGAAGGGAGACACAATTATATTTTGTTCAGGTCAATAGGCACTTTCTCTCAAGAGGACAATTATTGAATAGCAAACAAGAAGATGCAAAGCCATCATTACTCTGTAATGAGCCAAGCCTGGAGCTGGTTTAGCAACTATAACCTGAGAACAACACCATCAGCCATTTGCCAGTGATTTTTTAAAGCTAAATAAATGTTTACATGGAGAAAAACAGGGGAGGGTGGAAGTGCACATAACTTTTTTGTGAATATACATCGGAATTTTCAAAGAGTGCTCTCTGTCCCCATTGTTCCCTTTGCAAGCCTTCTTCCCTGGGGCCCTGAGTACACGAGGGCCTGGAAAGCCACTGATCCCCATGATGCCTTTACAAAAGGGGCAGTGCTGACCAGTGACAAGCTACGGTAGGGCCACCAGACCTTTCTCCTGCTGTTGCCACCCAAGACATTTTCACAGCTTCTTGTCACGGTCATGTTTACTCCTCTTCCAAAGAGAGGAGCCTGCTAGTTGCCTTTTCCCCAAATCTTCAGCCAAATGGCCACCTGAACTCAGCTTTTCCTCATCTGGATGTTATTTGTCCTCTTTCTCCCCCTCCTCTTCAGCCCTCTGCACCCATTGGCCGTCCCACCAGCACCCTTGCCTCTGCACCATGCTTTGGGCTTCTCTGCCCTTGGCATTTTACAGTCTGAGCAAACACAGCCGCAAAGGGTTTGTCCTGTTGAGCATAACGTCTTCAAGGTGAAGAGTTCTCCTGGCTTTGCCTGGGTGGTAGATGCCAACATTGCTGTTACTCCAACAGTAATGGGCTGTCCTCGCAGAATCACGGGGTGGTTGAGGTTGGAAGGCACCTCTGGAGGTCATCTCCTCCTAGAGCCGCTTGCCCAGGACTGTGCCCAGACAGCTTCTGAATATCTCCCCAGCTTCCCTGGGGAACCTGCGCCAGTGCTCAGTCACCCTCACAATAAAGAAGTATTTCCTAACGCTCAGACAGAACCTTCTGCGTTTCACTTTGTGCCCACTGCCTCTGGTCCTGTCACTGGGCACCACTGAAGAGAGCCTGGTCCTCTTTCACCCTCCCTGCAGGTATTTATATACACTGATAAGATCCCCCTGAGCCTTCTCTTCTCCAGGCTGAACAGCCCCAGCTCCGATGAGATGCTCTGGTCCCCTCATTCTTTTCATGGCCCTTATGCCGGACTCTCTCCAGTAGCTCTATGTCTCTCTTGTGCTGGGGAGCCCAGAACTGGACGCACAGTGCAGGTATGGCCTCACCAGCGCTGCGTAAGGAGGAAGGATCACCTCCTTCAACCGGCTGGCAATGCCCTTCCTAATGGAGCCCAGGACACCATGACCCTTCTTGGGGGCAAGGGCCCGTTGCTGGCTCATGGTCAACTGGGTGTCCACAAGGACTCCCAGGTCCTTGCCTGCCAAGCTGCTTTCCTGGTGCCTGGGGTTGTTCCCCCCCAGGGGCAGCACTTTGCATTTCCCTGTGTTGAACTCCACAAGGTTCCAGTCAGCTCATTCTTCCAGCCTGTCCGTGTCCCTCCAAATGGCAGCACAGACCTCTGGCATATCAGCCACCCCACCAAGTTTTGCGTCACCTTCACCCCCCGACCCGCCTCACCTGCAGAGGAAGCCCACGACCACAGCCAAAGCTGGGGGGTCCAGCCCGGAGCCCCACTCCCAGCTCTGCCACGGGGAGCAGCCCAGCTGCCGGCAAATCCGTCCCTCACGGCTCCTCGGGCTCTCTCCAAGTGGCACTCCCGGTGCAGAGATGGCTGAAGGAAACTGTCCTCCGGAAGGCCACGTCCCTGGGCCACCAGTGACCTGACAGGGATTATTTATTTCGCCCTGCGTAACTTGAACCATTTAAATCCTGCCTGCACTGCGCAGCATGTGGATGAAGGCTGTTTGTGTAATTACCTTTCCGTAACCTAATTCTGCAGAATGTGGTTCTCATCTACATCGTGTCTCCTTCCCACCGCTCTGACATTGCAAAAAGGGACAGGCAGTTAAATCCACTTCAAGAATCTTTGAACCAGCAAATATAGCAGAGCAAAGGAAAATGTGGCTTACAGCCTTCCAGAAGTCCAACCACATGTATTTTCTTTAATTGCGGCAGCTGTTCCTTGTTCTTTCTTCATGCGCATTACCTTTGTGATTTTGTTTTTTTTTTTCATCCCAGCTGATCTTATATCACTCTCCACCTGCTTTCTGGATATAAGGCAGGTGATGCAAATTTAGAGATTTGTCCTTCCAAAATTTGTCACAGTCCAATTCTTTCACTATGTTTTCCATTTCAAACCCAAAATATCTCTAATTTGAGGAGCTGAGTAGTCTGTAGCAATTAGGGTGACAACAGACCAGGACAACTGATGGGGTTTTTTGTTCCAACTTCTCATCCCATTCTGATTTAAGAAAAATGTTCGACTCACCTTTAAATACATATTTGATATTCAGGCTTCACTGTCTCTACATTAATATAGTGATATTGCAATGCTTTACAATAATTTCTAAGTCTTTATTTTCCATTGAACAACGCGGGCGTCATATAAAACAGTTTCAAGTGTATTTGAGAGACGAAAGGTGACAGAACTGGTAATTACCTCATTTCTCATTAAAGATGACTTAGTACCCCAGGGACCCATATTAGAATAAATATTCTATCTCCTGTTTATTAACCTTTGTTCTTTAAAATGGTGAATGAGTGCTGATAAAGCTATCGTTATTGTGACTGTCTCAGGAGCTGATGATGTTTCTCCAGCTCCTAATATGATTTGGAGTCACCTTACCAAAAATAAACAGAACTTGACTCTATTATGCTCCAGACTGTCTGTATTTCTAACGCATACTTTAAATCTAAATATGCAGGCAATAGCAGCTGATGTCTTACTATCTAATATGAAGGAAACCTACTGCGTAACTCTCGCATAGTTTTATATATGCTAAGCTGTAGTGAAGTAAGTGCAGAAGTACACGGAGTCCCTCAGTTTCCTTGGCCAATGTTTATTTTAGCGGGTGAGCTCTTTTTGTTAAGGAACACAAGTTTTCTTATGTTGCATGAGAACTGCCATCTGTCTTGTTTCCAACAGCAGCCAGAGCAAGCTGCTTCGAAAGGAAGTTCCCAAAATCCTAAATTTGGCTGCTATAGAACAACTTACCTGCACAAACCCAAGATAAATGTCCCGAAGCAGAAGAGTTTATACTACTTTGATAACTGATAATTTTAGGTCTAGCAATTTCCCCTTAATGCCAGTGCTAATGAAGTGTTATTGTTTCAAGTGCAGAACCTTAAAAGAAACAGAACAAACAATGAGGAAATGGAATAAGCATTGATTTAATAACAAAACAGGACTGTGCTTTGATGGAGAATAGGCAGCCGTGGTCAAGAAAAAAAAGTGGAATGTTTGGGTGCTACCACATCATTGTGGACAAACTTTGTGGGAATAAGTCCAGTAAGTACAAGAAACAAGGTACCTGGAATCAAGAGGACTAAATTCTCAATGGGCTCAGCCACTGTCTTCAGAGTAATGTAACTTGGTAGCATTTATTATCCTTGTGCATACCAATATTGTGAGGCTCAGCAACCAGACAACAAAAAGCTGTTCCTTCATAGTTCTATCATATTTGTCTCTGCATAAAACTTGAATTTTTTTTTTTTTTCAATCCAAAACCAGTGACAAATTGGATGTCCTGTAAGGATTTCAAAGCTACCAAAGAGATTTATGGCTGAGTTCAAACATCCTGCTATGGATGCCTGTCATGGACACTGAAATTATTTTAGTCATTGCCTGTCTAATAATCCACGACCATGGACACCAGACAGTGGATGCTCTGAATCACTTATTAAGTTTCTAAACGGTGCATGGGGGGATGGACAGAATATGGTTCTCAAACACGCAGCCTCTACCAGCGCTAATGGATCTGGGCAACAGCAAGTTTTCACTGGCATTAAAAAAATCTCTGGAGAAAAAAATCCAGCATTTATATAGCCTCTTTAATTTTTGCCATAAAGATCCCCAAGAACGATGATAACCATTTTTGATAAGAACTGGAAGATATACCTAAAAGTCAGCTACACTGATTGCTTTGTTACCTTTTAACTTCTCTGCCTGATGGTCACACTGACAAGTTTGACACTTTATTTAGTGGGGATTGGTAGTAATATCTTCTTGGCTAGACACTTGACACCTACCTTGCCTTATTATTTTCCTGTGCATCTCCTCCAAGGGCTGATTCATTTCAGTAGCACTTGTTGCAGGCAGAACCCACTGGAGCACAAAGTGACAGGTGAGAATAAGAAGACTTCCAGTTATCCAGCTCAGTAGTCGTAAGCAATACAGGGAGCCACACCAGGGGCAGGTAACCAGGACATTTGCTGAAGTCCCTCAAAATTGTGCGTGTTACAGAGTTTGGAAGGCAACACTCAGCTTTCCTAGTTTACTTACTAACTGAAGATTATACAACGTGAATCAAAACACAATCAATCCTCCATTTCTCTGCTGGAGAGACCTAGCCAATTCTCTTAGACTGCAGAATCTCAGTCTTACTGCATCTGACAGATACACAACTGAAATGGGCTCAGTATGATTTCAAATGAAAAAAAATTACAGTGGGAAATACATGGCAAAAGAAGGAAGTCCGTGTCTCATCTTTCCTAGATGAGCATCTCAACTGTGGGCTAAATAGTCTTTCTCAAGCACAGTGAATATTTTACAGTTTTGTGAGATGCTGAGCAGCTTTAACAGGTGGGATGATAAGTGGTACGGCTGGGTCAGCCCAATCAGCCACTGATGCTCAGGGAAGGAGGTCCTACTCTTCAGCACCTTTGTCTTCCTCTCTTCTCCCCCTCCGGAAGAAACTAAACCAACAAACCCGAGGTGAATATACTCTGCTTAGTGAATCGTAGCAGTGTGCTGTGTGGTCAGAAAGCCATCCGAGCTGGCAGGGAGAAGAGGGCAGGACTACAGAGCTGGCAGAGCAGAGCCACGCCTGCCACTGAGCCACTAGACGATCCTGCTGAGCCAGCCCTGGATCTGGAAGGAGCCCTGTCTCAGATACCCCACGTCCTGGTGATGAGTCTATTCGTCACACGCTGGTGGTCAGGTCTCCTCAGGAAAAGGTGGGATGTGAATCTCCACCTTCCAGAGCCCACGTAAGTGCTCTGCCCACTTGCTCAGCATTTAGAACTGGGACTTTCACTTCTCCACTCCTGTTAAAAAGGAAGCCTAATATTCACCACTCTTTCCTTTTTTTTTTTTTTTAAAAAAAAAGGAGGAGTATAGCGCTTAACTCTGGGGAAGGGTTCAGAGTCGCTAAGACGCAGAAGCCTGTCTCCGGAGCACCTCCCGCTCACCAGCTCAGGCGGCTGCTTGCATCTCTCCCATCCCGCCACCCCCGGGGGTGCAGCCCAGTGTGGCTGTGCCCAGCGTGGGCTCGATCATTCCACCGGGCTGCTCCACCAGTCCCACGTGCCACAGCATCTCACTGTCATTTGTCAAGTTTGCTTTCAGCATGCCCTCAGCCTTAAAATGGTTGCTAGGGAGTGCTGCTTCTTGCTTGGGAAAACAAAAAGAGGAATGTGAAAAGAACTCGGTAAATACTTGGGGGTATGCGTTATACCATCTACGCCTTTGTCGCCTTGCTTAAGAGACGGCAGCAATAATTCCCTTTGCTGCTTTATGACTTAAAAGTGGGAGTATGACGCTAACAGATGTTCTGACACGATTGCTGGTAAACCACTTGCATCCCCAGCAAACCAAGAGCTGCTCACGAACAAAGACAGAAGTGGAAAAGATGATAAGCTCACCCTTAACATGGAGGTTCACTCTTGCAGAGAGGAATGAAAGCACAGCATGACTCAAGTGCACCGGTGACAAAGGACCACCGAGGTTCAGGTATGCTCACCAGCATCCTGCTAAGAGCCTGGGCAGCGGTCCCTCGCTGCGGGAAGAGGTGACGTCCCCTCCTCACCCCTCGGAGACCACCTCCCCCGTTGCCTATTAGGGCTGCTGCAGCTTTCGGCAAGGAACATCTTGTTTTTAACCGAGTACTTTAACTCAGGCTGGGTTAAAGCAAAATCCAAGTGGGAGTATTTATTTCCAGCATCCAAAATAGGCAACACAGCAACAAAGGGGTTTTAAGGCATAAGAAAGAAGGCTATACTCAGCCTGCTTACAAGAGAAAGTATAAAAGGTCCTTTTTATTCAGTATCCCGCTCATTTGCTGCAGGTGCTCTCCTGACACACCAGGGATGCTGTCTCCCCGCGTGTCATGTGTCACAGGCTGCACTTGTTAGAGAAAAACCTTTCCTCCACACCAACATCTACAGCTAATCTCCTCTCCATGGGCTCTGAGCAGATTTAACTTTTCCTCTTGAAACTTTATTTCTTTCCATCTGAAACTTACTTACTTCTAACTTACTCAGCAGATGATCTTGACACTTCTGCAGTTAAATTAAGAAAGTCTCACTTCTCTGGAGATGCAAATGTCACTTTGTCAGACCAGCTGTCATCCCCTGTACTTTACCAGCCAACAAGCACCTTCTTGACTGAGTGCCGCCCTACCTGCTGAACCTCGCCTTCCTCGCTATGGTGACTCAATTGCTTTTAATGTGAAGGTATCTCCAGGCACCGAAGTTTGTATTTAAAATCAGCTAGAACATTCATAAACACCCTTGGCACAAACATCTAATGCAACAAGTGAACACAGGCATTATCGTCCCTTGAATGAAAGGGTAACGCTGGGCTTAAGGCAACTGAAGGAGACAGAGAGGAAAACCTTTCTTCCAAATACGCCATGAAAATATCACAAAGCATTGACAACAGAACAGCCTTTGGCACCTACAACAGGTATTTTCCTGACAAAAGTTTCCTTGACATTAACTCTCTATGGAACAAAAGGCAAGTCCAGTACAAATAACAATCGAAGGGAAAAGTCCAAGCTATTTTGCATATACATTTGAATAAGGGTCAATTTTATTTCAAGAGTCTGCTCTTGGGATGACCTGTTTCCTTTAAGGCTTTCTATATGTTTCTGGACAGGATGACAAGCAAATGACAGCAGACCTGACAGCTCTATTAGCTGCAGAAACAGGACGGGCAAAAGCTGCGTTGTAACACCTCTGGATAATAAGCTGGATTTCTGAATGCAGCCCAGATTCTTGCAGGACAAGCCGTGATGTGACAGGTTCGTGCTAGATGAAGCAACACAACCCGAGGACTTTTTATATCCAGGGCCTTTACTAACATACCAACTATATATAGTGCAAAGAAGGCAGCAAAAGTCCTGCGTAAGAGCTCTAGGCTCAGCAGAAAGCAGATTTCAGTTACCTGCAGAAGGCTTCCCCGACAAGCCTTTGAGCAAGGTGCTGTGGGCGAAACCATCCCGACGTTTTCCCTTGGCAGCGCTCCATCCTGACCCGCCTACAGGTCAGGTTGCTCGTTCCTCACCTTTCCCTTCCCACTTACACCACAGCTCGGGGGACCAGAGTTAGTGGCCGTAGGGGTGCAGAGAGGGTTGTTGTCTCAGTTTCTGCTCCACGACCTTTCTGGTCTCTCTGTTTGGGAATTACTGGTATTCAGCGCCTTCAAACCAACGTTGTTTTTCCCCTGTTAAAACATACACTCGAATCATAACAAGCTATCCAGGCATGGGCTGTTGCTAGGCTTGCCTAAAACACTGGCAGTTGCTCTTTTTTGTCTCATCTAGCTTGGTTAGCTGTTGTGGGATTCTGCTTCTCCCTAGTTTTTCCAGAGAAATGCTTAACTGTGGAGGAATTTCTTCCCTCATCTTCCCTGTCTTTGCCAGTGAAAAAACTTGTAAATAAGAAGGATTTAAAAGAAGAGAAAGAAAAAAAAAAATTAAAAAGCACACAAAATCCCGAAACACCAACAGTTTTGCTTCTATTCTGAGGTGGTACTGAAAACATGATTCCAAAGTGAAAAATATCCAAGAGCATTAGCATATCCCAAGAGATATGTAGGCTACTATCTTTGTGGAAAAAAAAATTTTGGGGGAAAAAAACATTTTTTGTGGAAAGTTTTTAAACCTCTTTTATTTGGTATTTAATATATGGGAAAAGTCAAGAAGGGAACAGAAAAAGGCTTTCTATTATGTGGAAGCATAGAGACAGACACAATAGGCATGGGGACAATATCGTTTGCCATATTCCTAACTCAGATCCTTGTCAGCGCTTCAAGAGAGTGAAAATCCTTGCAGGATTCTTTACATTCTTTCATATAACATCTCTCAGCACCTGTTCTCTCCCTGCATTAACACTATTCACAACACATTCAAGGAAAAAAGTTATTTCCATTGTTTAGATTATAACCTAAGTCCAAAAGATGCAGAAGGGCCTCCAGTTGTGAAATGGTGAAAATAAATTTAATGGGGAAACAGGAGGTGTTACTGGTTATCTTTCAGCTATTCTCTTATTGGATATACTAAATATACTTCTCAAACATACTTTCCGATGGAGAATACTGGAATTGCTGTATCTCTGCAGAGAAAGAAGAGGGAAAAAATTGTATGTCGATCTGAGAAAAGCAGATACGGAAGGTGATCCATGGGACTAAAGAGTGACAAGAAATTCAGAAAACCGCAAGACATTAATGAGATGTATTGATTTAATTAGCCAGCGTAACATCATTCATCGTGCTAACCACAAGTGACGTGCCCATAAAAGCTAGTGTTTGAAGGTCACACTCGTACGTAACATACCTGCTACGCTACATAAATGTCCAGCTGTAGAGATCTGTTTTACTCAGACTTGGAAAGAAGTTACTGAAAGAAAGTTTTGAAAAGCCTCTATATGAATATCACAGTGCTATACATTGTAATCAGGCCCATTCATCCTCTCAATAATCTGGAGTTTCTGGATTCCCGATGTTTAGTGCATTTAAATGTCGGAGGTGAAAAATAAGGGCTTACTTAAATAGTGGTATCTGTAACAAAGTTGGAATCCTCAAGTTTCAGGACAATTTATTGTTTTATAACAGCAAGTTCATGCCTGCCAGTCTTTTCTCCTTACTGCCTCTGCCTGTTCATTACACATGAAAGAACTTAAATAATGATAAGGCTCCAGAAGAATTCTCAGTAGCAAAAAGCTTCTTAAAGGGGCTCATTTATGGTCTCAGCTACACAGGGGTAAGACTCAAGTACCCTGATGAAGTGAAAAGAGCTCCTGGGGATCCTGGGGATACATGCCAGCATAAATGAGAGCTTAATTTGGCCCTAAATTAGAAACTCTTCGTCAGCTGAGGGCTCAGATATCCTACAGCATTCAGTGCTGCCCCTCTGACACTGGGTATTTTTCTAACTGGAATTTCCTTACCTTAGTGTGAAGTTTTTAAATTAAGTTTTTAATGCTATTTTCCTCTTCATTTTCTGACTTATAAAGCTTGTGGAAAGTGTTCTGCAAGAGTTTATATTTGTTTCAGCTTTTAAGCAGTGCATGGAGCTGTTAGGCTTTCCTAAGCATGTACTTCTTTAATTGAAGCTCCTATTTTAAAAAAGGCATAACAGGAACCATTTTTATGAATTTACTCATCCACCGTCTCACCAGAAAGAATTCGAAAGGCACCCCCCAGGAGCACACACCTTCCACACCCTCTCTGTGCTGGCCTGGAAGCACAGCTTTGCCCCCGATCGCATGAACCCTGGCGCAGGGGAACCTCAGACAGACTGCAACGACACGAAAAATTGCAAAGCAGAAGCCCCCCTGCATTTGAGGGGGTGGGAGAGTGTTCAGCGCTGACACCTACACAAGCGACACCCAACAGGCGTTCGGACTCGGCCGCGGTGACTTCTGCTCGCACGCATTTCGGATGCCTCGGAGTTGAACAAGGATGTTGGAGATCAGAGTCGGCTCACAACCTTTTCAGTAAGTGTGTTTCTGCTATATTTAAACTTCCTTTACAGCGGCTGCACAGGAGAGCCAGTCTGAAGGGTGTTTTCTGCTACAGAGAGAAGGAAGTTTTATGTTGTTTTGGCTCCGTAACGTGTAGAACACAGAGAGCTGAAGTCTTAATATAATTCTTCTGTTTCTTTTCTCTTTGGTCCCTTCACCTCTGCCTGTTGCCTTCTAAAGTTTTTAAAGTTTCCTTTGGGGTAATTTAAAAGCATTTTTTTTAAAGTTAACACAGTACTGAAGGACCATTTCTAGCACAAAACGGCCGAAGTAATTGCCCAGGGAAGCTGGTGTTACTTTCAGAGGTTAGAGGGCTACGTTCCCACTGACATAAGGGATACACATTGTACAGACATAGGAGTATTTGCAGGATAAAGGAAAAGGGCTGCGTAGTAGTTTTTTAGTGAGAATGCAGGCAGTCATCAGGGCTCACTGGAAGAAATCAGCCTTTAGCTTTCTAGCCTGTTTAATGTAGTATTTGCTTTAGGACCTTGCGTCCCTCTTCAGGTGTTGTTTCTTTTGCAGGCTAATCAAGTAGCAAGGGAACATTAAATACGTGAAATTTGTCTGATACTATCTACATGAGGGACAGGACATTTTGTTGCCTGCACCTCTGTTAAACCTTCCTATATTACATACCCTTCCTAACGACCTGTAGGATGTCCAGCCCAGGTAACACAATGAAACTCAGATTATACAAAAATAGCACATACTTGAGAAGTCACCTCTTACTCCTCAGTCAGTGGCAACAAGGACAGACCGCATCCCTCCCAGGTCTTAGCAGCTGCCTGTAGAAGAAGGGGCACCCCGACAATTTATCCGAGCATCTGGAGCCCAGCTTTTCTGCTTCGGAAAAGGGGCCTCCTAGAATCCCTTGCACAGACAGGATTGTTCCCCCTTTTGCAAGGCAAGTGTTAGATCTGGATGGCAGGGGTGGAATTACATCTTTAAGGCTAATCCTTGCTTCTTTATCCGAGGCAGGAAATTCCAAATCTGTCATCAAAGCAACACACGTAATGTGTAACCCATTTAACTTGTTGTTTTTCAAACAGATGGATTAGAACAAAACAAGCAGTGCACATTTTAAGAAGGCTGAATACTATTAATGCCAGCTCTGTGAGAGTATAAATAAGCCGCTGCAGTTTAACAGAAAGCAGAATTTCCTAGACTAGCATAAACTAATGGCTTATTGGCTAAAATAGACCCGCAGTCTCCGTTTGCTGTAGAAGCCCAGCTACTCTGCTGATCTCAACAAAAGAACAATTGCAACTACAATAAACACCCTGGGATCTTGAAAAATATGGGAAGATATCAGCTGCTGTTAAACAGTGTAGAAATAACACAGTAGTGAAACTAATAAATAAATACAAACAGGTTTAAGGTGTCCTCTTTAGAAACACTGTCACGGGTTAAAGATCTGAAGATTTAGCTTTTAACAGTTCTGGCATACAAGGAACCCATCCTCTCCCCTGTGTAAGTGCTTCAGTTCTTGTTCCTGGCTACATAAATCACAGGCAGGGTAAACGCATTACAAGTTAAGAGAAGGAAATAATATGATCTCCTAGCAGATACTGTGAGCAACAGCTTTTCACATACGTGCCAAAATGCCATGCAATTATTAGTATGGAACAAGATACACCTTCTTTTACAAACAGTCTAGAGCAAATTCATATTTTATCTATTAAATCCTTGACAGCTTACCCCAAAACTCAGTCTTCAACACATTTCTCCTCATAACATCTCTTTCAAGTCTAAACTCTGCTTTTCTCCCATTTTGTAAGTGCGGATTAGAGGCATAGCAAGAGGCAGGTACAGATGCACAAAAAAGAAGTAGGTGCCTAAATCCCAGAGCGCCAGCCACAAAGCCCGAGGATATCCAGTAACACTGGGCAAAAGCAATAGTGCTGAGAGATGAAAAAAATCTCTGCTCTGATACAATCTGACAGTGAAGAAGAGTTGGTAGAGTCCATAGATGCTCCTGACACATAACAGCTCCCTCGGGGTAGTGGATACACCTGAAAGTGGGAGACAAACAGATAATACAACATTGACCACATCGTCCACATTTTGTGGTCGCAAATCAGTTTTCTGTTGACACGGCTCATTTTTCACGGCAATGTCTTTGTCTCCAAGCTTTTGCCAAGCAGTTATAACTTCATCAGTGCATTTGGGAATACATTTAACAAAATTGCCTTTTGCAGAAGTGAGATAGTACCAAAGCAATGCAATTCTGAAAAAACAACAACACAGAGGGAAGGAGAAAAGCTATCTGGAAAAACTAGTGAAGATGGCCCTCAATTTCCTAATAAAACACCCCAGTGCATTTTTGCTTGCCTATTACTCCCTTTATGAATTACAGTAAAATGAAATTACCAGAGTTTTGCAATGCGTGCAACACCATTTCATTAGAAGAATAAGAAGTCAAAATTGTGCTTTATTATCAAGAAACTATCTCAGTATGAAGACTGCTCATATGTGACCTTTAATTTTGACTTCTTTATGAAATCAGATGTACAAGTTACTATTATTTTAAGGAGCGAGTCTGGTCCCTGAAGCTGTATAGGAGGCTGTGTCTAAACACATGGCAAGCTCAGAATTCCTTAATGTTTTCCTCAAAATAATCAAAAACCTTTTAATACATATCATAAAAAACTTAAACCCATGCTTAGATTATGTGACAAAAAACTTCAAGGCAGAAAATACCAAACGTAAATTTGTGTGAGTCCTTTTGTGCATTACTGTATCGTCTTTGATTAGAGGATCATATTAAATTAATAACTAATAATAGCCGGGGTTATCTTCGGCAGCTGTGGCTACATATGGTATTCCTGTGCATTTGTTGTGCATGCATTAGAGTAATAAAGTCCATGATATGTTTTGATATACAAACTACACTGCTAATCGGACAAAGATTCCTGTAGAAACTCTACTCATCCATGCATCCTTCACCTCCCAAAGCCAGGCCACTGCCATTAGCGGCCTTAGGTTTGAACAACGCTAGCTTGACCTCAATCACTTGAAGCTGGACTTAATCAAGACAAAACACTTCTAATTGGGGTAGTAGGCAGAAGAATGCAGAACCTGCCATCATGGTGACAGACCAACCGGCCTTTGGCTGGTCGATGTAGTCTGCATTTTAGAAACACTACTAGTGACAAGGCAAAAATTGTGCAATATATACTCAATGGATATTATTTGTTTTAAAAAAACATCAAGCATCCAAGCTCAGACCAGCAATGCTTTCTATTAATGACTGCCAGAATTTGACCAGTGTCTTGCTCCCACTACTTTACTCAGATCTCAATTTATCAACAGGCTGTGTTTGGTATGCAGAGCAGAAGGGAGGGCATATGCACCGTGGAACAACATTCTCTTTGTACCAAACACAAACTGCTCCAGAATTCACCGTGGACAACTAAAAAAAACCCCACCGAACCCTAATGAATCAGCAACAGAGCACTAAACACGAACAAGACAATCTGCAATTTTTACCTAGTAGCTGAAACAGGTAATACACCAACACCCGTCTACCGCAAACGGGGGACTCCATGGCCCCGAGCATGCGTGCGGCGCGCGCGGTCCGGAGCCCCCAGCGGGTGCCGAGGACAGCTGAGGGGACCATTCTGCTTGGCAGGCCGGGGCTGGCAGAGGGCTCGAGATGGTGGCATTGAGACCCTGACTCCTGACGGGCTCTGAATTCAACCCCAAGGTTCAGTCTCTCGGTGGAAAGCAAAAAGGGAAGTGACAAGCCAGAGGGAATAGTTGTTCTGTCTATGAACCAAACCTAATAAACATTTTCGCTAGTGGCCACGTCCCAGTGGCATGGTCCGCTAGAAACGTTTTAAGGACATTTGCTGATGTGACAGCCAGAAGCATCACAAATAAAGATAAGGATCAGGAAACCTAGGGAAAGGATCAAACATACAAAGCACAGGGTCATGTACTTAGGAAATAACTGGATTTTTCTGCCAGAGAATAATGGCATTCTTTGGGTCTCCACGGAAAGGAAGAAGAGTTGGGGTGTTCACCATGAACGACCAGTGTGCTGCAGATGTGAAAAAAGAGAAGCACTCACTAATGTGTAAGTGAGGTGTTCCCAAAAGAAATAAGGAAGCATTAATGTCACTTCTCAAAGATGCACAGCTTGCGCACAATTTGCTCACTCCTGCACAAGGGAGATTAATTCAAAGCAGAACAGACACAGAATCTGGTAGAACGCAAAGTCTATCTTGGGAAAGAAACTATTAATAAGATGAGCTCCAAGGAGACAACATTGTTCCCTAAACACGGAATGAGGTTTAAGAACCCAGGAAGGAAACTACCTACCTACATTAAAGAATGCTGTTGGCACAACAGCAAATGGGTGTAAATTAGCCAGGGATACACTTATCCCAGAAATCACAAGATTCCTATCAGAAAAGTGAGGCTCTGGGTCAGCTTTCCAGTAAGGACAGCAGGACAAAAAACCCCCCACTTAACTGATTAAATTGAAGGTGGATCGGGATATGAAAGGAGTCATATGAGGCAGAACCCAGTGGAAGAGTGCCAGCTGTGACAGGAGATTGGGTTTAAGGGACGGAAAAGTCTTACAGGTTCTGAATTTCAGGTCTTTCAAAAATGCTTTAAAATTATGTTCTATGGCCCCAGTAAAAATGATTAATACTAATAATGGAACATTTGCCTAGTAGAGTAAGAGGCAAAAATCCACTTCAAAAGGTGAAATGATAGACAACAGAACAAATAGCCTATGTGAGGTCTTTTTTACTTACCAGTCTTCTGGTAACTATAACAACAAATTGCCACTAGATTCTACTTTAAACAAAAATTTTCTAAATTTGATGAAAGCTAATATACTCTTGTGTAAATGGTGACTCTTGCTGAGCAAATGTCAAAATCTAGAGGAGGAGGAAGGTACAGATTGTAACGCATACCCTAGTAAATCCACTGGTAATTAGGAATATTTGTAAAATAAATCAGCTTTACTATACAGCAAGATGTTCTTCTGAGTTCATGTGATCATTGAAAAAACCCAACAGGCTAGGAAATATGTTTTCATTTGCAAATTATGACACCAATTCCAAAATCCCCAACCCACCAAGATGTTTCTTCATATGCCTGCGGCAATCTAAAAAGCACTTTTAAGGACAGGAAAAAATTTCCTTCAGGCACGTTGTTAATACATTTTGCCTCTAAGCATCTTACAGAGCCCCCTGTCGCACTATGCTCCCCGTCTTCTGCTGCGCTCGCTCATGCCTTGTTTACTCACCTACGCGGAGAACTAACTGCCAGAGCTGCCAGAGCTGTGTTTGCTGGATCGGAACAGACACGGCTCTTTGTGCTCTTGAGATAAGAGGTTGCAACAGTCAAGCCGTGTTTGTGCATCTCAACCACAAAATATCATCTTAATAATTACTGCGACTCAACTAAAACAGCAACTCGTATCTTCTTCTCAACAGCCATTAATTTAAAAGGCACTCTTAATTTAGTGCATTTTCATTTTGCTTCACGTGTTTGAGAATATTTATTCCAACAAATTTACAAAACCCCTTTTCAGCAGCAAAGCACAAGCTGTAAATTGTCCCATAACTCCGTTTTCTTTCAAAGCTCGAACAAAGGACTGTTCTTGCTCTTCTCTTATTAGGTCCACATAAATCAAAGCCTGGTAAAGGGCAAGTCTAGTAATCTGAGCAAACAGCCTACACTAACTATGCAATTGGTTTGCTACATGTCATGCTTCCCATTACTCACAGACAGAAACTTTTGACAAAGTTTACAAAGAAGTTGAGAGCAGAGCTGTTGCATCATGGATGTACTTAACAAGCCTATTAATCTAGGGCTACAGCATGCAGAAGTGATAGAGCACTGACTGAATTTCTTTCTCCCCTCTTCTTGTTTTACAGCCAACGTCCTTCTTCAACGCCCTTCGCCTACTCGTGGGCTGTGCCGAGCCCTCCCGTTACGATGCCGCAATGACGACAACTGACTCCGTGTCTGTCCGGCTGTGGTCTCGGGCCCTTCTCAGGCACAGCCAGCCCCATTTCTATACGTGCGCCAACTCGGTTCTGTATTCTGAAGTGGGACTGACGGGGGAAGACAAGAGACCTCCTCTCCCTCCTGCCCGCACCGCACCTCGTTGGCCGACGTGAACTGGCAGTGTCTCCACTGAAGTCAGGGCAGGCACGGCAGCTGCGCCGGACCCGACCGTCTGCCCCTCGTCTGGGTAACTCGGTTTATGGCCACACAGGGAATTTTTTCCACCTGCGCCGCTGAGCAAACGACCTTGTCACTAATATGAGAGTCATGACCCTTACGATACAGTCATAGTTTTAAAAGCGAGGGAACACACGTAGGTGAAAGACAAGATGGCCAGCCAATTGGGATTGTAATTAACCGGTGTCACTAATGAAGGTGTAAAGCCTGTTTCACAAGCCCCTAGCTGATGGAGCTGCCAGGGACACCTACACATGGTAGAGCCCCTCTGCAGCTCCACCGTCCTGCCTGCACTACAGAAACCCCAGTTATCACAGAAAAAGATACATAATAAAATAAAATGCTTTGCAATGTTGAGGAAGTGATTAAAAGCACGTAAGTTATAATGACATTTTATATTTTGATATAAAGTTTTCTATTGTTTACAATGATAAATTGATACACATTTTTATCATCACTGAATACAAGCAGGCAGAAGAAGCATCTACCACTAAGGACGCAGTACACAGACCCGCGCAGTCCATGTGTAAGGCGATGGGATGGGAATGAAGCGTGTGCCACCGGACACAATACGGCAGCGAGACAATAACATCACTGCTGTCTTTAAGAGAACACCATCTGAACATACGGAACCACAGAACCATGGGATCTGAACGCAGCAATTGCCGTCCACAGAAAGAAAACCACCACGGTTTAGTGTCATGATCAGATATGAGAAGAGGCATACGTTGCTAATGAGCCGTTAGCGCGTGGACCTGCAAACCTGATACCCTGTGAACACAGCCTAATGCTCCACGGCGTCTGCTGGGAGGCAATTCAGCCTGGTCCGAAAGAATAAACCAAAGTCTAGTAAAGACAGAGTTGCTCAATGTTCCTATACTGTCCATCTGCAGATTTTGCAGTGCTTCTATGACAGTGATACAATGGTAGCAAGAAAACCTGTGGAGGAAAAGCAAAAGGAATGAGGCTGATGAGCTAATGCAGTACCTCAAACAATTTACTTGTCATTTATAATGGAGCACTGTTGGCTAGGAGAGAAATGAAAGGATGCAAACTCTAAAATTGAAACCACAAAGTGATGTTCTGGAGGAATGAAAATGAAGGCAGCAAAACGGAAAGAAAACTACTGAAAAGCATTTGTATTTAAATCCAAAATGTTTGAGTGCAGAAACATCTATTGTAAATTTTAATTAAAGTTCCTCCCTATATATAAAAGTTTCTCTACACAGAAAAGTAAAATGGAGGTAAGCAAGAACTTGCCCTTCAACTCACAGGGTAATACCAGTATAGCTCCCGGATCGACCCATTTGTTATTATTACTTAGTTCATCCTAACCTACTCTAGCAGGGATTTAAACTAAGCTAGAAAGCCACCCTAATTTTGGAATTAAAATAACCCCACTGGGACTCAATTTCGTACGCCAGTTGAACTATCTCAGTTAAACGGTCGAATTGGTTTAAAAGAAGGAACAAGCCCTACATGAATATAATTGCCCTGTGACCCATTAATGACAGAAACAATATCATTTGTTGTGGCTAATGGAGAGAACACTACTGGTCTGACAGATAGGCATGTCTTCTGCACCACACCAATAGCCATCGTTATAACCCAATAGCATATTAGAATTAAAGCTGACATTTTTAATATCTTCTTGTTGCCATACACTATTTGGAAACTGCGCATTAGGAAAGGATGCACATCTATCTCGGTTAGTGTGAGTTGGGGACTTCTTAATGTCATTGCTGATTTATTATTATTACTTTAAGACTAACGCTGTGCTTCGCACTACAGAAAGCAAAAATTAAGACACTTTCTACAGTGAAAAATGCAGAGTGTAACAGATAAAAAATGCTGGGAAGAGAGGGCAAGCGATAAGAAGGACCAAACATTTTCTAAGAACGCAGCTTCTAGGCCGACTCCTGTGTTGGTGCACGCTTTTCCGTCTGGAGGGAGATACTGTCTGCACACTTCAAAAGTAAATAAGCTTTCTGTTATGGATGTATCCAAAGGTGGTATTTAGAGTAGGCTAAAATGTACCAGTAACTCTGGATGCTAAGAAAATAACACAGTAACTAATCGTACTTTGTACTTACCCAACTTTTCAAAATGCTGATATCAAGAAGCAAACGGCAGCATGCTGTTCAACAGAGACAGGGAGGCAAGAGCAGGGACAGGCAAAGGTCAAGGAAGGAGCCTTGAGGGGAACTCAACAGGTTTTCTGAACACAAGCCCATTGTTCGTAAGAGCCCATGGTTCACTGCTAAGAGAATCCTGAAAAAATGGCCACGTTTCGCTTTTATAAAGCAGCTAGAATGCAAGAAGTGTCAAATGAACGTGTCACACCTCAAACCCACTATTGGCTCAGTAGGAAAGATCACATAAGAAATAGGAGAGCAAAATAAAAAGCCAAGGAAGTTGTCTTCAGAAACAGGAGTTCTGAATAATGTATTGCCTAGTACCCGGGAAAGCACCAACCCCCTTTTTTTTTCTGAACATGGCCAAAGAAAGCTATTTTCAAATGGAAATGCATCCGAGGCATTCATGTGTGTTATCATATAAGGTCTGTTATTTTCCAGATAATGTCAATGGTCAAATGTTAATGGAGGTCTCAGAGCTAGAACCAAGGAAAAGGGAACATGACACTAAGTTTGTCAAATTGCCCTGCCCCTCGTATGGACACAGACAGGCAACTGTGGCCATTGGGAACCTGAGGAAGGAAAATGTCCCCAAATGGGAAGGCAGCTGCAAACAGAAAGATTTCTTCTTTTTCTTTTGGGGACTTCACAACTTCTGCTTCCAATGTGGTGCGTCGACCATGGCCAGCAGCTAAGCACCCACCCAGCTGCTCACTCCCCCCCCCTTCCACTACCAGCATGATGGGGCAGAGAACAGGACGAGCAAAAGCCAGAAAACTTGTGGGTCAAGAAAAAGACAGTTTAATAAGTGAAGAGAAAAAAAAAAAAAAAGAAATCAAGTGATGCAAAGGCAATAACTCATCACCTCCCCCAAGCAGACTAATGCCGAGCTATTCTCTGAGCAGCCACCACCTTGGAAGACACCCTCTCCCCTCCTTCTTCCTCTACCCCCAGTTTTCACTGCTGTGCATGATGCTGTATGGTACAGAATATCCCTTTGGCCAATTCAGCTGTCCCTGCTGTGTTCCCCCCTCCTAACTTCTTGCCCACCCTTAGCCTATTCACTGGGGGGAGGTGGGGGCAGAGTGGGAAATAAAAAAGAAGGTTCAGCTATAATCAAAACATTGGTGTGCTACCAGCACTGTTGGAGCCACAAACCCAAACCACAGCACCACACCGGCTGCTATGAAGAACATTAACTCCACCCCAGCCAGACCCAGTTCACCAACGTATAGGTAAAAAAAGGGTAAAAAAAGAACAAGGAAAAGCATATATAGGCAGATGGCAAGCTCCTAAAAAGTTTAATGTTTTAAATGTACACACTGGGCTTAGCAGTCTCTCAGGATTTGCTTCCCGAGCCAGGCGCAGGACTGACATCGTAGTAGCATGACTGGAGCCATTAGCTACTACAGCTGAGCAACAGACCAGGCAGGATGGGGTTGATTTGTCTTTCATCTTGGAAGGGTTTTTTATCCCCCAAAATACTCCCAGTAAAATGTCTGCACTCATTCTGGAACCATGTATGTTGCCAGAGGCAGATCAATTCTTTATGGCTACAATACCAAATGAGGCAGGACATGACAGAGATTGGACCTCAAAAGCATAAATATTCTCTGACCTAAGATTGCTCCATACCTGCAAAACTGCAACAGGGGTCATTTAAATAGGTTGGAAAAGATTCTAAAGTTGGAGTATTTCTGTGTGATATGAATGTCTTCCACCTGCAAATTGCTCAGTCATACTTTGGGAAGCTGAAACTGTCACAGAAATTAGCAGAACAAACAGTAAACCAATTTAGAAAATATATTTTATTCATAAAAAGAATAAACATTGGTGCACAGACAAAATATCTTGGAGCTAGATAATTCATTCCCTGAATACAAAACTCGGAATATTTTTGTTCTTCTTTCAATACCAAAACCTAAAATAATAACAGAAAAATAAGATGATATCCAGACTGGATGCTGGGAGGCCTCAGCTACTTGTCTTTGGATGTGTAAAACCCAGAGAAGGTGTCCAACACTTTGCAGGGTCATTTCCTACATTATGATCATTTCATGAGTAAAGGGCAGCTTAACTTCCCTTGAAATTCAGGAATTTTCAAAGAATTCCTCTAAGAAGAATATTCCCTCCAGAATCCATTCACCCAAATTATAGCTATTTTCCAAAAAGGTAGCATTTTTTTTATTTTAAGAGCTTAAAGATGGACTTTGAAAAAGCCAGCCTACATAAATAGGCGCTCTCCTTTTTTTTTTTTTTTTTTTTTTTTCTGTTTGGATACCTTTTTGTATACATTTTGAGAACACAATTGTCACAGTGGGTCAGACGAACTGTTCCAGTACCTGACTGATTTGCCAAGAGCAGTTGTTTAAGGAAAACTGCAGATAAGTGAGGCAGGTATGGGATAAGAACCTGGACAGATGAGTGGTCCAAGAGAGATAGTTGATATTGAAGAATCACCACCTTCTAGCTCAAGAGCACTCCATCCCAATGAGCAGGAACTGAGGCAAAAATGCCAGGAGGCATCTTTTCTACTCCTTAGGGTATGCACTTATACCATCCTGTTCCCCTGGACAAGGAAAGGCAAAAATTGCTGTCAACTAAGTAAGCAATCCACTTTGAAGCCAAAAATGGTAACAGCTTCTTTGTTCCATGAAATGCGCTATCACTCCCATGGAAGGCAGCTGAGCATCCAGAACAGAGAATGACAATTTAGAGTAGCTATATTGACTTGCCACAAGTATCTTTCACCTCCAGCAGCTCCTGCAAGGCCAGCCTTCACACTCATGCTCGTTTCTGAAGGTGAAGGAATAATTATTCCAAGTAACCATAAAACCTTGATTCTCAAAAATACTATCAATTTTAAAAAATTCTACCTGAGGTGTAGAAGTATAGAAACTGTCTTCCTTCTCTCCCAAGAAGGAAGGTAAACCTTAATGTGGAAACAATATACATGATAAACATGCAAGTTTGACAAAAAACAGATTTTGTATCTTAAAGTTGGACTTCTAACTTTACCAGAACAAAGAAAGTAAAGAACTTATGTTAGTATCCATGACGTTAAGTATTTTAAAACCTCTCTTTGCTACCAGTTGTGAATTTTCCTAAGGACATATAGGTCACTATCAAACACTGTCTGATAAAGATAGTACTAAGATACATCGATAATTTCTTTTTGGCAATGAAGAGATCATAACAGTCATCCCAGCTGGATGTGACAGCTAAGTTACTCTTAGAATGACATCTAAGAATGTACTGGATACAAAAGTTAACTGTCTGGTTTTGAAACACATCCAGATATGAAGAATACCATACCACAACCCCATTTTGTTTTGTATTGCCAGTGGATTTTTTTCTCGAAGCCACACCATTAGAAGTTATCTGTACATTTCTGCTGAAGATGAACTTGAGAATAGTCTTCAACACAGGTATCTGCGTTCTTCACATCTTCAAGAAGGCAACCTGTAAAAGGAAGCCAAAAAAAAACCCCAAACTGTTAGTAGTTTCAACACTGCAGGTAAAACAAAGATGTTTCATTGTATTAACTGGAATTACATATTATAATCATCTTTTTAAAAAAACCAACACACTAATGTAATGAGAGAGCAGAAGCTATATCTGAAAGCAGTGTTACTTTCCAACCACTTTTCTACCTAATAAGTCTCCTAAAAATTCCCAAGCTTACTCGTTTTGCTCAAGCACTGCACTGCATTTGCTGCTGAACTACATATCAGGACCCTGTTTTCCCCCAGAGTAACAAAGCACAAGGTGTTCATCTTCTCTAACTTAAAAGGCTATTTGACAGCATTCTGAAACTAGCTTAGATTAAATCTTTGATACATTCCCTGTTTTGCCCCAATATTAGCTTGTTTGAACAGTGCTGTTGCTGTAAATCTTGATTCCAAAGTCAGGATGAAAAGTCCTGATGAAAAGTCCGAAGTCATAAAGAAAAAATGCCTTACATTTTAAAATGATCAGGAACCAAAATCCTACCCTAGGGGAGAAGACAAATACTTGTATATGATCAGAAGATAGCAAATGATGTACCTCTTCTTTTTAGGGCACTAAGTGGACTGTCATGTCTAACAGCTGTTTAGAGGAAAGGTGATCTATCAAATACAAGAGACCTATAGGATTTCTGGTGTCCCAACTCATTTGTTCTTGGTCACATGCATGCAGCAGGTTCCCCTGCATGGTTTTGTTTTTGTTTAGCCTTCTTCAGAACCTGCAGGATACTAACTCAGAAAGTTAAGTTAGCTGACTGGAAACACAACCACAGGTCCAGATTCTCATCTGCCAAGGAGATTGCTTCAGATATTCAATTGGGAACTTTGCTGATCACAAGGACGGAAGAAAAGATGGACAGATACCACCACAGAAAGAAAAAAAAAATTAAAAAAAGACTACCAGGTTACACACCAGTCTTCTGAAAATACAACCTGTTTCTCCTACCCCATGAAAAACACACAAGAAAAAAACACTTGAGACATACACCTCCCCTTTTTTCCCTCCAAGACCTTTCAACAGTCATTTAAGTGAAGATTCGAATTACCATCCCTCAACCGCACCACACAGCTTGATGTCATCAGCAAACATGCAGAGGGTGCACTCAATCCCACTGTCCATGCCACCGACAGAGTTGTTAAAACAGCGCCGGTCTCAACACCGACCCCTGAGCAACACCACTCATCACTGCTCTCCACTTGGACATCAAGCTGTTGACCGCAACTCTTTGAGTGTGACCATCCAGCCAATTCCTTATCCACCCAGTGGTCCATCCATCATATCCATGTCTCTCTATTTCAGAGACAAGGATGTCATGAGGGACAGTGTCAAATGCTTTGGACAGGTCCAGGTAGATGACATCAGTTGCTCTTTCCCTCATCCACCAATGCTGTAACCCTGTCATAGAAGGCCAGGAAATTTGTCAAGCGTGATTTGCCCTTAGTGAAGCCATGTTGGCTGTCACCAATCACCTCCTTAGTTTCCACGTGCCTTAGCATAGTTTCTAGGAGAATCTGCTCCATGATCTTGCCAGGAACAGACTGCCTGGCCTGTAGTTCCCTGGGTCTTCCTTTTTTCCCTTTTTAAAAATGGGGGTTATGTTTCCCCTTTTCCAGTCAGTG
>JAVJGG010000013.1:9371769-9407751 GCA_035590195.1 Aviceda cuculoides
CCCCCCCCCCCAAAAGCCCCCCCCCCCAAATCCCTAAAACGCAAGCCATGTACTTTTTGCTTACTCTCCCCTCACTACAGGGCATTTTTAAAAAGAAGAATAAGCAGCTCTGATGCTTCAGGGTAAATCTGCAGAGGACAGGATGCAATTCCCACCTCCCTCGTCTGCAGGATGTTCATCCACAGGGTCTTCTCCTCTTGCCTGTGCCTGGCTGCTGCAGCACCAAGGACTGGTTCCTGCAAGCAGTGGGATGGCAGGTCCGATGTGCGCAGCTACAGCAAATCCCACATAATTACTCTGCGTAGCTCGCGTTTGTTTTGTGGAGCAGAGAGGGCTAGAGCTTGTGTCTGGTGGGAATGCCACAGTACCCATGCTCAAAGAAAAGCTGTTGCTGCTTAAGGCACATCTTCTGCTCTGGGGTTTTACTTTTCATTTCTGCTTCCCGCAAGCCTAAATTATCAGTAATCCAAAGGAGTATGTTGGGTCTTTTTTGTTTTTTATGTGTTGGAGGGAAAACAAGGAAAACCCTCCTGGCCCCTCAAATTAAAAGAGAAAAAAGCAGTCATCTTAATTACCAGAAATCCACATTGATAGACTTGAGACCTTAGATCATCTTATGGCAGTTCTTCAGCTTGCTAACGATGCACAGCAGCATAATTAGGATTGATATTACAGTTTCTACCCTCTAAGACTGTCTTGCTGGCGGGATTGCATTCCAACACTTCTGCATCCATGACAGTGACCTGTGCTGATAAGCACAGTGGTTTAAGCCAAGTCTCGTAATCCTGATCATGACTTTTTTTTTTGTTCCAATTTAGGCACCTCGAGCTGCTCGTGCTGTGCGGGGGGCTCGTGCGCAGACCCCGGTGCCTGCGCCTCCTGCCCGCTGGGCCACTACCAGCCCGAAAGTGGGCAACCGTCGTGCCTGCCTTGTGCGCAGGGGCAATATGCCAAGTAAGTGCCTGAGCCCCTGGGCATGGGGTGGTGGATGCTCTTCCTCAAAACACTTCCCAGCTGGCAAAACCTCCTCCTTTGGGCTATAGGAAAAGTGCTGCCGGGGTTGTTTCTCAGTGGGAAACATAGGGTTTTGCCTCCCCGAGGGAAAGGGCAGCTCAGGGCTCGCTGCCCCAGCACCCACCCATGGCGCAAAACGCTCAGCGGCGGCAGCGAGAGGCCGTGTGCTCCCTAGTTTCTTGCAGGGCTTTGTGGCAAACTGGGTCAGGGAGCTCTTTCGCCCCAAAGCTGAAATAGCTATGTGCCCGCTAAACTAACCTACAAACGGTCCAGCCTCTGGAGAAAGACCCAGACTGCCTCTGGCCTGCCCTTCAAACGAGCTCCCCGTGGGGCAGGCGGAGGTGAGGAGGTGTGTGCCTCTTCAGCACTGCGAAATTCTTCTCACCACGAAACCTTGCTGTGGATATCCTTGTGCCGAGGGCTTCCCAGTGGCACCTCCAGCTCCCTGTGGGCTGCCTTTTTTTTCCATGTGTGGTCTTTTGTAAGTATTAGGAGGGAATATGGCTGTTTTTGTGATGGGGGACACTTGGGAGTGAGGTGACGGTTCATCTCCTCAGCTTTTCTCTAGGATACCTCTGGCTATCTGGGTTCATCTCTGTGCTTTGCCCAATTACTTTCTCAATCCCTCTTTTGTTGCCTCCAAGGGATCTCATTACATTTAAGTCGCTGGCATCTAAAGCAATATACTTAGCTGATACAGTGTGGAAAAGCGAAGGAGACATCCCAGCCAGAAGCCCAGCCTCACAATTTCACCAGGCCGCCTCGTCCCGGGGACGCCGCACAAGTGTCCTCCGGCGGCGGGGACGCGCGTGTGCCGCTCTCGCCATTTCCCACCGGGTTTTCCCTTGGGTATCCAACGTGGGCTTTGTCCCTGGGGTGGCTGCAAGGACAGGAGGGGTGGCAAGAGCTTCCCAGCACAGTGTCCCTCCGCGGAGCGGCTCCGTTTGGACCAGCCCTGGGGAGAGGGAACAAAACCCGGCCGCGAAGGGGGTTTTGTTTGCAGCAGCCCCTGAGTTTGAGGGGCTGTCGGCTTCCTCCTCCGTGCTCCCCCCTTGCCGTTTGTGCTGTGAGGACCTGCCCCACCTTATTTATCCCTACAAGTACTTTAAAAAAAAAAAGATGGGGAGCAGTCTCCAGGGCACCACACAAATGCTGCTGTTGGGATGTCGGAGCGGGCAACGCAGAGCCGGGTACCAGAAGGAGTCAGCGAACGGCGGCTGGTTGACGGAGGCGTGCTGGAGGAGGGGGGCGGGGGCAGAAGAATGGGGGGGGTCTGCAGGGAAGCGGAGGGGAGGGGGTCTGGCGGGAGCAGCGTGTGCCTGGCCATCTCCGTGGCAGCTGCCAGGCCCCAGGGCTCTGATGGGATCATTTAACATTTTTGTGGTATTTGAAGAATCCATCATGCCCTGAGCTTTGAGAGGCTCTGGCTGGTGCAGGCCCTGTATTGGTTTGTTTAAAGCAAAGCATTTGCTATGTTTCCAATTGATTTTTATTTTTTTTTTCCACAAATCTTGCTCAGCCCTGGGGTTTCCAGAGGAATTACAGAGCGTGTCCTTGTTTTCCTCCAAATCATCCCCGAGTATGTTAACAAATTCTCTTATACCCACATGCTTGTTGTTGGGGATTTGGCTCTGTGGGCTATGAATGCAATAGCTCTCCTTTTTCCGTGCCTTTCCCTCTTTTCCTCTCCCTCCTCCTGGAGGTCTAACATATTACATCCCCTTTCCCACAGCCCCAGTTATTTAAGGTCAGGACTCTCACACATCAGTGCCTGTGGCTTAGCTCCTTTTTTCAACTCCTAAGTGACCTGACTTTCAATAACAGAGCAACTCCTTTTAAAGTTACTGATGGATGCTGAACATCAAACACCTTTCAAATTCAATTCAGTTTCCAAGTGTGGATTTAAAAGCTTGACTTGTAGCCAGGCTTAAAAACCTTGGTTTAAACACATTTTTCAAGATGCAGACTTCAGACTTAGAAACCTGCCCATTTCCATATAGCCCACAGGCACAGGATATCTTTAGTGTTAATCATAGAATCATTTAGGTTGGAAAAGACCTTTAAGACCATTGAGTCCAACTGTAAACCTAACACTGCCAAGTCCACTGGAGTTCTGTAATAATACAGAAATTCTATTTTTTTCACTGGACCTTTAACATTCAGGCGAGTTCAAGTTGCTTTTCTGCCTGAACTCCTTCATTATAATTACTCTATTTCTAGACTTGTTAGGGAAACAAAGAGTTGTGCTCTGCCCTCTCCTTTTAAAGCGGATAGAGGCTGGGGTGACCTAAAACAGCACTCACCTCTGCTCCCTTCTCTCCCAGCTTCACCAGGAGCACCGCATGCCTTCCCTGCCCGCCCGGCCATTACGCTAATGAGTCTGGGGCTGCAGCCTGCAGAGCGTGTGAGAAAGGTATTTGTATTCAACCCAAATGCATTTTCATCAGGCTATGAGATGCTTTTTCCCATGGCCGGATGCAATTACCAGGTAACTTAAAAGCACCGAAGAGTAAACAGGTTATTTTGTTCAGGCTAAAAATAGAATAGCAGGTCTCTTCCCGTTCTGTTATTGACATTTTTATTAAAATGAAAAGAACAGATCTCCGAGTCACGCTTCTGTTTGCAACAAGCTAATACTAACACTGCAATGAAAGCCTTTTCCAGAAAGCCAGGAAAGCAGGTTTATGAAATTCAGTTATAGCACAAGGGGGAGGACGGTGTCAGGAAAATAAAGTATTCCCCTATTTTTAATGGCAAAAATGAGTCTAAACCATCCTTGTTTTCAGTTAGACAGTCTTCTGCAGTCTGAATATTAAGTGTAATGCTCTTCTCGTTCCCCAGACATTAAAAACTGAGTTTTTGGGGAGCTACTTTGTACCTGGCTAATGCAATATGAGCCTGGTACAATGTGTTCACAGACAGTGTAACAACATGTTCAAAACAGACTAGCATTTACTTATGCAAAAACCTAATTAACACATGCAATGTAGCAACTATTCTGTACACAAATTAAGTGCTCCTCATATATGTGCAACTGTTCTTTTGAAAATCCGCCCACCAAACTGTTTGGCTGGTACCTAAATCTTGGCTATCACTTGCTAAGTTTGGGAGGAAAAAAGTTGAACTGGTGACAGCGCTGCGGCACGTCACTCCCTTTACTGAGCAAATTTGAACACCGTGTTAGACCACAGAGGAGTCTGTGGGGGCGGCCCTTAAATCACGCGATTAGAAATCTAAAAAGTTCCTTTTTCCTTGCAGGGAGAGGGAGGTTGTTTTGTTTTCACCCTGCTCTGCCGCAGCCTCTGCTGCTCGTTGCAAATCTCAGCCGGTTTGCAGGGCGTGAGGCAGATCTTACCCACGCCGCTTCCAGCTCCTCTCTGACCACAGGCACCGTAATTCTGTCCCACGCGGACCCACGGCAGTGACCGGTGTCGTCCATCAGCAGGCACCTTCCCCAAAACACCTGAACTCCCAAGTGTTGCTCTCCTGCCTTCAGAGGTTCCTGTTGGGGTGGCAGGGACTCGCAGGCCGGGTCCTGCCTGTCCCCCTGCCCACGCCGTGGGCACCTCGGGGTGTTTCACTCCTCCTTGTGCTTTTGGGAAGGGTCTGTACGTGTCCTCCGGCCCGTCATGGTCCTGGTGGTGCAGGGAGGGAGAGCGAAGAGCAGATGGCTGTTGTCGGAGCCATCCTGGTTGGTGGGTCTTGTGTCCTTCCCTTTGGGGGAAGGAGATGGACCCCAGACTTCCTGGGGGCTGGGGGTGACCGAAGGGGTTTCCCCTGGCCAGAGACCTGCTCCAGCTGAATAACCCAGGAGTCGGCACCGGCATCACCTATTTCAGCTTCGTTCCAGTTCAACCCGTTGTGCTGGGAAGGTTGACGTGTCTCTCTGTCACCCTGGCAGGATTTTGGATGTGAGAGTGACACCAGGGAAATCTGCCCGAGCACCCCATGTTCCATACATGGCAGAGGTCGTTAGTAAACTTTTATTGCTCTTTCAAGGCTTTTGACAAGTAGAAAACAACCCAAATTAGCCCATGAAATGCCACCTAAAGCGTGTTGTGGAGAGTTGATTTAGTTGCTTGTAAAGAGATGAGTAAATATACAATGACGTGGGGCAGTGACAGTGGAGGAAAGATCCTGAAGCCTTGCTCTTCTTTCTTTCAGGCTATTTTAGCTCCAAGCAAAATGCAGCTTTTTGCGTGCCTTGCCTGCCTGGATCATTTTGCAAGTAAGAAGTCTACTTGTGATGCTGGCCATCAGGCAGACGGGGGGGGGGGGTTCTTTTAGCCACAGAGCTAGACGACCCAATGTAGCAGCCAAAGGCAAGTCACCTGCCATTCCAGCTGTAGGGATGTTGGTGCTGAGCCCTGGCAAGAGAGGGATGGTATGATGGAGGGGAGGATGCTGGCGGGATGTGGAGGTACCCCGGGATGAGGTGGTAAGAGCATCAGCTTGCAGCCCACCTCTGCCATCCCCTCTTGCCGACATCGCGGCATTGCACAGGCGCTGCACGCCACTGATAAACAGACGCTGGCACAGGGATCGAGCTGAGCATTGCTCTGTGTTTTGTAGAGTTAAGCTGAGCTGACGGTTTGTTTATCCTGAGTTGAGATGTGCAGAAACCTCCAGGTTGGGAGAGAGGGCCTGGGAGAAGTGCTGGGGGGGTACCTTGTGATGGGCTCTGCACCCTGCCGTGTAGGGATGCCTGCACGGAGGTTGTGGGGTTTATATCCAAAGCAGGTGAATTGGCACATAAATACTTGCCTTCCTTCTGACCTCACCTTGAGGCTCATTAGTCCCATGTTATGCAGCAGATCTCTGCTGAAACTTGATTAAATTGCAACAAAGCTGGACCCAGGACTTACCTGTCTGTACCGCAGGTGTCTCTCTCGACTCCCTTCAGCACCCATTGACCAGTTCCAGCCAAGTTCATTAAGGAACGGCGACTTCTGGGTTAGCTAGTTCCTACAATTTTCATGCAAATAAGCAACCAAAGAGAGGACAGAAATGCCATTGTGTGCCCAGCCCTAATCAGACACGTAGGAAACCACGCTTGAGAGAGACGCTGTGAGTACCCACCAAATGGCAAAAGTTTAGTTCCCAGTAGACCCTGGAGACTTCGGTCTGTGCATACATGAGACCTGCCTTTGGTGAGCTGGGCTGGTGTCCTGGTTTTGGCTGGGATAGTGTTAATTCTCTTTCCAGTAGCTGGTATAGTGTTGTGTTTCGGATTTAGTGCTTGTCCTACAGCGTCGTCTGCCTTCTCTCCCTTCCCCAGCACCACAGCCTGCGTGGGGTGTCTGCCTTGCCCTGGGGGGCAAGAGTCTCTTCGGGAGGGTTCGGAGGAGTGCGTGCCCTGCCTGCCAGGTAAATTCTGCAGCGGAGGAGGGGGGTGTCTGCGATAGCCCAGCTGGGAACTTCAGGGGCTTCAGCACCAGAAGGAATGATTCATTCCGGAGACTCATCTCATCCGACCCAGAGGATACCGCTCCCTGCCAGCGTGAATGTCCTGGCTGACATCTGCAGAGCAAACCATCGCCCTCACCGCGATGGGAAGGTGCTGGGGGTTTTTGTCCCTTCCCAGTTTGCTAGGACCTGCAGTTGGAGGCTGTGCCTATGCCACACCTTCTTGCCAGCATGGCTAATGGCTTGGAGGAAGGCTGGTCACCTGCATGCCAGGGCTGCCGAAAGCCGTGGCTAGATACAGTTCTAGCAAAAAAAAAGCATCTTCATCAGTGGTGGCTGCTTTGCCGATGAAACCACAGACTAGCAGAGGCAGGGGATGCTCCGTACCTGGCGAGGGGTAGCCTGAAGCAAAAGGGACAGTCATGAGGGGAAGCGAGGAAATGACTCTGCTCCTTGCATGGCTGTCTGTCTTAAATAAGGTCAGACCGCAGTGGGTGAGTCAGTGGGAAGGCAGAGCACTCCAGCCGCCCCCGCAGCCATCGCCGGCGAGACTCCTCTCCGGAGACAGCACCAGGGATTTCTTGGCGTCAAGTTGCATTTTAAACATGCAGAAAAGCATTTACCACTTTGAGACCGGGGACTTCTGTGACCCATCATTGCCACAAAGCTTAGGAAAGCGAGCCGCGCTTTAAACTTTGCTCAGCAAGTTTCAAACAGCTGGAAAAGGTGTTTGAATTCAGAATTAGAGAGGATGAGATGCTGCTGACCTCCGGCTCCAACCTTCTCTCTGCTTTAAAGCCAGAGCTCACTACTAAACCCATCTCCCACCGTACTCCTACTCACACTTCTGTTTGCCAAGATCTAACCCCAGATATCCTGTAGTCCCTCTGTCCTGCCCCTTTGCCACAGAGCAAGGACCAAAGTCCAGGCTCAGCTTTTGTTATGCACATGAAGTATTTAATGGTCTTGCTCCTTGTGGCTTTGAAAGCTGAATCATCCCTATGCAATTGCAAAGACCCCAGAGTCTAGTGCCAGATCTTAATTTTGTGCTTACTTGCTATTTTAGGTATGTTCAAAGGCCCCAGTGACAACAAATGCAAGCTCTGCAGGACAGGAGAATACCAATTACAGCGGGGCAAGGAGAGCTGTGACCTGTGTCCAGAAAATCACTACTGCCCTGTGAGTCTCTATCAGCTGGTTTAACAGCCTGGATTAACAAAAATAGCTGTCCCATGACAAGCTACACACGCTTCAATTAACACCATTTTGATCTGAGCTTCTTTCCTCTTCTTAAACATAGAGCTCTGATGGAGGAAGATGGTTAAAGTTATGACACCAGGAGCCTGGGGAGCTCCAGCCTTGGAGCTGCCCGGTCTCACTGGGCCATCAGGGGAACATCAGAGGATGGGGGGGTCCGTTAATGAAGGGGTTTGATATATGGACATGCTGTATAATGACACCTTCTGCTCTTCACCCTCCTCTGTCTAACACCATAGGGGCAGACAGGCTGAATTTAATGATGGCAGCTTGACTTCTTGGTTATTTTTCTCCCGTTTTTTTGATGCTGAAGCGTCACCTCCCTTTGCACGAGTTACCTTCCGCGGTCCTCCCCGTTTGCTGGTGCTGAGTTGCTTCTTCTCTCGGGCAGAGCCCAGATGTGAACCCGGTGAAGTGCCCTCCCGATGCCTTTTGCCCGGCGGGCAGCACTGAGCCGGCGTACTGCATGGAGGCCTTTCTTTACAAGGCGGGGGACTCCTGCCAGCTGACTCCCCTGATGGTCATTCTCCTGGCCGTCTTCTCGGCAGGTAAGTGTCGGTCTTCTCTGGTAGAGCTAGACACCCCTCCGCAGCTGGGCGCCTTCACGGTATGCCAACAGCCTTCTCTGGATGGTGTGTTTTATGTTTCTGGAAACCTGGATTTCTAATAAAGGTCTTTCTGGCTGCTTTCGATGCAAATCGTAACCCGTTCCCCATTTGTAAGCAGGGGTACTGCTGTATTTGCTCTGAAGCAAGGCTGGTGTAATGCTGAGTGTTTGTTGTTTGTCCTTGGGAAGCAGGTGTGTATATGGACCCCAAAACAGGAATTTCTTGGCTGCTCAAAAGTAGGAAAAAGGGCGATTTCCTTTTGGTACGAGACTGCAAGTTCCCTAAAAGCGTTTCCCCCCTGTAACTCTTGCCGCAGCAGCCAGCAGGACGGGGTGTTGTCAGCTTGTGCAGTGTTGGCTGTATCGATGCTGTAGTGCACCTTGCAGCCAACAGAATAAAAGACAACCAGCACCTACTATGTGGAGCATCCTTTGTCCCAGATGCTGCCTGCTGTAATTAGCTCGTTAGGGCAAGCCAAGGGGTAGGTGAGCTTTGCCACCTGGAAGCTGCACCATGGGTACTCATTCCAAAACAATGGATGTGCATTTGTAGTCTTAGCAAAGGGGAAAAAATAAGAGTTCTGTAGCTTTTAGTCAAAAGTTTGGAGTAGGTTTAATCAGAGATAACAGTTATGATGCAAACGAGCAACTGTTACCGCTAAGGATTGCAAAGAGGGCAGATGAGCAAGCTGGGAAGAGGGACTTGTCTCCTGTGACAGGCAGATGAACAGAAACCCCACTTATGCTACCAGCTCTCTTGGACACAGGATTTTCATCTCTAAGTCATAGACATAACTAAGTCACCAGAGGATAAAGAATTATAGCCTCAGATCCATGGGTTTCTCTGTTTTAAGCACAACAGTTACATGCCTCCTTGAAGATCCATTCTCCAGTCCAGCTCGCTGTTGTTAAAAGGCAGAGGGGAGATAAAATAGACGTGTTATTCCCCGCAACGAACGGGAGAGAGCAAAGCTGCTTCTCCAACAACAAAGCAGGGCTAGCTGTTCCCACGGAACTCCTCTCTCGGCACCTGAGGACTCCAAGGACGCATGGGAGGGGAAAAGGGCAGTGGGGCTGGAGGAGCTGTGGCTCTGGCCCCACGGGTGACGGGTGTCTCCAGAGGGCTGACGTGTCCCGCTGGGAGCGGACGAGGGTTGTTCGCACAAGCTGTGGCTTGGAACCGCATGAAAGCTCCTCCGCTGGCCCATATCCCCTTGTGCCAGGCTGTAGGCCAAAAATCTGCCAAAACAGATGCCATCTGAAGCGAGTATTAATTAGAAAAAAGTAGATTAAAATGAAGTGTATGAAAAGCCTCTCCACACAGGGACAACAAGAGCCCATTAACCAGGATTTCTGATAGAACAAGTGTGAGGGTCACAGAGCAGCATTCCTCGGTGAAGTCCTGCCCGTCGCAGAGCTTGCTACGAAGAGGGGTAAAGGAAAAAGCCCCCACAGGAACCTGCGAGTGTTTCACGGCTGGTCTAACAGATCAACTGTTTACCATGAGACTGTCTGCTCACGCAGCCTAAATTTGGATGTATTTGTCTGGCCATATTGCATCGCAGCGACAGATTTGTGCTCTTCTGTTAAGATCAATTTTCCCTGATTATGCTTCTGCCAGAAACAAACAAACAGAATGTCGCGGTCCTTGATATTTGCCAATTATTTCCATGTCTATGCCCAATCTAAAAGTAATTTTTCCTGACAGTCCTGATCTCAGTCTAGACTCAAAGTTAACCTAGGTCAGTAACTTCTTGTGCTTCAGTGTAAAAGCTGCACAGAGCAAACTCGTTGCTCAACAAGAACCTTCAGCGGGGTCTGCAATGGATAAGATGCCAAATGGAAAATAATAGTTCCGCAGAGCAGACAGTAAATGGGAGAAGGAAAGCAAGTTACTGAATTATTTCATTAAAACCTGCTGTTATTCTCCACAGCTTCCAGAGTAAAGATGAAATGCTGGAGTATTTATTATTATAGCTAGCCAAACCTTTTTTTTTTTTTTTTTGTGCAGAGTATGTAGGAGACAAAGAACCCCTTATTTTATCAGAAGAGAATACTTCAGTTCGGAAGCTCTAGAGCAAACAGCACCTGACACTTTACCTTCCCATCTGAAAATAACTACCCTTCCTTACCTTCCAGGTGGAATCCTTGCTGTCTTTCTAATAATTCTGAGAAGAAGGCAAGAATATAGCAAGAAATCGTTAAAGTCTCTACTGCTACCCAGAGGCTCAGGACGACACACAACTTACGGGGGGACCGAACACACAGAACCAGTCTATGCTGGCTGGTAGCGCAGGACATGCTATTAGCAAGCACCCTCTTCTTTTTTCTGTGTGTGCGTATGGGAAAAATGTTTAACCATGAGCAACCTATTTCTGTATAGCTGAAATAAGCGCTGAGAATTTAAACTCAATTTTTGAGCTGTGGCTACTTGTGCTAACCAACCCGGCTACTTGCTGTACTAAAATGGACTGATGGAAAAAGTCCTCCCCTTTCAATTCCTGGCTTCATTTGCAAGTAAATACTTTTCTCCTTTCCTCAGGGAAAAAAAAAACCAAAACAAAAACCACCAGCAAACAACTATGTGTCTCTCCATTTCAACAAACTGTGTGAGGATTGGCGACTGCTCCAGAGAGTGAGGTTCCTGTGATACAAGTCACTTCCACCTGCACAGGAACTAACATGAATGTGCATCCTTTTAAGACTATGCCTTCCCCCCACCCTCTTCTCAAAACTTTACCCTTTAAATAAGGGTAGGTCAAAGAAAGGGATCCCAAAGCTTTCCCCTTCCTCTCAGCTGTGGGAAAACATGTGCAACTAAAATAATGGTCGATTCCTGGACAAATACATCCCTTTTGCTTCCTGCTGGAAGGTGGTGCTTCATACTAGAGCTACAAAAGCAACTCAAAACTTCTAGCAAACCTCACACGAACTGTTTCTTTCTCCGCCAAGCCACACCAGTAAGACATAAAACTGGGGCAATCCTTTGGAGCCAAACAGAGCAGCACGCTGCAGCCACGGAAGATGCCTTGCACATTTTTGCATGCTTAGGAGATGTGCCTGTACTAGACCCATTGCTTAAATGTCCGTGCAAAGTTCTTGCCCTGATCCCTGACACTCGATTCGTCTCCCACCCGTGGGAGGAGTATGTGTGGTTTGTACCTGTGTGCCCTGTGGCACTCATGCTTTCCCCTGTGCAGCTGGCCCAGTTTAACCATCTGGTTAAAATGATGTGACTTCTATTTTACAGGGATTATTTCCAATTGTGTAGGTGTTTGCGTGGCCAGTTGACTCTTTTTAAACTTGTTGTTTGTTGTATTTTCCCTATCATGTTTTTTCTCGCAGTGATGTTTAGCTTTCTGCACCTTGTCCTCATGGCCATTTGAGGTCTCATCAGCATACCAGGCACTCATAAATGCCCATCAACCCAATGGAGCCAGCTTCAGCTGCTCCATGGAATCAGTACCTGGGGCCTCTTAACCTTCCCCCGTGGCTGTCTTCCTTCTCCTCCTACGGTGAAATTAATACATGTAGTAGGCGTGCTGCGTAAGCCCAGACAGACCAGCCAGCTGTGACCCTTCATCACAGCACTGTGCTTCACCAGCTCTGCCAATGCTAGTAAAAATAGTATCTGCTATTAAAAGATCTATGCTTTTAAATGAATGTGCGCTGAGGTGGACGCAGGGGTTACTCCTCCCATTAGTCTTTCCCTGGGCTAGTGCAGCAGCAGAGTCAGCTGAAGTAACCCGGCTGGTGGGGGGTTAAGTGGTTACTGCCGTCAGCTGCTCATTCTTTTCTCCCCAGGGGAGATGTAATAATATATAAAAATAATAAAATGTATCAGTTCTCTGATCTCTCTCAACTCTGTCAGATGAATAAATGCGTGGGAGGCGAGGTACATTGTCCTTTGTGGTCAGACAGGCTGTGGCTGCCCCTTCCCTGGAAGTGTTCAAGGCCAGGTTGGATGGGGCTTGGAGCAACCTGGTCTGGTGGAAGGTGTCCCTGCCCATGGCAGGGGGTTGGAACTGGATGATCTTTAAGGCCCCTTCTAACCCAAACCATTCTATGTTTCTCTGGTTCTATCATCCTATGCCCAAAGAATGTTTAAGAGAGAGTTGTATGTCTGCTATAAAGGATGCAAAAAGTAAGCAAGTTTTAACATATCTAAGAGGCTTCTCAGAAAATCATTCATACAAAGGATTCATGTCTAAAATAACATGACTACAAGGCATGAATAGGACATGACAATAGCAATTCTTGGTTAGGAATGGAAAAAAATCAAGTGATCTCACTTCCTAAACATCTCTTTTGCTATCCCAACACTAACAGCAGTAACCTATTAGAAAGGTTAAGTCAAAGAAATTAAGTCAAAGAAAAAACTCACATTGACATTAACAAGGTGAGAAATTTGTCCTTGCATTACAAGGAAGAAAAAGAAAAATCAAGAAAAGCGATAACCAGCCCAATACACAAGATTCAAAATTTTAAGCAGATTTTTCTACCCGAGATTGCAGGCTCCTTTGATACACAGTTTTGAGGTATCATTAGAGTGGATATATTTGTTTAATTTGACTACTTGCTATATTTTATAATGCATGAAATACACTTTTTCACTCCTTTGAGAGGATTACTTGCAACATAATGTTTCCGTAGACTGCCAGGCTCCCCTACTGCCCAATAAATCGAAAAACATCAAAAAGAATCATTTATCATCGTCTGTATTTATATTTACTACCAATGTGAATGCAAAGAACACATCAGATCATCCTTACGGTTGACATAGCCAACAAAAAACGGGATAACACATGGAAATCATAAGCTGTTTAAAAAACACCTGCAACACATGAAAATGTTTGAGAATAAAACCAACTGAAACAAAACGACTTACGAAGTTCCATCTTATCCAAAGTTCAATATGAAGTATATAAAATATTTGTTTAGCATAACTGTCACTGTAGATGCTCTTGGATCTCTAAACAGCAGTAAACTATATGTTCTACATAATAAGTGAATTACTACAGGTTGGGAAAGTGGGACTAAGTGGTTCTCCCCCAGTTCTTCATCTATTAGGATACTTTCTCTGCACAACTACTGGCCTCTTCCAGGTCTAGTAGCAACTCTTTCAGCAAAGTCTGCAAATCCAGTATTTCACATCTACTAGTGCACTTTGAAAGAAAAATAATGTGCCGACCAGCTATCTGATCTACAAACTAAGGTTTATCTCTAAATTCAGAATAAAAGTCAGTTCTCTAATCAGTTTATTCCAGGATTTTTTATTGACCTTACCTCAGCACGTGTCCCCTTCTTAAAGTACTCGGGATAGCTAATATTATTCCATCATTAGGTGCTGATTTTTGTACTCTAGCATCCTTATTTCTATGACAGGAGACATTGTTCATTGTTTTTTCATTTTCTCTCAACTATTTCTGAAGATGATAATCTTATTCTATCTCAGAGTATCAAGTGCTTCTCAGCACTTCACACCATTAGCTTCCACAGAGCCAGAAGCTGCTAAGACCTGTGGATAATGAACAAACATAAACTCCATGTTTTCAAGTATTTTAAGAGATATCAATACAGAGGGAGCAGCTGAGCACCACAGACATACAAATGATACATCTTACAAAATCACTTTTTCTGTAAACAGTAAAGCAGCAACAACTTTGTTAAAAGCTTTCGGAGCGAGGGCAAGTTAAGAAATCCAGGTTGTGATGTTCAATTCTAGAAGCTGTGCTCTCTTAGCTTTCCCAGGAAAATGGGAAAATACAAAATGCCAAACTGTCTGGAGCATACTCCAGACTACATGGGAATGGTACTGAGGATTCAGAAAAGCATCCTGACAGAGACCGTACTTATGTGGTCAAACCTTGCAACAGGCTGCCTAGACAAGCTGTGCAATCTCCATCTGTCTTTTGCATATTCCAACCCGACCGGAGACAGCCTGGGGCGCCCGGCTCTGGCTGACCCTGCTTGAGCCATAGGTTTGGAGAGGGCAGTCTCCAGAGGTGCCCTCCAGCCTCAGCCATTCTGTGACAATTTTATAGGTACACACACACGGGCGAGTGAAACAGCAGCACTGGTGGAAACCCTTTTACTATAACCTACAAAAACAGAGGCTGGCAATATTCTTTCCTCAGTAGGGAGAAGGTAGTTATGGAGGTATAGGTTACAGTCTTTCTGAAACTTTCTAGTAACATTTTATTTTATGGAGTGTTGGTTTAGATTGGACACAAGGAAGAAATTTTTTATGATGAAGCTGGTAGGCCCTGGCACAGGTTGCCCAGAGAGGCTGTGGCTGCCCCATCCCTGGCAGTGTTCAAGGCCAGGTTGGATGGGGCTTGGAGCAACCTGGTCGGTTGGAAGGTGTCCCTGCCTGTGGCAGGGGGGTTGGATCAGATGATCTTTAAAGGTCCTTTCCAACCCAAACTATTCTATGGTTTCATCAAACTGTGCCTCAAAGCATTTTCCTGACTTCATATGATAAAAATCTCATGGAAAACAGTGGGGTAAGGGCATTTCCTACTGAACTAAGCATCCGGTCACAAAGTCAAACACTAAGGAGTAACAGGTAAAAGAAAAAAGTTGTAATTTCAGAAAATATTTTAAAAGCTATGGAGACCTAATGATCTAGGGAGATAAAAGAAGGCGGTTCCAGATGGCAGAAGCTGCTGGAAAGAAATCTATTCTATCCAAGCAGTACCACTGGGTGAGCGAGCAGAGCAGATGACCACTGTAAAAGAAGCGGAAGCGTGACTAGAGGCAGCTAAACAATATATTTTAAAGAAATGCAATCTGCAAATCCAGAGCATACAATCTGTCTTGTGAAGCTGACAACAGACAGAGGAAACACAGCACGAAGAGAAAATTGTTTTCTCAGCTTATTTTCTCAGCTAAGCAAAGGAAAAGCAGTTCAATCTCTCAATCAGCTGCAAGAATCAGAAAAGAAGCCAGATCCTTATTTCAAAGAACCAGTCTGCCAAAAGGTGCATTCCCATGCTCTAACACAAAGTTTTAAACTGCTCTTATGTTTGTATTCTCTTTAAAGGAGACCACGTGAATCGTGCATAAAGAAAGATCTCTGTGTATGTCTCTCAAAGCTGAGGACACAGAATTTCTAATACCTACTACCTATCTAATACCTAATACCAAGAGCTAAACAAAATAGGTAGAAGATCTACTACAGAATTTCTCTTCAGTATTAGAGAGGGAATTGTACCTCTGTTTACTGCTGCATAATTATAAAGGAAAATAGTGGGTTGAAACTAGTTACGTATGCTTCAGTTCCAGTGGAAGAAAATGAACCTATTAAACATATGAACGCTTCCTGAAACATGACTGCTTTGGTTTTGCTTTTCCATTGCACAACAAAACTCCACCATCAGGCTCAAAACTGAAGCTTAAGCGCCTAAAAGACATTTTACTGTTGTCTTCTTTGAACATTAGACCAACTTTTAAACACTACCACACACAGTTCATAACGCTACACTGTATTTTAGAAGAACACAACTTACATGGCTATCTTAAATCATATCTACTGCAAGCTGACAACCTGTACATAAACAGATACCCATGCTTTAATGCTGCACATGTGCTAGCGTGAAATCATGTGTGATCAAATGACTGCAGAGGAAACGTTGATTATACGCCAATAAGGCTACCGCCTGCAATCAGCGTCAAATGCTGTATTCATTTCCACTCAGGGCTGACAGTAATCAAGCAATGCCATGACATCCATGTGTGCAGGAAGAGAATAACCTTCCCCAAAAGACACAGACAGCTGTGGGCAGACCTCTGCTCCTAGATCCAGCTGCGCTGGTGGAAGACATGAACTTCACAGGCTCAGTGGTGTCCCTCTTCCGCAAGTTACTGTTCCTCTCTCCCCACAGATGCCATTTCAAGCTTTCTACCTAGTGTCTGATGAAATCAGACTGCTATGCTAAACTCTGGTCTGCATTAACCAGACTGATTTATGCTAGAAACCAGAAAGCCAGGGCTTGCACAAACAATTCTGCTGGCAGATCACAGAGGAGAGACTAAGCTCTGGTGGATACAAGAGTGGAAAGCTGAGAATAGTGTTTTTTTCCACATGTACAGTTGTATTTGGAAGATAACATACACTCGAAGCCTCAGACCAAAGTCTAATTCACATACAGATTTGTATTGCCACAAAGGCTATGGCTAGTGCCAAGTGTTACAGTTTAAGGCTTAATAATTACAGGTAGTACAACTGCTTGCGTGGTTGCAATTATAGTGCAATCAAGATGCCCTGTACATAGAATACACCTCTACCTTGAAAAAACACCAGAGATAGTGATATAAACATGAGCCTACATGTAACCCCCCTCTCGTATTTAATAATGCCATGTTCCAGCTACAGCGACAATGTGCATAAGCACATAGAGAAGGCCATAATCCTGCCTGATACATTTCTCACTCCTGTAAAATAAAGATAGATCAAGGAGTGGAAGGATTAAAGCATCTGCACCACGTCTAGGTCCGAGCTCTATAAATAACTGATTTCTGATAAACTCTGCTCAAAGTTTGGTGTTCCCACAACTGCTGACAAGGGACAGAGGAGCCAAAGGAATACTGCCTTCTCTGAGGCGCGACGGTGCTCTTCCCATTCCTGTACCACCACCAGAAGCAGCAACGTCTTATAGCTCTTACCATTACCCTGTGGATTAGCAACTATTGGCAAAGGCTGATTATAAATAGCCACATTAAAACTTAAGAGTTGGCCTGCCTACCCATACTGCACAGTTTACAAACTCGCTCTCACCTAACATTCAGGGACCAAGTCTGCTGATGCACAAATAACCTGTTCCAGAAATACATCTTGGCACCAGTGTGAATGAATGGACACAAAGCAGATGGCATTAGATGAGCAGAGACATAAGAGAACATTAACTGCTATATTTGCACTCGCCCCCACTGAATCCACAGACCCATAAAAAAGCAGCTGTCTTTTCCAGACTGAATGCTACCAAGCTGTTGCATATTGCCCCTGTGTCTCTGAGGCTGCTTCTGGGAAGTACAAAGGCATTTTTAGAGGAAATGGGAGAGGAAGGCAGTGTATTCACTGCTAGAAGAATGAGAGGAGCCAGAGATGTCCCTACCTTGACAGTGTAGGACTTACTTGCCTTAAGATGGCCTCCCTGTAGCCTGTGAACTCCCTGGCTGTACTCCAGCAGCAAAGCTGCCCTCCATTACACTGATGTTTAATTCTTTTTTTTCTACGCTTGAGGCTCTTGGGATGATAGCTGAATGTTATGTCACTGCATGCCTGTTTCCCCTATGCCAGAGAGGTCATGTAAGTAGACTTGGCTGCTCTGATATTGCCTCTACAGCCAAGCAATGGCAGCCACTTACCACAACATGTCAAAAAGAATTGCTTCAGGTTCTCTCAGATAGGGAAAGTTTCCCAACATGCTTTAAATGCCATGCAGTGAGAAGTCTGGTTTTGAGTATACATCAGAACATGAAAAAGTGTTTTATATAATTACCCTTCCTTGGCATTTTTGGACTAAGCAAACCAAGGAATGACCAGCCTGTGCTCATAGCAGCAGAACTTCACACCACTAGGCTGCTAAGTCTTAAATACTTTACTATGGGAAACAAACAATTTCAAACAGGAACGTCATTAGAGGAATATGAGTCCCTTGAAAAGGTCACTAACTAAAACAATGCTACAATACTACAGATTGACTGAACAGATATGGTTGGACAAGCTGAGTTTCAAATATTTAATTAAGAAGCTAAAGTCTAGTATCAGTATAAAAGCCTTCATGACTATCACTATCATGCTTGAATTCCAATGGAGACAGAAACTAAAATATATCTAGAATACTCTCACAGCCAAACATGGCAGCACTGCGCTGCACAGGACTATGTGGTGAAGGCAATAATAAAGTCAACAGAAGCACAGGTTGTGGAACTATGTTATCCTGACAAGCTAAACCCCTGCAAATTGGGCTGAAGAATAAGGGTATGCAAAATGGCAGCTTTGCAATCTGACCAACGGGGCTCAGATTTGGTCGTGGAGGAGAGGACATTTGGTGAAGGACTCTTACCTCGCTCACTACACAGGAGGTCAAGGTCATTCTTTAGCATACGTACCTGCAAGGAACTTCCCATCTCAAAGAGAAGTTGTTTCAAGCAGCTCTAAGGTCTTACAGGAAACATATTTTTGGTCAGTGCTACACTATCACAGAAACAGAGAAACACCGGTGGCAATTAAAGCTGGGGAGAACTTGGCTTCAGTAGACCTATTATCTAAACAGCCAAATTCCCTGGCACTTCTAGGAGAAGGCTGGGGAAAGGCAAGTCCTCTCCTGTACAATGTCAAAGGCACTATAGATCTGTGAGCTTCCCAGTCTTCATTGCAGGAAGAAACTTATTAGGAGAACGTCACTCTGATAAATCACTTTCTTCTGTCCAAGCTGTGTAAGATATAAAATATAACCAAAACAACCAAGCAGAAAGAGAATTAGATTCCTTTCATACAATTGCTAGTGGAATTAATTGTAACCAAACCAAGGGTTTATTTTCTAAAATATGATTTCTCAATCTGGTAATGCCCCTTCAGGATTTACAAAATAAACCCATCTATAAATCAGCATGCATTCTTTCAACTAATCCTTCCTAAAAGTATTAATTTCTTATAAGAATGAAGCTGGATTTGAAATGTGACAGAAATAAATGAGAAAAAGCAACAGATTCCTCTGAAATCCCAGGCTGTGCACGTGCACTGCAAGCTATCTCTTTGCTAACATAACAGTTGCACGCTGAAGCTTGCCCAAGCAGCTGCAAAAACAGTAGAAAATAAATCTCTGCATGTTTTTATCTTCTATGCAGAGAACCAATTTTTTTGTTTGTTTTAGATCAAGTAGTTCTTTGTGTGAAAAAAAGGAAACTTTTTTTTTTCCAGGTTAAGTTGAGAATGCTATTAATCTTTTGTTTCTTTACATCTAGATACGAGAAGCCCCAAAACTTCATGGCTTTATTTTGTCTGTTGCCAAATCTTCCTCATCATCCTATATTACTTTTATTTCCACTGCAGATGTTACTTCTTGTGATACCCATCATTAAGACAGGCACAGAAACAGCAGTATTATTTACCTGTGCTCATCTTAAATACAATTTCTCTCTTGAATGCAAACCACAGTAGGGATGGAACTTAGTATTAATGTTGCATTGCAATTACTGATCCAAAGCAAACTGGGCTACAAAACCCACAGAATTTAGGATTTTCTTAGTCAACACCAGATTATGTTTGGTTTTCACTGTAGTAATTACCATGCCAAACTTCACACTAATCAGGTAATCCGAGCAGCACATATTTTTCTGCATCAAGTGGTTTTAAACTGCTGTAGAAAAAACATTTGTTTAAACACATACATGTATGGGCAGTTGGGAGACACACGTTAACCTAAACCAAACAAGGCACTGCAAACTGCTGTGTCCATTTACAGCATGCTAGCTACACCCTAAAGCTAGAGACATCTGAAGAAATTAATCCTTGGCACACCAAACTGGAACATATGACGCAGCTCCTAAAAATTTCTTAGCCTCGCCGAAAGGTGTAGCACAAGGCTGAATTAGAGAAGGTCGTGTCTGCCACCCTTCCAAAGACCTGCGCTCTAACGCACAGCTCCCCATTCCACACTTTCACACGCACAGCCTGCTGTCCCAGCAGGAGTTGCTCTGGGCCCATTTCCTGAAAGTCATGTCAGTCTAAGGCTCTGTTGTGTTTCTGCAGTTCTTGTACCACTAGACTTCTTTGCACTCTTGGGAATCTGTTTCAACTGACCAGCATCAAGAGTACCCAAGCGTGGCTGTATCTTCCCCAGAAGGGGAAAGGAGTGACACACTGCTCCTGCTGTAGTATCCAGCAACTGCACCTCTTACAGTATTTCAGCAATGAGGAAAAGAGCCCTGAACAAGGCACTATACATAGTCTGATGCCTTTTAAAAGGTCTAGATACAGAGATATATGGATTTATTTTGTTGACCATGAAGCGAGTAAATTGTACCTAATTCCAGAGGGAATAAATAGGGCCAACTAAGTGGCAACATAATCTCTCTTCAACAGTATCATCAAATCACCTCTCTCAAAAGTAAGCTGATAAGGATGGCGCATGTCAGGCGTGAGATCAAAGATCAATCAGCACACTATGCACATATTTCTTTGATGAAATGCTGGCTTACCCAGATGTGCCATGTTCTGGTCATCTGCATGGCTGTTGCTCTCAATTAGATGCTCTCTGGTGGTATCCTCTGCAACATAATTTATGAAGCGTCCTATCTCATCAAAATACCCTGTTACTGTATTCCACGGAGAGGGAAGCCTAACAAATGTGAAAGAGAAGCACTGGTTTTAGGTCCTTAGTGCACAATAACACACTCAGCTGGATTCTAAGTTGGCAACTGTCTCCTTCTTTCCTCTCCTTCTCCTGTCCCTTTAGCCACAAAGTATTGTAGCAAACTCTAAAACAGGAAGGTGACTTTCAAGTGCTGCATCATCCAAACCAGAAAAATGAATAATATAGTCTTCTATTACCAGCTTATTTTTCCAGCTCAGATGATCCCTTCACCATAAACTAACATTTTCTCTATTATTTCCTAATATTGAACCATTCACCAAATTAAATCTTTTTTCTCCTATTTTTAACTACCACCTCTAACATTTTTCTCCTCACACCAATCAATCCTCCCCCCCTAAACCCACACGATACACCTTCAGTCAGGATTTACCTCCAGCCTGTGCTATGGCTCATATACTACAGTAGGAGACAAAGTCCCCATGTAGTTTTGCTCATACCATTTCCCTAGGAAAAGCAAGATTACTACGAAAATAATTATTTGTTTCCCAGCTGCAGCAGCAGGTAAAATCTGCAAGCCAGAATCCCCTTCAGGGCCTGGCTGGAGTTGCCTGTTTCTTGCTTATATTTCTTGTCTTCTTACTCCCCACCCTGCCCTTAATAGCAGAAAAAACAGCAGGCTAAGATTATGTCAATTTTAGAAGCAACACAGTGGAAAGCTAAAGAGAACGAGGAACTGAACTGGAAACATAAGGAGAAAGGAGGAGAAAGCAGTATCTCTTGCTAAAAACTGAAGTGTAGACAAGCATTCACACTAAATAAAACAGATACGTAATTTGTGTGGTGCATTATCGAGGCTATCATGCAAATACCAACTAAAAAAATGATTTGGGGTTTCCCTCACGCTCTCCGCAACTCTCATTGTAATAGCAATACACTCATCTGCGGGATTCAGCACTGGCAAGACACCAGAGTCATTAATGTTGTAGGTCAATGCATTTTTGAATTTTAATTTAATGAAAATCAATCTTTCTCTCTGTCTAAATTTAGCTACATCTTAAGAGTCTGAGGCCACTCGTAAGACAACCTTCTCATCTCTTACACCAAGATGCTATAGAAAACTCGACAGACAGGTAAAACTGACAGGAGAAACTATGAAGCAGCACCAGAGGTCACCTCTCAGTCTTCAAACTGACTGTCAGGAAAAGCTATATTGAAAACTATTGTGGTAAAGTGCTTTAAAAACAAATAGGCAACAAAGAAACCAGCCAACCACTTCTGGTTAATATTCTACCTGCTGGTGGCCTGGAGGGAGAAATTCCAGTTGATTTTTGCTTTTGTCTCCAAACTGTGTTTCATTTATATCCAAAGAAAATCTTCCAAAACCTGAAAGCTGCGAAATGTTCTGTTATCTTCGGTTTCTGCAATGCTTAGAGTTAGCAATACCACAGAAACCAGTACACAGACGTAAACTGGGTTTCTAAGAGTATCCCTTAGCAAATGCTACATGAGCAGAGCACAGCGCGAAGTCATGTCGAAACTGCTGGAATATCTTGTCACATATGCAATGTTGCCACAGTGTAAGACATGGCCATCTCCTGTGTGCACATCCATTTCTGAATATACCAAACCCAAACGCTACATGAAGTACCATCTGAAACACCAAGAAGATGCGAGGAGGGGGCAGAGGGATCGTGACATAGAATGGATGCATTAGAGAACAATAGAAATAAATGAAATTTTTTAATGAGAGGTATTTGGTTATGTGCTCACATTTACATGCAATTAATATGGTCCAAACAGTCGATCTACCATAACTCAAAAAAAGAACGAGGTAGAGGAGATTAAAGGAGAATGTGGCACTGTTAAGTAACACTTTGAAACTAGATAGTTTGAACAGGTGTCTTAATTGGGTTATCTCTTGAAAACTTTATGGAAAAAAGCAAGTTTGAAAAATTAGCTGCTTAAATTCTCTCTTTGCTTCCTGGCAGTTAAAACTGGAATGAGAATAAATACCTCCCTGCATGAGGTACGAGGATTAATTTGTTTGTATATATAAATGGGTATTTAAGTATCAACTACTATTTTATTTTTAACACCTTGTTGGGACTACTGCTTTCCTACCCGAGTTCAGCTTTTGGCAAGAGATTAGGATTGAGTTAAAATGGGAACAGGTGTTTGGAAGATGATATGGCTGTAATAAAAGCACTAACCAAGAACATGAAGGGAAAAATAATTTAAATATGGCATTCATTTGTATCCTGTGAAATAGAGAGACACCCAAAAGAAAACGCAAAATCACAACAACTAAGGGATATTCAGGAAAATGTTTTTGCCTACTGTGATTCAGTCTCAGGGGGACACAGACTCAGCAGGGCTGTCCTTTGGTCCCAGGTCATCCTGTTCTTGTACAATCTTATGGTGCCTGTTAAAAGGCCAGGCATTCAATAAACAACAGTTTCATTGCTTAATGCTGGTTGGGTAATAAAACATTTTCAAAGCCTCAAAAGGACGTAGGAATTTAAGGCCACTATCAGTGAGATTTGAGCTCCTAAATTATATCAGGTATTTTTACAATGTGGATTTCTGGCCTCTGAGATCCCTACATCCATTACTAGGTCAAACTGATTTTTATTTCTAGGGTTTGAGCACATTCTTTTGCCAGCTGCAGTCAGAAGAAAAGCTGAAACCATCCATTTCAAGGCTCAAACTCATGAAAACAGATGTTTTCTTAGTAAAAAGAAGAGTTACTGACCTTGAAGCTTTGTAAGAAAACACAATATTCACCATTTTTAGAACATCTTTCCCTCAACAATAAGATAATTACAGATAAAAGCTTTCAAGTGTTTTTTTGAAAGCAGACTGTGCTCAAACCCCAATCCTGCAAGTTGATCCCGTTTGCATCAAGACGTACTATGAATTTCATACAATAGTAAAAGCAAATAAAGCAATGATTTTCAAAAACAAAGGTTTATGGAAGGGAAAGTGTTGCAAGTTGTATGGTGTTTATTACTACTTTGTTTATTGCCATATTCCATGACTTCTTCTTATAAGAGTAGGACATAATGCACAAAATAAATAAAATTTAACTACAGAGATACAGGCAAGACTCTTCATGCGAAGCGTGGGTCCTCAGCTGTGGGAACTCCCAGCACGGTTGACTCTCAGAAGTCAAAATTTAGACTGAGAATACTGTAAGAAACTAAAATTGTTGTCTAGACCATACTTAAGTCCCTTATGTCTTTCACTATGAGAAAGCTTTCCTGTGGCCTGTGGGACTACTGACTGAAGAATGTAGTAATGCAATTTCTGCATGCTAGATGTGTATTTTGCTGGTATTAAATGATTTTTGCATTTTAAGAAGGTTTAATACAATTATCTTTGACTTCAGTATGTTTAGGTGCATCCTTTCTAAGTATTTCTTGTCCGTAGTCACCCATGAGAGAATTAGTCTATTAAATTAGCAAGACAGTAAGGAGGGTTTTAAAATGACTGACAACAGAGGATTATCTCCTTGAAAACAATATTGAAGAAAACAATTTTGACCTGAGACAAATTCACACGTCCTTTTGATTCTAATGACTTCATCAACAAGAACATGGTTATTCAGAAGCTGAACTTGGCCCTGTATCATTGATTCTGCACACACATTTGAACAGCTCTGAGCAGCTCCATTTAACTCAATTGTCCATGGGAGGCAATTATTCATGTGGTGAAGTGCTTATGGGAGTAAAATCTACTCATAAACGGCTTATGGATTCCTGCCCCTGACAGGCATCAGACATCTCTAAATGCTTACTCTCTATTGGGATAGAATTGGAAAATTTTGATGAATGCATGAGTTAATGATCATTTCTGAAGCCACTGGAAGAAAACAAATTGGCCTTCCAAAGGGAAGGGTTGTACAAGGAACCAAAGGGATTTTAAGATGGATCTTGACTAATTGATGATACGTGACACGTTATCTGCAATACCGGGGGACTAAATTTAATGAAACACAAGAGTTCCACGTGGTCCTAGCTACAAACCACACCAATTACTGCAAGTCTATGGGGTAAAAACTGATCACAAAAGCTAGGACAAACATCTGACAGCATAGAAACCAGAGCTAAACCCCTTCTGAAAGAGTCTTTTCATCAGATTCCCATCCCAGCCTGTCAACAGAGCAGCAATAGTGGGAAATGGAAGTTAATGCTCTGCAAGCAGGGGTCAGAGGGACCCCACTCTCTCTGGCACTGGGACAGTAACCTCCACTGCAGGGGCCGGACTGACCTTCTGAGACAATGACCTTTTACATACCCTAGCATCGCCAGTAGATTCTGAGTCTCGGAACCCTGATGTCCTTCCCCTCAATAAACCACCACTATCAAAACCAGGAAAAAAAAATATATATAAGCATTTAATAATTCAAACCCAAGACCCTCATTTCAAGCACAGCCTTTTTTTCTGGCCACATGAAATGTCAAAAATTATACAAAGACCATAGTAGCCTTCACTAATCTATTTCCCCAGAGAAGTGTCCATTTCTTTGGTGCCAGTTTAAGCAATAAGCAGAATGCTCTTGCAAACTTTCCTCCCTGCTGTCTTGGCACAGCGGCATAGTCACTGGATAATGCAGAAGGAGCAGAGGGAAGAGACAAGGTGACATGAACAAGAAGTCAGGGGAGATGGAAGGGCTACCTTAAACCAGATAAAATAGGTTGCTGCTGAATAAAAAACTACCACCCTCAATACCACAGCAACGGGAGTTAATGTACAGGCCATTAAAACAGTCAAAATAAAGCTATAGGCAATGTCATGTTAATGAACACTGAATGGATATGGTATTAAAATGCCTGGAAATACACCCTGAAAGCAGCGTGTCCTGTAGACAGCTTTTCATGTCATTCAGACTTATCCAAAGAAGTCACATAAGCAAGACAGAAGGCAGCTTTCTCTACTATATCATATTCTGTTACTTTTGGAAGTTATTTTCATGTTGGATTTATCATGGAAAATACAGGTAAATGATCCCATTTGTTTTCCCTGACCTCCAGGTGACACTGCCTAGAAACCCCAGACCTTTGCTCTCTCTAAAGATCTCTGTTATTTCTTCTGAACTATGAGGAAGAGTTCACATCTTTCAAGATGTGAAATGCAAAAAAAGAAAAGCAAACAAACAGAAAACCCTCAGGCACTTACATATATTTAATCAAAACGACCAAACCCATCTCCCAAGAAAACCCTCAGAGGGTTGGATTTATGAAGCTGAGTGCAGGTTCACCTATGCAACGGTGCACCCTCTCTTCTTCCATCACTCTTACTTATCTACTTCATTTAAAACAAGAATGTAAGAGCTCTGAAACTGAGGGCTGTGTGTCCATCATCTGCCGCAGCATATGCTTGCACTGTGATGGAACCAAAGGCCTCAACAAGAAAGAAATTACCGTGAGCAATAGCCATCTCCCTTCACAGACAATTTTTTCAGCTCACAAACAAACTGCTCCTCCAGTATTCATCTCTGCAGCCTTTCTTTCCTGTCCATTTTTGCCAAGCTTTGGTTTAAATCTGAAAATAATCTCCTTGGATCATGCACCCTGCTTTTAATTTTTCAGCCAAAGTGCTATGCACAGCTTTTGTCTGTAATAGTAACAGATTGCCCAAGGACACACACAATGAGTCATGGAAAAAGTCAGGATTTCCTGGCTCTTAATCCGATGCTCAGACAAGGCCGCTCATGTTTCCAATTTTCAGGGGCCAACAGGTGGGGGGAAGAGAAGAAAAAGGAAGGAAAAAATGATGGAGAGAGACTTTTTTAGATAAGCAAAATAGACAACCAGAAAAAAACCCGCACAAGCTCTTTCCCTTCTCAGTTTCAGAAGACTGATGTAACAGTAATCACAAAATCTGATGAAGAGCTTAAATCTGATTTTTAAAAACGTAATGGATAGAACAGAGGAAAAATATTAAAGGCAGCAAAAAGACACAAAAATTTGATGTTTCTTAAAGCAGAAACAAAATAACCAGTTTGCTCAACAAGCCTGGAAACAGAAGAGAAAGCAATTTACATGCTTTCAGGGCAAGGGGATTTGGGAAGATTGCTCCCAAACAGGAGGGTGGGTAGCAGCATGAGCGTATGCCCACCCCAGAACTGTGAAAAAATCTGGGGGTTGTGAACATGCAAGTAGGTGACATGAATCAACTCTCACTTGAACACACTTCAAAAACACTCTGTGGGTTACACTAGTCTATTTAACTTAGGAAGCCAGTTCCCTCAAGACCACCTATAATTAGCAAAAGATGAGGAACATTCAAGAGACAAATATAGATCATGCAGAGGTGATGTATCAGCAGCCTGAAAATAATTAATATCCATCCTAATAATGCCACCTACTCCAAAAGACTGTGCAACAGCTTACAAGACCCATAATGTCACAAAGGAGCAGGAAAATAATTTTTCATCCCCACAAAAGTAGGCCACCCATCATATTCTGAAAAGGGATCCAAGCAAAAAACCAAATGGATTTTGAGACAAGTTGTACTCATTTATCACTGCAAAGGACAGCTCACACGTGGGCTTTGGCAGCACTCTGGCTAACTGGCTGAAATGAGACCCATTTCAAAATAAAATAGATGTTAAAACACTGGTGCCAGTAAAAGATATTAACTGCAATTACACATATATGCACACATGTATAGGATATTTAGGGACTGCTTATCTCCGTGGGCTGGGATAATGAGATTATTTAGAGACTACTGTCTCAGGATACAGATAATTCGAAGTCCATGCATTTTGTTACTATCTGTGTTACAGCAACAGCAAAAAGTCTTGCTGTATTCATGACAAATATTTGCACTCCCAAACTAACCCTCACCGAACAGATCTAGAGCAACATCTAACAGGTACAGTCAACCCTACATTGCGGGAATGGAGATGGCTTCTTTGGGTCTCTACTCACTCTAATGAAGTGATTAACTGCAATGACAGTCATCACCATGAACAGCAAACTATTTTAGCAGAGGATGAGAACCAAGTGAGCCAGGAGGTAGTTCCTTCCAGATTCTCAGTGAGGCACAAGCAGTAAGTAGCACAGCATTAGCCTGTACGTCACCAGCGGCCCTGCTGACAAAGGACACGAAAAGGCTGAGGTACTCAGTGCCCTCTTTGCCTCAGACTTTACTGGTATGACCAGCCTGCAGGAAACCCAAGCCCCTGAGACCAGTGGGCAAGCCTGGAACGAGAAGACTTACCCTTGGTAAAGGAGGACCAGGTTATGGAACACTTAAAGTGGACATACATCTGCATCAGGAAAAGTGTTGATGGCAAATTGAGGGAGGTGATCCTTCACCTCAACTCAGCACTGGTAAGGTCGTATCTGGAGTACTGGGTCCAGGTCTGGGCTCCCCAGTACAAGAAAGATATGGACTTACTAAAGCAAGGTAAGGGCTAACAAAGGGCCACGAAGATGACTAAGGGACTGGTGCATCTTTCATATGAGGAGAGGCAGAGAGCTGGGACTGTTTGTTCAGCCTGGAGAAGAGAAGGTCCAGGGGGATCATATCAATGTGCATGAATACCTCATGGGAGGGAGTGAAGATGAGGGAGCCAGACTTTTCCCATTAGTGCCCACTAACAGGACAAGAGGCAACGAACACAAATTTAAAGAGCATGAAATTCCTTCTGAACACAAAAACCCACTTTTTTACTGTGAGAATGGTAGCGCACTGGCACAGGTTGCCCAGGGAGGTTGTGGAGTCTCCATCCTTAGAGATATTTATCACCCAACTGGACACGGTCCCAGGCAACCTGCTCTAGCTAACTGGGTTTAGCAGGGGGTTGGACTAGATGATATGAAGAAGTCACTTCCAACCTCAATGACTCTGTAAATATATTTCTGTCGCACACATCTTTGAAGTGAACAAGCTCATTTACAAAGATTGTTCATTTGGGCATCTTTCAAGACAAACCATTCATAAAACCTCGAAACTGGACTTCTTCCACTCTGCTCTTTTTTGCGGGGATTTAGATGCAGTGCAAATTTCACTTTCCCTCTTCAGTTTGCTCCCTAGCTTTCTTTTGTATATCATCTTCTTTCAATCACTTGAAAGATACTTTAGTCAAATACTGGACAGAAAATACTTCTGAATTAAACATTATCTTACAGTTTTAGTTGACTCGCCTTCTCTTCTCCTCCCCTCCTCCTTCACACCCTCTTTTCTTTATATTACAATAAAGTATGAATCCGTCCTTAAGCTCATAGTTCCATGCAATCCATATTATTCTCTTCAAACTTCTTTTTTTCCCCTTTTTCTTTGGTTGTTTTTCAGCCATTGAATATTTTCCAGCTTCAGATGAAAATAACAATTAGGTTTTATTATTATGAGACCTCTTCTTGTACTGCTAAAAATCTTATTATTCAAAACAAAGCTAGCACGATTTCTTTAACAATGAGACTTTCGTGTTCATTTTTTATCTTCTTTTTAGAAAACATTAATGACCTTCAAGAAGAATCAGTTTTCCAGCTTCTTTCTTTCTCTTCTTTTTCTTTTTTTTTAATCCAATTTTAGTATCAAGGACAAATATATTTGAACAAATTATACACTGGAGTCATAGCTCCCTTGAGGTTTCATTCTGGATTATTGAAGTATAATTATTATACCACACTGGTCTGGTCTAAGATTTCCAAAATACTGTTTAAAACTCCTTCCTTAGAGCAAGGCCACTAAAAAATATGCTGTTAAAACCTGATTACCTGCATCATAAAAAAAATTTAGCACTTCACAAAATGCAATGAATGAAAATAGCATAAGTTAGTAGAAATGTAGACAGATGATAATCAAGAACATAGTTAGAAATGTGCAAGATCCAAAATTGAGGATCATAGCATCACCTTAACCTCTGAATGAAATAGCCTGAAGTTGCACAGAATTTTATCAGCTTTATAAGATAACATTTGGAGCTAGCAAAGCCTGAAACCAGGTACTTAACATTTCTGCATAAAAACCTTTAATTCAATTATACTGAGTTAGTGAAAAAAAGAAAACTGAAAAAAATGTTTGCCTCAGACTTTAAACCCAACCATTCTCCTGGACATCTCACACTAAACCCCTTACTGCTTGACAGACAATTTGAACAGATTTTTTTTGTTCACTTTGAACATTTGCCACGTTTGACTCATTTTGTATCCTGAATTTAAGCATTTTATACAAAGTCCTATTGTACTGCATAGACAAATAAACTCAAAAAAGATGAATCCCGAAAGGGATTTTAATCCCCAAAACCCTCATATTCCTTAGTAAGTCAAATTAAACGAGCATGGCTGTTTGCACATGCAAGGATTACTTTTATAATGTGACTGATCCTACCTACCTTTAATTACCTAAAATAATTCCTTTTCCTTTAGCTGACTTTAAAAAATAGACTGTCTACTCTTTAAATCTCAGAGATCGTTCCAAATACCTCATTTTTCACATTACATACATTTTATGCACAGTCATAGATACATGTCCACTGTGTATTACACAAAGTCCAAGTAAAGAAAAAAAAAAAGCTTTGCACTTTTCCCTTTGTTTTATTTCTAAGGTTGATCTTGTCTTCCCAAGTATAAAACACAAACAAAGCCTGTTTAAAAGACAGACTGAAAGACAGAAGGAAAGAAAAGCACAGTTCTTGAACACCAGGAGTAAAATTAAATTAGTTAACTGCTAGAAGCATGAAGCATTAATGAAACAGAACTAGAGAATTCTCCCCTGATGAGGAACATTTATTCAGTGTTAATTAAATTCTTTTATTCAAAATCTATACTTACCCAAGTGTAAAAATATTACATCATATCAATAACTGCAGAGTGTAAGCAAGTACAACACTATAAGCATCTTTTTCCCCATCTAGTGGAGTGAAGACTTTAAATCATTTCTACTGTTTGAAGTCTTCAAAGAAATGACAAAAAATAACAGAAAACCCTCTGCATGAACCAGCAGCCACAGTTATTAATTCATTTGTCTAATGAATAGCTATAAGAGACTAGCTCCTAGCATTTGGTTGCAAAGTTCACATCCAATAGTGTTAATGAGGAACTTTCAGAGCGTCTGCAATATTTATTTCTCTACAATATATCCAGCTGGTTGGTTATGCATTTGCAGTCCAGTTCTGCACCACTGAAGCCAAAGAGAGTTTTGACATTAACTTCAATAGGTTCAGGTCCTTGCCTACGATGTTGAGCTATTATCACAAATGCTTCAGGTGCATTTCTATAATACGATGCAAACTAATTAAAGCAAAGCTGCAACTACAAAGGGACCATCTCTAGCATTTTTAAGCTTACAGGATGAGAAACAGTCTCCTAAATCTTCAGGTGGACACACTAAATAGATTGCTTGACTTTCAAAACCACTCAGTATTTGTTCATTTGAATGAAAACTCTAGGTAATCCAAAGTACCGGCAATTTTTATTGGACTGGCAAGTCACTTTTGCATAAACAGAGCAGCATGCGAGACTAAGATAATGTCTTTACATTAAATTCTTTTTCCTGTGACTTGCTGCTTCTTCAAGGTGATTATCTTGTTTTAAAACAATACTATTTGTTTAACTAAAACAATGAGAATTATTTTGGAAGATTTAATCAGGCACTCAGCTGTTTTGTAAATAATCTGAATGAAGATTGGGAAAGGGTTATAATCCAACAGTGACATTTTCAAGTGTTAGCATTTGCACTTTAATAAGTATCAGTACTTTAACAAGAATCAGTACTGTTGTAAAAGAGCCACACTTAACTTCTGCACTGTTTTGTATTAGGAATGCATGCTTTGCCTTGACAGGAAAGGCTGACATAAAATGATTAGCTAGTAAGTGTCACCAGGGTTTTCATCAGCTTCTGAGCTACACTTAAAAATATGTAAACAGCGTCTCACTTCTGACAGTTCATTTTAACTAAATCACAGGAGCACAGTAATTTCCAGGTGGAATTGGAGCTCACTCATCTAAACCTGGTGTTGTGGATACAACCTTGTTGAATGCTAGAGTCCTTAAGAGACAGTCCAAAAACCAGGCAAATGGGAGAAAGCATTCCCAAACTCCTCACGCAAGAGTGACTTAAAAAAAATGTAGAACAAGATTCAGTATCTCTTTCAAAATCAGTGTTAGCATTAAGCCATATAGCTCACCATTTCTTATTTGCATACATCAAAATCCCATTTCATTTCAAGATTTGTCAAATTTTGGCCTCACCAGTATCCTGGCTCCTCCTAGGAACGTTTAGAGCAGCAGTACACTGCTGGAGCAGTGGAGTCCTCTCAAATTCCAGTGCTCCAATAGCATCAAGCACTTGAGCAGAGAAAACTTTATCTGAATTCGTATTTATTTATACAGTTAAATTTCAATCCTTGAGGATTTACTAACTATGTGGGATGTCACATGGATTTAATTTTATTTGCTGTTGAATTTCTTCTCAAGGAATTCTAGGTTGAACATTTCATATTGAAAAAAATTCTTAACCTTGTTTACTAGTACCAGGATTAAGTCCAGATTTTAGAAAGAACACTACGTGAGAGGGCAAAAACAGGTAAAAAATAATGAGTAGAAGAGTTGAGTAAAAGCTTACAGAACAGAATACAGTAAGTTTTACAGACAGTATTTTGTCACATTCTAAATATCACCTTAAAATAGAAAAAGCAGTCACCCAATGGAATATATCCCCAGGATAACCATGCAGAATTGATGCTTCTGATTAATTTAACTACTCACTAGCTACCGCTCCACAAAAATACAGCTGAAAATGCATTTCCTTTCTGTGGAAGGAGAGATGCAACCTGAAATATGAAGGTTTCTGTGTGTTCAGCAGACTTTTTTTTTTTTTTTAAATAAGAAGTAAAGTTGATTCCTACTTTGTTACAAATAAGGGTATAAAGCCCTGTTATTCCCCTCCCAGCCTCAGGTTTTCCACTGTATCTGAAAAGAGGCAAATACAATTAGATAACTGTAAGTACTAAAAGTTAGTTTCTAACCAGTGAAAAGTTATAAGAGAATTACAGGGCTGTCTGCTCACGAATGGTATGGAAACAAAGTAAATTGGTATCTAATAGAAATGAGAAAGTAACACGGAAACTCATCAGTGCAGAAAACCCAAAGTAGTCAACAAAGAGGAAAACAAGGCAGTCCTAGAATTTAATTTCTGAAAAGCTGGCAGATGATGAATGGAATAGACTTTGTATGAAAACATGAAATAAAGAGTAAACAGCAGGCTCTCTGGTGAGTTAAAAAAAAAATGTGTTAGCTAGTCACTCCCCATTACAAAATGATAGCCTTTTTTTTTTTTTTTTTAATTTATGGGACATCTACCTATGAAAACAGAAAATGTGTCAAAGACTGGAGTATCAACGGAAAGAAGAAACTTCTATCTAAAACTGAATTATGCAGGCAAATAGTTACTGATAAGAACCAGAACTAGAGTCAGCAGTACTAGTCACAGAAAGTAAGAACATCTGAACAGTATAACACCCAGTCATTTTCAGGATTATATTTAGGAATGCCAGGCATTCTGGAAGAACTTGGAAGTGGACTGAGCAGCCAAAATAGTCTAGTAAGATTAAAATAACATCTCCACTTGTACAGTTTTGCAGGCAAGATCCTTTTTCATGTAGCCAAGGTGCTTAATACTCATTTTCTCTTCTATTTTCCTTATAAAATTCAAGCTCACTAACAGCAACAGAAGGAATATAGCTCCCTGATCTGTTTCATCAATTCACAATGCCACAGCTTACAAAAATAATGAAGACTGGGAACCGGCATTTTAAAATAGTCTCTTTCTCTATAAAATATGCTTCTATAGTTTACGTTAGTGATATGGAAATAATTTTTTTTTTCCATAAGGCAGAATCACTTCCTATTGTACTTGTCAAGCAGCCGGGAGACAGATAAAAGGAACATTAACCAGAATGCCTGGCGAAAGTCCAAACAGCAATCACATTCTGCCCACCCAACACTCCCTGGGATCTCACTCGGCTACAGCATCTTCAGATTCCTGCAAGTTTTTCTACATACTGTTAAATGGTTGCCAGGTTTCACCTCAAGGCATAACACCTCTCTGTTGAAGGCTAAATGGTTGTGTTAATGCTTACATGCCCTTTTGCCCTTCTCTTTCTTCTTCCTGTAGGAGTATTCTAAATCTTATTTTAGGAGCACTATAAAATGCGTACACTGAGATACCTCCTCACACACCCATGTGTAGAACAGCTTCCTTTAATTCAAAAGTAGTGGAGCTATAGTACAAATGAATATTTGCATAACTGATCTTTTTTACTGGTCAAAGCAGCAAGCAACTTAAAGATGATGGAAATAATTCTGCCCTCTTTATGGTCAGTCAAAACTGTGCTGGTGTAGGTCAATGGGAACAGCAACAGCCCACTGAAAGAGTAGCTGGTCCATCTTATCTCTTACACTTCCCTTCAGGTCTTTCCCTGCCTCTGGACAGACAGTGATCTGACCTGTTTCCCCACATCATGTTTCTGCCCATTCTAGCTTTCCTAAAATCCAAAACTAAAGTTTTCTTCCTTAACAAGCAAGAGCTTTCAAGCACTACCATTTGTCATCAGCCACCACCCCCAAATCAAAGACCTACAATTTAAACACGGAGATTTAGAGCACACTGCTCCCTTTACTGACATTGCAAGAGAATGATGGACTTCCACTTCCAAGGGAAGGCAAACTGTATGCTTCTCACTGGAAGCATTACTGACTTCTTCACCAAAAGATCCATTCCAGACTCATTTTCAACTGACAATAAAAAAAGGAGGACTTAACAACACTCTTCCTTTTCATCCACCGTGTACTTTATCATAGTCAACTCATCGATTCAATTATTATGCTCCAGCTTTGCAGACTTCTGTATATTTGTCCATTTGTCTCCTTGAAGACATCATTACTGCTTCCAACTCTTTAACACGTAACACTCTTGAGCTGCTCTGAGTGCCTTGGCAAGCTGCCCTGTCTGCTTATACAATGCTAGAATTCAGTGACATCTTCCTTCAGGATTCCTCAAAATTTTGTAATCTGTGATAACATCATACCTATTCCAGCCTACAGCTGAAATCCAACAGGGTTAAATCCATCTATTTTTAAAGCACCTGTAAACCTACTAAAAAGCACCCTTATAAATACATGTTTTTTCTGCACGGCTTTCTGAATCTCATAAGTAGCTTCAAAGCTTCCATCTAGACTCTTAATGGAAATTAACAGTGTCGTAGCTTTCCATAACAACACCCATTCACAGAACACACAGCATAACAACATGAAAATTTAAGGAAAAATTTCCATTATAGAATCATTGCTATCCAAATCCAATGACTCAGCATTATTTTCAAAGCAACAGCTGGCTATCTAGCTCTATGCAGCTGATAATCAGATTTCTGTACCTTGTTGGCTAAGAAGTTGAAACTTACTCCTCACATAAGTCAATCTATTAATTATGACCTGGATAGAGCTAAGACTAACTTAGAGAAACCAAGGGTTTGGACAGAAGCAGCCCTAAAGAGATAAATTAACCACAAACCATGTTGAACAGGTACAGCATTATTTGTTTGTGCATAGGGCTAGATATTTCTTTTGAGCAGAGGCTGTTTCTAAGCCACAAAGGCAATAGCCTCAGTTAATAAACAGAAATGGATGTTCTAAAAGTGTATCAGGCCTCCCACAAGACTCTTCTTTATGTATATATTCAGGTACATAAAACATGTGTATTTGGCTGGTCTCTTTCCATAACACACTCACAGTGTGGTGCCTGTTGATAAAGAACACAAAATCTCAGTTTGTGTTAATAGCACATTACGGACACATGTACTGGCTAATTAGCACGTAACAGCTACACTTTTAGATTTCAAAATTACTTGGGAAAAGCAGAATGTTCACGATACAAGCAAACAGGAAATAAAATGAGTGGTATCAATCAGGCATTTTCATTCCTAATTAGTTCTGTCTTCACCCCTTTCAAGCAGTTGATAACATGAGCTATACCAGACTGTCAAAACTGGATTTCTGGAATAAGTTGTACATTCACATCTAAACAGTAAATTACTGTATTGGGTTTGTGTGGCAAGGTTTTGGTAGCAGGGGGTACACGGATGGCTTCTGTGAGAAGCTGCTGGAAGCTTCCCCCATGTCCAACAGAGCCAAAGCCAGACGGCTTCAAGACGGACCCACTGCTGGCCAAGGCTGAGCCCCTCAGTGACAGTACTAGCACCTCTGTGATAACAGATTTAAGAAAGAAAAAAAGTTGCTGGGTCAGACAGAAATGGCAGCTGGAGAGTGAGAGAGAAGATGTGAGAGCACCAGCCCTGCAGCCCCCCAGGTCAGTGCAGAAGGAGGGCAGGAGGTGCTCCAGGCGCCGGAGCAGAGATTCCCCTGC
>JAVJGG010000013.1:9408151-9463172 GCA_035590195.1 Aviceda cuculoides
GAGGAAGGAGCGGCAGAGACAAGGTGTGAGGAACTGACCCCAACCCCCAGTCCCCGTCCCCCTGTGCCGCTGGTGGGAGGATGCAGAGAAAACCGGGAGTGAAGTTCAGCCCGGGAAGAAGGGAGGGGTCAGGGGAAGGTGTTTTAAGATTTAGTTTTTAATTCTCATTACCCTACTCTGATATGATTGGTAAAAAATTCAACCAATTTCCCCGAGTCAGGTCTGTTTTGCCCGTGACGGTAATCGGTGAGTGATCTCTCCCTGCCCTTATCTTGACTCACAAGAGCCTTTTGTTATATTTACTCTCCCCTCTCCAGCTGAGGAAGGGAGCGATCGATCAGCTTTGGTGGGCTCCGGGTGTCCAGTCAGGGACAACGCACCACGACATATTTGAGCACATTTTCTAAGAAAACTGCTTTGAAATGTATTACCAGATGCTGATGTTACAGGTGGCTGTTGCCAAATTCTAGGCTGAGGGAACTGCATGCAAATGAGTTGGTTCCTTGGGCAGACCATCCCTCTCAAGCAGCAGAGGACTGTATTTCCAGAGGAGGCACTTGCCCGTGTGCTACATGTAGCTGCTTCTCACTGGGAGCTCGTGAGGTTTTTGTAATTAAATCTACTTCTGTTTAGGATATGTCCAGCTTCACTCTCTCCAGTTTTTTCTCTATTGGAGAACTGCCTTGGAAGAAAATAAGCATTTAGCTCTTCTGAGAAACTGATGACGAATTTTGAATCTCTGTTTAGGAGCACTGCTGTCAAGGTCCTGACTCTCCATCACTGAGCACTGAAGTAATCATAAAATTCTGTGCTTCAACAAGTAAGCTCAGCTTGCATTTTCCCCATTCATAGCTTCAGTTTAGGTTTACATGTGACTGGTTTTGTTCTGTTTCAGGCCGATATAAATGGGCAGCTCCTTTCTATTAGAGGAAATGTAGCCATGCCACACATTAGATAAGGGAGGTAATGCCTTCCCATCAGCATCTCCAAAGCAGCACCAGATATCAAGAAACCATAGCCTAGAAATGAGAGCCTGTGCCGCAGATATGGATGAGTCATATATGGGACACATAAAGAGGTATAGGACATTGCTTAATATTCTGCTGCATATGCAGAGCCAAACAGTTCTCAGGTAGGAGACATTATGTTTTAATAAAGTTTATGCGGAATCAGTACTATGAAATATTTTTGGTACAGGTTCAACGAAGACTTAAAAATACTGATTATACTTCAATAAAAAAATTGTTCTGTTTCAGCTTGAGGCTCCAAGAACTAACGTTAAAAGAAGTGGATAGTCTCGGTGTTCAAGAAATACAACTGAATACTCTAGAAATACTTGTAAAAGATAGCTTACAGTGAACACCAAGTAAGATAACCTGAGTGGCGTAATAAAAAGCAACTTAATATAGGACAATTAAGTAGCAGACAAGAAAACCAAGACAATAATGTCTTAATTGAACCTAGAAATCTCTATCATTCTGCAAAGAAGTATTTAGATTTGTCTTTGAAACACTAACTCTCTTAATATCCCTTGCTCTTATCAGCATTTGTTCAATATAATTTTATAATTTTTTCCCAAATTATTCTGCAGTGCTTCAACAGATTTATTATGGCTTTTAGTAAATGCAGACAAACACAAACAAAACCCTAAAATATACACGTTATAACTTCTTTTATTTTAATGTCAATGAAATACTTGTATGCATATTTTACAAAACTACATCTGCTTTCCTATATATGGCTTGGGTATTTATTTCCTATTTAAAATTGTTTGAAATCAAACTAAAAACTTCCACATAATCATCACAATAAAACAGGAAATCAATCCATCCTATGTCATCCTGGCAACCTATCCGAGTTAGTCAAAATTAGAAAAAGCACATAGCAGGCACTTTTATACTAAACTCCTGGGATTAAACCATGACACTGAGATAGTTAAATAAAAGACACAATATTTTGAAAGCCATTCCATCCCTCTTGACATTTTCATTTCTTATATAACTATTTCCCAAATAGTTTTGAACCAGAGCAGCTCCTTGTTCTGTCTTTGCTGCTATTTGACAGTGCTCCAAAGGAGTGGAGTCCAACTTAAAAGAATCTGTGCAACTACTCCGGCTCCAAATGCCCAGAACGGAACAAAAGGAGAAGCTGAGCTGAGCAGAGCAGATACTTCTAAATTTTACTCAGCTGTTTGCTTCAAAGAGGATTGTCAGAAAACACAGGTGCATCTGCAAGTGTCCTCTATCTTCAGCTAACTTCTTTTTGCAATAAACAAGTTTTAAAGTGCTTTATATATATATATACACACATACACACACACACACAAAATAAAAGTATCAATATTAAAAAACACTGAATATCAAGGCACAGTTTAGTTCAAACCATGTATAGGCCTGAGAGACAACAGTAATTTTGTATTTTGCCTTCCATGAGTATTTTGAGTACTTTTGATACTCATATACTAGAGCCATTAAACTATAATGAATATTTTATTTGTTCATTCTTATGTTTTCTGAGGCACTTGTTACTTTATATCTCTAAACCTGTTGCTTTTATGAAGTTTTCTACACTTTTATTAAAAGACTTCAAATGATAGAGAACTTGACAGACTGCTCTATGAAAAACTTTTTCCTCCTTTTTTTGGAAGCAAAGTAACTGCAAATGAGTTTTTCCTTCAGAGACACCTCTAGGAATGCTTACTGCAACAACAGAATGAAGACTTTTTGTTTACTCATAAACACTGGCTCTACTTAACCAGTGTGCTGATAAGCTACCTACAGCATTGGGTGCAGCACCAAAGAATATCAAGGGCTAGTACAAATGAAATTTTGAAACTGCTCAGCAGTTCTTAATCACAATCTCCTTTAAATTTCATGCAACTCTGAAAGTAAAAATAAAACTGTGATCTATTTAACTCTAAGAACTCTTGATACAGTCCGTGGCTTTATGAATAGTGCCTTGATACGCAAAGTAAAATGCCTGGTTTCCCCCAATAACAGCAATGAGAGAGACTGTGCTGAACAGCCCCATATATCACCATAACAATTCAACATCCAGGACATTTTCTGTTCACTGTGCTTCAATTCAGAGAAAGACAAGATAAGGTTAGCAAAACACAGCAGAGATTACTTGTCACTTTAAAGCATCTCCCTGTGTTAACTGTTTTGTATTGTAGGCTCTCAAGTACCAACAAATCCTCCCAGACTGCAGTCAGGAGTAGCAGCTGAACAGTTCAGTGATAAAGTACACGATAACTCAAGTGGGTGCTAGCTACAAGTGCTTGCAAGTATTAAGAATAATACACAAAGTCAAGCCCAACTGTTCCTAAAGCAAAGAAAGGCTGACAGCTCAGGTGGGTGGAGAGCCAGATAGATCAAGAGTGTAATAAGGTAACACAGCTTTCCATACAGCGTCAATGGACCTGAAGAGAGAGCAGCAAAACAATGCTCAGAGCAAAAGCAAGCTAAAAAATACTTTAATCTTTTCGAGTAGCAAACTCCTCTCTCCCTTCTTACTGCCTTCTGCATTTCTCCAGGATAAACATCAAGTGCCTCAGTCAATCTTACTCCCTTGATCTGAGACATCCTTAATATGGGTGAGGGATTACAAGCCTTGGAAGGTGCAAGTCAGGGCTGCAAATCCATGTTCTACAGTAAACCCAGGGGCAGTCATCAACCAGCATGAATTAGTCTATCCACTTTGGTCCCTCAGAGTTTCTGGGCTCAAGCTTGCTAAGATTTAACTCTGCAGTCCACCAGAACAATGTCAATGTAACTGCACAGGTAAAAAGAAAGATGAGCCAAAGACAACCTAGTACCTAGGATCAACAGCTGGGGAAGCTTAAAAGCTGCCTGCAGTGAGCACCTTAAACTCAGCAGAGAACTCTGTAACATAGTTTGCTGCTGCTCCTCTCTTCCAGGCTCCTCTAGCGACATAAATCACAGTGAAAGATCTTCACAGGGTCAAAATGGAATTGAAAAGTGATTTCAAATATTATGTTACTAAGCAGTAGCACACCATTGGAAAATAAAATTTAATTTATGTCTCAGCACAGATACAGAATCTGCTAAGCTAGTCCCAGAGAACACTTCTAGAGCACAAAGCAGAACAGAGTTTATTACAGAGATGATTAGCAACTAAGCACATTTCCTTCATGTGCTTTTTACAACCTAAACATCATCCAATGCATATGTATACCAACTAAAATTTTGGCTTGTCAACACTGCAATATTGTAATATAATAGGGAGAGAGGGTAAATACAGTCTCAAACAACACAGGGGTGTGGGTGAGATAATTTTTGGCTACCTAATTAAAAACAGTTGGATTTTTTAAAGCTATACTGACATGATATCAGGAGTTAAACTGTAACTTTTAGACCACTAAATATACAGCCACCCATTAGAAGCATTTTCAAATACTGTATCAAAACATAAAGAAAAGTGCCAGTGGAAACTAGTGGTCCATTTAGCTACACACCACATGTCCATCAGTGCGAACACTTATGAAAGGAGAAAACTCTGGCGCTTTCTGGGGTCGTTTCCCTTGTAACTCCCCCAGCACTTAGATGCCAGCGTTCAGCTGCGAGAGCTGGGCCTCCTGTTGAACAAGATTGCCATGTGTGGATAACAGGAAACTCTGTGATTGTTTTCAGTTCAAATACATGGATTATTGTAATACAGAATTAAAACGTTTTATTTTTTTCCTAGACTACTGCCAGGTCTAGGTCTACCACAAAATAAAACGAAACTAGTTTTTGTCATTTTGGCATTACTCCATTAAAAGACATGAAATAGCAGTTTTCGATTAGTGCCCTTTTTTTATTCCGTTTGACTCACAATCTTCACTACTTTGGATGCAGAGGGATCTTATGCTCAGGTAATAGCACAATTTAATATCATTATTCAAGCTCTCTGCAGATCTTGCCAGATTTTCCAAGAAACATACAGAAAAACTAGGACATGTAATTCTAATATTTGCTGTGCAGAAAGTGGACATGAGTACTAAGAAGCAAGCCAGAAAAAAATCTGGTAAGACTGACAGCCCATTGTAAAGCATCAGTGAAAACTCAGGCAAGCTTTGTTTCTGCTTCATGGATTCACAAACTTAGATCTAAACAAGGTTTGCAAGAATAAAAATAAATAAAATAATATTTTCCTGGACAGTGTTTGCCCTCCAGGACAAACACTTGGTGAAATTGACTATCTGGCAAAGAGAGTGAAAGTTGAATGTAGAAGTTTATCAAACCAGCCATTTTCCTTTCCTCCCACTTGGCAAAATACAACATTATCTTAGCAGAGCGGGTTTCAGAACTTGTGCTTTTGAAAACTATGAATTTTTGCCTTTTGCGTTGCTGTGAAAGCACAGGCACTGGGAATCTGCTCAAAATACACCATCTTCAGCCTGAGATCATGTTTGCAACCAAGACTGGACATTGCCATGTCACCTACTTTGGCACACAGGTGGGCAAACCAAGATCTGAGCAGGCCAGTGCTGGAAGTCATCATCCCCCACAGTACTTCAGCTCAGCAAAGCACTGTGACGTTTGCTTTCTGTGGTTCCACCAAAATTTGAGTTTGAAAGTCAGAGAGGATGCATGGGGCCTTCCCATAACCCTACCCCTGACTCGCTTCTGGGCCGTGCATGGCGGGCTTCTAGGGTGATGGTTCATTTCCAGAGACAGCCTCACGAAGCTAAAATGACCCAGGAGCAATCAAGCACAATCATGGAGAGTCTGACAAGGAAAAAGAAAAGTCTGGTGTTTGGTGTACTCTGACATAAAAACCCTTCCTGAGTTTACCAGTTCGTATCTGCATCAGTTGACAGTCATTTATCACTTCCTATCTGAACCCAGATATACAAATCAAAGGAAATCCTAACCGCACAACCGGGACTGAATACGCACAGAAACAAGACAGGGCATACAGCCTCAGTGTACGAGAAGAGATTCCTATTTAACCTATCATGGGTAAAGCAGAGAAGACTTTACCACGGATTACTGGCAATGCAATGGACAAGGAATACATCCTCTGGGGTTAGACAACCAGAAGTTCACTTCTTAATAGGAAACATAAGACTATTCAACTGCATGGATAACTAGGTACTAGCCAATCCCTGAAACTCGTAATTTTTGCAATCTCACTCTGCCAGCATCCAGGAGATTCTTCAATTTTATGGCCTCCGAATGTACAACCCAATAACAATTCTGACCTTGGGTATTAAAATATGTTGAAATGATCAATGGCTGCTGCTGAGAGTTCACCACACACAGTGTCCCTGGTTTTAAGCCCACAAGATGCAAAGGGAGCAGACAATGCAGGTGCATACTTATTTCCTAACATCTAGGCGTGTTTTCAGCAGGTGTACATCGGTGTAACTCTATTAAAATCAATTATTTGATTTTGGTTTATGATCATATTCTTTCTGGCTCCAAAATTCTACAATAGGATTATTTTTCAGTAAACATAACTCAGCAACACTAATTAAATGAGCCTTAACTACAAACTGGGACTATGGACAAATAGAAGCTACCGGATTCTGTGGTTTAAACTGTTTAGGACACTCAGTCCCTCCTAAGATGATGATTCTTCTATAGCTGTCAAAACACACACAGATTCAGGTATGCTTACTGCTCAACAGCCGCTTACTTTAGATTTGCATCAATGCACAACTGATGGACTATGTAACTACAACGGAAGACAGTAACATCATAAAAAGGTTGAGTTGATATGTCGTATCATCATGAATTGAGATGTCTGCTTATTTCACTTGTAGAAATCATACATCTTCAGACACATGACAAATACAAATCACAATTTAACATGCCTCCAACAATGTTTTCTTAGGAAAATTTCTATGACTGCTGAGAACTTCAACAGTACCATACAGAAGAACATTGGCCAAAACTGTGAATGCTTCACTCCCAATTTTCCAGGTTTTCACCAGTGGAAATCTTTATTTTTAGCTGAGGATTTTTATTGGTTTTGGTTTTTTTTTTTTTAAGCCAAGAAGAATTTATATAATTATTCTAGCTACTCCAGCCTAAGTTTGATGAAATTTCTTTAAACATGTAATTTAATATAAACAGTGATTCACTCTTTAAAAATCCAATGACATTTCCTGCCTTGGTCTACATTTAACACAATTGAAAAAAACTGAGCACTACAAGAAGTACTCCACTCCTATAGTTAATATAATGGAGAGTCACACAACTACAAAAGATAAACCTTTACTCTGAAAGGGTTCATGGGCCCCAGGGATCTTTTTTTCCTAGAAGTAACACCTTTATACTGAAATAGCAGCTGATCCTTACCTGAAAAGAGTTCATGCATCGCAGTGAAGGTGGCAGAGAGGTGGTACTCAAACCCAGTATCAGCAGTAATTCCAAACACGTTTCTGATGGAAACTTTAAAGGATGAACTCCAATATCATTTTCCCATGCTTCAGCGAGGCTACAAAGAAAAAAAAAAAAAAACCAACCAAACTTTTTCATTCTCTTAAAATATATCTAACCCCCAAATTTCAAACAAATATTAGAATGTGTCATAGTACTGTGATAAAGATTCTCTTCACATTTGCCCTGTAAAAGTCACAGATAAGTATGTTTTACCAGAAATACAAGGTGCATTTAGAGTACCTTATCCACCAATCTTACAAAAAGATACATAATGTGAAAGGAAAACCTAGCATACATTAGAGCAATTCGCTCATGTTTCTAAATCAAAGTTTGATTATTTCTGAACCAAATTGCATCTGCCACTGGCAACTTCCCATCATACAGTGTTTTTACATATAGAGTATTCTACACAGAACATAATGCCTCCACTTTTTATTGTTTCTAGAAAGAAAAATGTCCTTTCACTTCTGAAAAGACAGGAGGTCAGGTGTGATTTTCCAAATTTATTTTTATGATGCTCTCACTGGAACTTTACTAACAGTCTGTACCAAGCAAAAACTCAATCTCAGTGCATTTTATACAGCCTTCTGCTTTAGATATATTAAAAGAATTAAGATTTCTAGAGCTAGTCATAAAAACAACATTCTGAAAGCACATTTCTATAAACTGTTCCCACTACCACATGCTGAAGAACAAGATTAGTTCAACAAGATTAACTCAAAACTCAAGAATGTTCCACTTCCTCTTGTTCAGGGTTGTTTCTTCCTTAATGCACAAACTGCCAGACTGATCAGTGACCCGGTTAGTTTAATAATTTTATTTAGGCTGCTAGTATCAGATACTCCAGAGCAAGACGGATGTCAATTATTCTCAGCATATCTGAGACCATCGCTTTGGAAGACAATGCTTGCTACCCTTCCGTGTCCCAGACTTCACAATTTCAATAAATAATTTTCACAACAGCTTTCACTTTTAAATTCCTCCAGATCTTCTGGAAATATATTACTCTGACTGAACTGCTGCTCATGAACATATCAGCTTGTTTTAATGTCCTATCTAGAAATAGCTGCACTTTTTTAAGCACCTAAAAGAGTACACATCATCCCAACATTTAGCATGGTGAAAACTGAGCAAATATTCTCTTCACAATATCTGGGTCCTTCTGGATGGTTCTCATCCTCTCAAGTCTCCCAAACCCACCAATTCTCTGTAAAGTCCTGCTTCTTAGATATAGGCTTGCATATACACTTTTTGGACATATGCTTCCATTATTAACTCTTCCTAGCACCTTATTAGCTCTTCTAGAAGATGTTCTACTTACTATAATTTACACGTCTTTCTTCAAAGGGTGGGTGTATTTTCACTTTCTCACTTCCATTTGTCTGCAAGTGGCCTCTTGGATTTTAACTGTCCATTTTTTTCTTTCCTAATCTTTACATTTTTTCCTCCTTCCTCATTTATCTATGGGTATGTAAGAATCCACTTCTGCTTCAATACACAGAAGTCAGACCCATAATGCACACAGGGTCAGAGGGGCTTCCATCTCCCTAAAAAAAGGAGTGCTTTCTCTCACTTTCTTTTTTTTTAAATCCACCATAAAAGACAAAGAGAATCGTATCATTTCTAAATTACCAAATGTACCATGTCTTTTCTCAACCCTCACCAAAATGAGTGGGTCACTTTGACATAAGGAGGTCTAAACTGTACAAGGTGAGGAGAAGGAGGAAGGCAGTCTGGGCTAGGCACTGTCTGGCACTTTTAATGGCAGTGCATCACTTAAGGTCTCCACACATGGCTGAGACCATACCAAAGCACAGAGGCCAAAACCTGCCGCACACTAACAGCCTTCATAATATGTAGTATGTCACTGGACACTTTTACTGTGCCAGACAGATGTGCAAAAGCTGTTTAAAGCTACCACAAAAAACCCCTGTCTGCTAGGACAGGAAGGTATGTAGTTTAGAAGACACCCTGGAGTATTTTCACTATTGAAATGTACAAGGCTCCAGTTAAGCCCCAAATACTTTGTCTATATTGAAAGGAAGCAGGATTCTTTTAAGACTATGCAAGTGGCCAAGCCCAGGAGAGGCAGTCCTGACTGGTCCAGAGACTCTGCAAATGCTCCAGGAGGAACATCTACCTCTAGATGATAAACATGGAACAGTCAGTAACCAAGGAGTCTTGTTAACTGTAATCTAGAATTAAGTTTATAGTTCATTATCATTTGGTAACTTCATCTCCACACATCATTAGAAACTTACCTTTACATGTTCCTTACTAGGTCTTCGTTCTATATTTTTCACAATCTTGTCTGGTGATACAGGCAAATTTAGGTGAAGCTAGCACAATTAGGGCTTTCAGTTTTTCACAAATCAGCAAGTCTAAACAAAGCACTGTGCAGGCACCTTCAAACACATCTAGAGAGTTTGGAGACTGGAGGTGATATGCTACAGTTCTGGGTCCTGGAGAGGTGTTTCCACAGATCAACACCCTCTCTGCGGAGAAACTTTTCAGACCTACAAGCAATATTCAAAACATCACAACTTACTTCAGTACCCTGATTCTATTCTTGTGTTTTGACTTGAGGTTTTTTTGGAGCTGCCTCCTCATTTTAAAGCCCAACTCTTGCAGCCCGGACACTGCATTAGGGCTTTTTTTGCCGCTGTTGGTTTATTTGGGGGAAGGACTGTTGCATAAAGACATCTAGCCTAATTATATTGTAATTCTTGTTTATTAACGGCTCAGTTATAAGTATTTCCTGAAATGATTCTGGTGTATTCCCTTATTACAAACAAACCACGTGTGTCCTAGCACTTACTGCTCCAGGAACACTCCTGTCAAGAATTAGTCTTTACAACTTGCCCTTTCACAGCATTTAACACAAGTGCTTGTGGGACTTCACCGCTTTATTAGACCATGTCTCCCTGTTCTTCTTTACCCCTATTACTCTTGGCAGTATATTTCCATAATCTTCACTGTAGAGGAAGGAGAAAAACATCTATGCTTAAAACAAAAGGAAAACAAAACACAAACTCCCCTGTTTTTTCACCTTAGTTTCACAGAACGTTTCTGTATAAGGAGAGTTGTCTCGCAGTATAGAAGAAGAGACTGTTTGCTTTCTGTTTACTGAAAGAGGCAGATTGGCTGATAGTGCTCCTCAGGAGAGTGAGCACCCACAGAAGACAACTCAGCCCATCAGCTCAGTGCTTCCTCCCAGACCGATCTCAAATGCCAACTGTCTGTGCTGGCTGAGAGTTCCTCAGCCATGTAAACAAAACTGCATTTTGCTCTCCTGGTCTTAAAAAAAAAAAGACTAATTCAATGTGACATTAAGATAGGTCAAACTGTCAGAAGGAGTTCTTGGGAGGCCTGAGGAAGAAGATGGGGAAGAAACCAGTAGGACTCATGTGCGCATGGTCACTTTGGACGTAGACAGGACTTTACATGCACGTGCTCTCTTCCCCTGCTCCTTAATACCTTTACTCAGCAATGAATTCTTGCTTCCAAGTTTCCCTTGAGAGAAAGCAGGCTGTGCCAAGCCTGCTCTTTCTGTGAGTAAAGGCAAGAGCTGGCATAATTCCCAGGGAGCACAGCACAGCTTGCTATGCTGGCTGAAAGAAATAAAGGTGAGGTAAGACAGATTAGCTGGAGGAAGGAGAGGTTAACAAGAGAAATAATGCTATTTTATGTTCTTCCTTCTGCAAACATTCAACTTTTCTACAGTGCAAAGAAGCCTTGAGATTCTGGACTTCCCACTCTGACAAAAAAAAATTATGACTCTCAGTATCAAATAAAATTCATGAATTCTACACAGATTCCCTAAGTCATCGTGGGGCGCAAGACTGCATCTGCTTCGGATCGACTTTATGACAGGTGAAATCTTGCCACTTCATATTGACCTTGACAGTGTTTGAGGGAGATGTGAATCAGCTTTACAAACTAGACATTAAAACAGTAAGATGTAGTAAAACATACTCAGTAAAATGGTCTAAACTAGGAGCATGCTCTGAGTTAAGAAAAGGACATGTCAGAGTGAATTTTTTTCACAGGACATTAAATCGACCTCTGTAAATCATCATCATCATCAGCCAGTTTTGCCTGCCAGTGATCTCACCAACAGGAAAACCCAAATAATTCTAAGCATCCTGTCTGTCACTCTACCCTTCCTGTTTTCTCCATCTTTTCTTTATTCCCCCTTTTCCCCAGAACTTTTAAACCTCTTAGCCTATTTCAACCAAATTTTCTTAAGAAAGATCTCAAATATATTAGGTTTGGGGAAGTTTAATGTTTTCCTGAAAATCAGTGTCTGAGTAGTGAGGAGAAATCTACATTAGTTACTCCACAGAGAAAAGCTATTGATGGAGGTCAGCAACATACATACCAGGTAATCAAATGATGTTTACCTGGGACAATATTAGCATAACTCAATAATATGACATTTCTATCTAGCAAACCCAACTACTACAAGCAAAGTAAACATGTCCTTCACAGCCTACCATACTCCCTAATGAGTGAGCCAAATTGAGAGACTTGGTGCTTTTACTGAAGTGCACTCAATTTTGTGGGTTCAGGACAACTGGAAAAGAAGTTTTGGGGTAGGAAGAAGGGTTGATGATAATAGAACTGATCCCTAGTGAAAGCAGGAGTCAGAGCTCTTCCCAGTGTTAACCAAACTTGAGGTGCAGCCTCTGCAGATTAAAGTGACACCTCAAACTCACCCCTTCTGTTCCCTCTACATGATATACATTAGTCCCATCCATGAAAACACAATAACCAGACATAAGATTAAAAGATATAATAATTCAAACGTTCACATAACTTTCATTTTGAGAAAGACAGAACCGCATATGATGAATGCTAATCAAATTGTTTAATGTATTTCTGGCATACATTTCAGAACTGAAGTAGTACAGAAATTGAACAGAGTAAAATTCTACTCGAGGGCAAAGATACTTGGCTACTATGCTAGATGCTGATAAGAAATAACTATGTACTATGTGCTAAACTGTCAAAATGAAGCATTCAAAACCAGTACAAAATAAGGATGAAAGGCTGAGACTATCTTCCCCCTTGTCCTTTCCAATGCTTTCTCTAAGGAATGGGTTGTCTGAAGGAGCAGTTTAGAGCATGGTATGATTGTCACATTCTCATAACCAGAAATACAGCTAGGAAAGTAAAATTCCTATAGTAATGTGAAAGGTGTTTTAAAAAATGAAGTGGTATTTTCAAAGCTGTTTAGCTGATAATAATGGGAAATCCAGGGAAATTTGGATTTCTTTAAAAAAAAATAAAAATCAGCAAATGTTATCTGAAATTCAACCAATTAACTCTGAAAGAAGAGATGAGCAAAACTTGAAAACAACTACTCAGATAAGACTAAAGATAAGACAGTTACTTCTCCAGCAGAAGTAATTCATCACAATGTTTTCAGATAAGCACATTTGATTCACCATGCAGGAGAGAATGGTATTTCTCCACTGCTAATTATGGAATTGATCCCAATGAATTGCTAACACACCTAATAAGTCAGAGTAACATTTGAAAATTGTGTCCTTAAAAGCAAGGTTTAGGACACCAAAATAATGAAATACATTTATTTAATAATTCCTTGATAGAAGTACTAGCAAAAAAGCACAGTCATCCATCAGGTCATGGAACTCACCCACAATGTCCTAAGTCTTCATAAAAAAAACAATATTCACAGCATGTCGGTAAAGGAAGAGAATCTTTGTAGTTCAAAACCAAGAAAAAATGATAAGGATTCTCACAAGATTTTGATAAACTGGACCAGACTTCTCCCTAGATTGCATTTCTTTCAAAAGAAGCCTCTTCCATCAGTGTCAAGGCCATTTATCAGTAGTAATCGCCCTCCATCATGCATGAGATTCATTTCAAAATGCAACTGTCTCAGCAACATGCAAAAAAAAGTCTGGTTTTGAAGAGTAACAGGTAAGCCCTTTTCTCCTTTCCAGGGCACTCCCATCACCACCTCTGATTTACCAAGCTAATTCTATAAATACATTAACCTAGGGTAGTCTACAGATGTCAAAACTGGAAAACGAAAAAACTCTTACTCAGAGCACTACTCAGTATGGCTACCAAGGCACTGGATTAATTTGACTTGATTAGTTATCATCTAGGTAAATGCACTCTGCATTTAGGACTCCAAATGCTGTGAAAACCCTTGAAGGAGATTACTATGTTAGCTCGGGCTTCAGTATTTTGCTGAATCAAGGCCGTGCTGAAGAATCCAATATAAAAGCTGACAGAAGCTTAGCCCTGACTCTCAGAGTTCACTGCATATTGTTAAAGCTGCCCTTTCCACGAGTTACAGCTCTGATATAAATGACAGATGACTTTACTGAACCGAAGGACAAACCTGCTAAATTAAATAACTATTTGTAAAAATGATTTAATCTAAAAACAATTCTAAATTATGGTTGATGATGTGTCTATATACTTAATATACCGGGAAGCTAAGTTATTTATACTTTTAATTATCCTTGCAGTGATCTAAAAATGACATAAAAATCAATGCATGCTCATTAGCTACTAAACTCTTGCCAAAATTTAAATAATATGGAACACTAAGAAGTGCAGTGTTTCCACAGCCTACAGCAAATTCCTTTGGAAAAAACCCTTTCTTTATAGAATCACTGCTTCCCTCCTAAAACAAACATCTGCACTCTTGTTCTAATGTTGTTCACTATTCTTCCTCAATAGCTGGGAGTGTCAATTGTGGGTTTTGAGCAAATCTTCCCTGGGATCTTTACTAGTCACCTGGTATCCCAAACCAACAGGTATTAAAGCTCTCATTAGAGACAAGAAAGGGAAGAACAGAAATTTAACCCACTAGTGTCCTTGCAAGGAAATGAGCAAGAGAAGAGGAACGTACCAGGGGAAGTAAGACGACAGAGGGCAGTGATCCGGGGACCCACATGAGGAGGTGCTTTTTTAGATTTATTGCAACGGACTACAGTGGCCAACAACAGAAGCTCCACCCCTAAGTTTTAAACCTTAATTTTTTTCAGTGCATTACTACAGAGACAGGATGAAGGTTTATTTAACTGAACTTCTATACTTTCAAGTAGTCTCAAATACTCTCTCCTGTAAAGCATTCTTATAAGAAAGTTACTGATATATGGTCCTTATAATAGTTACATCATATATATATTATATAGTACATATACTTTAATATAGTATATATAATTACAAATTAATTATACATAAATTAATCATATTATTATACAATTATCCACATTTATAGAAATTAATATAAATAGATATAATAGTTGTATATACAAACCCACAACCATTATTAACAGTCTTTTGTCTTTTTTCTAAGTAATGTAGATTTTGAATGGAAAAACTATGCACTTCTGGATTCTGGTCAAAAAGAATTTATCTAGAAATCCACCACAAAAACAATTCAGCAGGTTTAAAATACCTTACCCTAAAAAAATGTAAGTCCTTCTTGAACCTTCAGTGTGTCACCATTTGAACAGGACAAGTTATTTAATACTAATAAGAAAGGCTTATAATGAAAATTCAAATTTAACCTCACCAGAGTACCATCTGCCCACTGCCATAATATTTTTCAGAAGGGCTTACATAAGAAGTATGAAATGTTCTTGTAATATTTCAAAGGGCCTTTTTAGTAAAATTATGCTATTTGCTCCAATGAATGCTTTTGTGATTTAAAATAGATATTCCACATGCAGTTTTCTAATTTCAAACTCCAATATGTAGCATAGATTAAATAACTCATGCTAAAAGGTACATTAAAAGACAGTGGATTAAATTATTTTGTTTGCATTAGACGACTGCATATGAATCTCAACTACATGCATTTTATTTATGTATTTTAAATTATTTTACTACTTCTCAACATGCTTTGATTATTTTAAACTATTTAAGGGAAGTCAGAGAGAGAAATAAAAGCTGCCTATCTCAACCTGTAAAGTACAGGCCAAATTCTCTTCCTTCTGTTTCACATCTACCAACATTTTTATTAGACTCAACTGTCCTATATTAACTTATATGTAACTATAGTGGTTTTGGTACAGTTATTAAAAAATGCTATTAGCGCAAATAAAGCATGTGTATAGCCCACAGAATTAAATTCTTTTTTTCTCAAAGTGGTAAAGGGCAAAAACAAGACCAAATAACTGTGTGTGTATATTGTGCCAAAAGAGACAAGGTTGTTTACAAGTAGATTATTCCTCTGAAACACAGAAAGCTACTTTGACATAATGCAACTTTTTGCATGGAAATAAATCTTGAGATTTTAATTCTGTCCAGGAGTATCTTTGCCTTGGAGCATGTAACTTCAACGTAATGCTCAACATACTTCTCCAGACTAAAGATTTTTGGGTGTTCACCAACTGCTTTTCTACATTGCCTTCCCTCTTCCAGCTGGCCGCTATGCAATTTCAAAAGCATTGATTTTAAGTTGCAAACCTATCACCCATAAAATATTTTCATTCCACTGCAAAACAGCACCAACTGTACACTCTCTGCAGAAGACAAAACAGAATTTCAGCTGCAAGAATCACTGAAATACAGCTTAAACATCAGTGGGAAGGATTAGCAGGTGTTTCTCTATTCTGCAACCTTTAAATTGAAGATTCTTAATATATAAAATGAATGTATGAAAAGCCAAATCAAGTGACAATGTCTAAAGCAGACTTAACATTCAATGGGACACACAGATGCGTGGGACCATGAAAACTTGCAAATGTACTAAACTTAAAATTCATGACAGTACTCAAACCATGCACAGATGGTCAGTGAGTATAACTAAGACATTATCATCTTTATTTAGCTTCAGCACCAGGTAAGCAAAAATAGGCTGATCACAGAATGAAGAGAAAAAGGAATGTTAATTTTGTGGGAATTGACCTTGGATATAAAATCACAAGCCGGCCAGGTACTTCCCAGGATATGTCCTACCAGCAAAACCACAGTGCACAAGGGTATAGCAGCAGTAGCTATATCCACAGAGCCAACCCATAACAGTAACTGCCTATGGGGACAGAAATTCTTTCTTCATTCATCTGCAAGATCAAGAGTTTGTGGCAAAAGCTGAAGCTGTAAAAGCAGAAAACTGCAGCAGATTTCCATCACTTACAATGAAGTTCTGCTTTAGAGCATCTCACTGAGGAATACAAGCTCACGGAGAAAACAGCTCCTACTGGGCTTGTGATGCTCAAACATATAGAGACATAATAGGAAGAAAACATGGCAGGCAGAATTCAACAGATTCACAATATATTTCCTTGAAACTGCTTTTTAAAATTCCCTACGTCATTTTTGCCTAGCTGGGTGCAAAAGCAGAACTCACGTATTAATTTAGAAGTTCTACAAAACCAAGAAAAGCACAGGAGCTTAGCTCTTGCTGGGCATTGCCTAAAGTCTGCTGCAACTGCTCTTGAACACCCACACTATGCAGAATTGCTGGCGCAGCTCCAAAGTACCATGTAATTGCAGACTTCTCAGCAGCAAAGCAACGTGGTCCCACTAAAAGAAGCAGCAAATTACTCTCATGAAAACTGCAAGGCCAATGCTTTAGAATGTGCTTCTTCACTTTAATGGTTGTGTTAAGGCTTTAAACTGCAGTTTTTGAACATCTTACTGCATCCCAGGTGGAAAGAATTCAAACAATTTGTCTGAAAACAATAATGATCAGATTGGTGTAGCCAGATCACTGCTGATAATTCACCATAGAGGAGCACGGCACTGCTGATGGGCATCACCATCTAGACTAGCAACAGTTCTACTATGACTCTAGACTGCAGTTTTCTTGGATATGAGCCTACAGCTCAGAATGAAGGGATAGCTTTGCCTGCTCTTTAAAGTACTTTTCTTCACCTTTAGCACCTCTTGATTCCTTCCTGGATACATCTTACTCTAAATTAGAACAGATGGCTCATAATTTCCCTAATGTATGGCAATAACTGTAGACTGCTGTGTTTGGGATGGACGCAGAGGATACAGAGCAGCGTGCTATCGACCTATTGCTAAAAGCCTGACTGGTGCCATCATACTTACAGGGAATATCAAATGTGAGCAGCAGCACCACTGACCTAAAAAGTCTCCCTTCCCAGCATGTATCAACCAAGCACTCAAATTCTGAGGTTACATCTTTTTTTTTTTTTTTTGACCCTTCCAACACTTCAGGTATGTAGAAAAATAAGGGCCACTGCCCTGGCAAATGGGAGTGAGCCTCCTCTAATGACTCTCATTTCCTGAAGGGTAGAAGTGCACAGCAGGGCTGTAGAAGAACAAAGTACTATGTAAAAGCTCCTTCATGACAACTGCTGACATCAATATGATTACCCTAGAGTAATGCAATGTAATTCCAGATAGCTCATCCTTGAAAGTGTCATGTAATTTTAAGAAAGCATTTCCACCTGCTAATGGGAGTAGTGACGTCTCGTGGACCGGTGGCCTTCCTCAGAAGAAATTCTGTAACTTAAATTTAAAATTTAAAACAAACTTATAGTTTTTTCTTATCAGGGGGACTAACAAGGATGCTGTCCTCTGTACAGCCACCTGTCTTACAGAAATTGTGGGAAAGGCATCATTCAGGCCCTTTATCTCCAAAATTGTCCAATGTGTTTAAAAGCCAGGGGCAGGAGAAGGACGGTGGGGGTAACTGGCAAGGCAGACAGAAAGCACTGTCACACACACTTCATTTCCCCAGAAAAATAAAACATATTTGCCTCAGTGTATTTTTTCCATTAGCCAGCCTCAAGAACTTACAGAATCTCATCAAAGGACAACTCTGCTGGTTACCTCTATTCACCTTCACCCTCTAGTGATGCCCTGTAAATGCAGGAGGCCTCCTCATACTTGTGTGCGCAGTAGGCAGAACCTCCTGTCCGCAGCCTACCTTCCCACCTGGAGACTGAGACAACAGGCTGTCTCTCAGCCCCTCGGGGCATCATGACACCAGGCAGAAGCCCCAAAGAAAACACAAAATGTCTCTGCTCTCTCCTGGGCTACACTTCCACCAAACTCTCATACAGGAATGATTTTTAGACTCTTTCCTTCTTCCTTTCCCTCCCATGGGTTGGAAACTCCTATCAAAATATAGGAGGAAGATTCAGGACAAAGACATATTTATCAATATTGGCATGTCTGGAGTCTTGAACGCCCAGATGCTATCAATAGCACTACTCTCCTGAGATGCCTTTACAACTCTTCATGAAAATATAACCTTAATTTAAAAATCATCAAAATGAGATATTATATTGCAGAACATGAAACATATGGTGTCAAGTATCCTATCACAAATAGAAAGGTCCTTTACCTCAACAGAAAGTTTCCCTATGTAAAAATGCTATGTTCATTACCTGAGAATTATTTTTCACCATGCAAAATGTGGAAGGTTGATAAACAGGCCATCATAAAGCTCAAATCCATCATTCAAAACAAGATCAAATACAAGGCAGATCAAATGCAAAAGTTAAATTTTTGAACTAGTTCAGTACGAAAGGTTCCAAAAACCTCATAAGCCATCTGCCAGACTCATTGAGGGTCAGATGCTTAAGAAAGAGAAGACCCATCTCATTTGGAATGGCATTTAATTCACTTCAGTTCACCCAATCAATTCTCAGATGAGCAAATTGTTCAAAGAGCAAATGCACACAAAAAAATTAAAGCTGGAGACACTAAAGATAACTTAGCTTTCAAAGAGGAATAGAACTTTTCATAATGAAAACAGGGCAGTGAACCAAGCTGCACCACCTTAGCAAGGAATTTTACTAGTATAACTATTTCAAAAGAAACTAGTATACATTGTCCAAGATTTAAAGACAACAACTATACTTACCATTCTCAACCTCTTATAATAATTCTAAGCATCACAAATGCAAGCTCGAGAATTATTTTAAGTTATTTCAGCTCCTAGTTTCAACTGCAATTGATTTGTTTTCCAGTTTTAGCTGTTTGAAGTCTTCCTTTGCTCACCGAGACATTACTGAAGTCAGTCCAAAAATACCTCGTTCACTTGCCCAGAACAGCTACCAGGCGATTTCCAAATTGGTAAACCTGATTAAAATACCTACAGAGTAGCAGCAACTGTGTCATGTGTGCCCAGTTTCGATACCCATTATTGACAAAATCTCAAATGTCTCAGATGCTGTGGAAAAAACCCCAAGAATTCAAGAGATGAAAGATAATGGTTTGGGGCTTCGTCAGATTCAGATTATTTTACCAGTGTTGCATCCAAAACAGCAGAATTTTGTATCCAGACTAAATAATTGTGCCTTAAGCAATGCGAACATAATGACATTCCAAGACAATGTTCCCATTACTTATTGAAACAAAACCTAAATATTATCTGGGGAATGGGAGAGATTACATATTCCTGTTCTATCTACACAACGTAAAAATACATGCACGTGCTGCTTAAAGGTCAGCACCTGTAGCTTAATCAATGATCTAGAACATCTATGCATCCGCATTCTTTCGTACAATATTCAGCGTCACTGCTTGTAAATATGGTAATACTAGCCCCAGCTACATTCAGGCTTGCATTTTTTGTTCAATGCTTTTTTGGGATTGTGCAGCCCACTTACCTGCAGACTGCCCTGTATGGACTGCCAGTGAATGTAAATTCTACCAGAAGAACCTCACTGAACAGCTTGTCAGAGCTAGTTATCAGAAAGCTGTGATGAATGGGGACCTTTGCAAAGAAGAGGAAGTATATTTTCCCAGTCACAGTTCCAAATGAGGTTTCTGGCACTGGCAACATAAAATTCACCTTTACTAGAGTAACTTATGCCATTAAGGCATTACAGCAAATAGGCAGTGTTACAGATTTTTCTTGTGGTGTGTGGGAATTTAAGTCTGAGGACAAAATACCCTAAACAATAGTATCTGGACGTGCCTGCAGAAGCGGTGAACTCAGTTTCATGAGACTGCAACATCACTGTGTCTGATGCCTAAATTGTGCTTCTGAATAATCTACAGAATGGAAATCACGCAGTAACTCTGAAATGCTGGCAGAGGAGCACTCTTACAGATTTGGTAAAAGGAAGTCAGAAGCAAAGCTTAATTCAAAACAGCAAACACTAAAAATGAAAATGGCAGAAACTTACCCAAAGGAGGACTGAATGAAATAGGGTAGGTATTTATCAATGTATAATTCTCACAAAAGGAGGAATGGCTAATTTCTTGAGACATAAAGAATGCATTTAAGTTTCTGGATACACAAATTGCTCGTATTTACAAAAGGAGGGAAAATGTCTAAAGCAACTCTCTTGCTTTAGAAGTGTGTTACTTAAAACTTTCTACCAACCACACTATGGCCTCTTGTAAAATATTTTTTCTAAAAATATTAGGTTCAATTTTTATAATTTAATTAAATGGTCTAATTTTACATCACATTTTTCATTTCCAAGCCCTTAGAAACACTTTCATTTCCTAATTACTGAAAGAAAACAAGAGGGAGTTGAACATAAAGTATCTCATGAAATATATTCCACTTAATTCTCCTTCTAGAGCTTCCTAGGAGAAGGCAGTAAGGGGATGCTAAACTAAGGTCCCAACAGAGGTATACATGAGTAAAAATTACCTCACAGAGAAAGAATAGAGATTTAGGTGCTGAAGAATGAGGCTGAGAAATCAGATTAATTGTACAGGAGAATTAATCCTCCTGCTAGGGAATGAGACAGATCTTTTTCATCTTCTGTTTTTTTCTTCAGTGTCGCAAGTAGTTTCCTTCTAACAATGATAAAAGTTTTCCACTGTTGGTTCCTAGTATAGTGAAATGGCCTTAAAATTCAAGAGGTGCTGTCACTCAATTTTTCTTTTCATATTAGTGGTTAATAGTAACTCTGGCTTTGTGGTAAAGGGATACAGAGGAAACATCCTTCATACTTCTCTCCATGATTTCAGTGCTATGTTTATCAAATTCTCTTCATTTTTAAAGTGCACTGGACTTTCTGAAGAGCAGCTCTGCTCTGCAGGCTAAACATAGAAAAGTTTTTGTCTTTAATAAGGGCTTAGATAAATAATCTCAAATCCCAGTGGGCCTTGTTAAAGCAACATCATAAATTTTTCACACTTCCTTACGAGTCTGGAAAAAAAAAGTTGTCTACATATCAGTCTGAGCTCATGCTGACTAATATGGCCTTAGGGAAGGGACTGCTGAAATTCATGCGTCTAACCATTAGAAATGGATTTATAGATGCAATTATGATAAATCAGCATAGGTTTATTAAGTAATGATTAATTTTTTAAAAAGATTAGTATTTACAGCTGAAAGTAGAAGACTTGCAGAACCAATGCTTAAACCCTGTAAAGCTGGTGTGACCTGCTGGTTCTGTGCACTGTGAGCACACTGGGAGGTATTTGCATGACTCAGTTTTAGGTAGCCAGTGAAGTGATTGATGAGCAGGGATGAGTTACTGATGAAGATACTAGTCCCAGCTGTTGACCCTACCTGGACATCCGAACTGCTCATCACTCATTTCCTAAACTGCCACAGTTCACAGTGCAGTGTCTTTAAGCAATCCAAACTGGCAACAATTTACCTTCAACCATATGCTCTAAACACCAGCAGTTGAGGACTTGACTGTCAAGTGGCTCAGACGTCTGTGCTGCCCAAGCAGGGTGAACAGTTGGTACAGTCACCTCAGCTAAGACCGTAACTGAAAAGCAGGGTTGGCTTAAGTGAGACGATCTAAGGTCCTCATCTAGGCAGTGCAGGGAGAGCAGCAGAGAGGTGGTGTGCCCCATCGGCAGGCAAACCCAGCAACCAGTGTGGTATCCCCTGGCCTCGTTAGTAGTGGTGACACCACAGTCCCCAGTAAAGGCTCTAACCACAAACCATGGCATTAGGCACTATGTAGAAAATATGGCCCATAACCACAGAGCTCACGGCTGATCTATCACTTAAGACAGAGCTGCCTGTTGAAACTTCTAGGCAAACGATGTGAACTGTACTCATGTTAGATGCCAGTATCTTCCCAGCAGGTCTCTCCGACTGCCTACGTCCCACTGCTCCTCACCACCGCCGTCAGATCAACCAGCAGCCTCAACACCAGCACCCAGTACCCGAGGGATGGTGTCTTTCACACCCTGTCCTAACAGTACTGAAATAGGTGTGCATTTGGGGACCTAGACCAGCAACAAATAGTAACACTTATTTCATCAGCATAATCAACCAGGCAAGCAGTGAAGAAAAATTTTTAAAAAAAGATCAAATGAAATCAAAATTGAATGAACTAATGGTCTGTATGACCAGTGACAGCACAGAGCTGCTCTTGCCCCGTACCTAAAGCCGTGGGTTCCCTGGCCACAGCATAAAGCACTTCCCTGGATGCTCTCATGCAGGTTATTCCTACCAGCTGTGCCACATGAAGATTTGCATATGCTCCATAAACCTTAATTCCCTTTTTAAGACCTATTATACCAAGCAGGAGGCCATTTCAGAAGTTGAAATGGATTTTCAGAAGAATATAAAGATGAAAATGTTTTCTGGCTGCTAATTTTTAAACCTTTGGGTAAAACTAAATCACTTCCACAGTGCTGTTGATATTCCGTATAGAAGTATTCACAAATACCAGGTACTCCAGAACATTATGCCTCAATCCAAAGGGAGAAGTTATCCTGCTCTACAAATAAAAGCTGTAATCACTGTTCACAAAAAGCTCTCAGCTTGCTGCTTTAAAGTTTTGGGGTTTTTTTCTGATGTACTGACTTCAGAAGAGAAGGAAATTCAGTATTTCAAGATGTAATTACATGAACCTGCAGCAAAGTAAGGAACACCACAAATCACAGAATTGGTTGATCCTGAGAATTCGCTGACAGCAAAATCTATTCTTTCCACTCATTCACTCCAAACCATTGCCAAACAAAAGCCTAATTACTAAAGTAAGAACTTCACATATGCCATATTTTCCCTTTCCCACTGAAACCATAATTTTCCTGTAACAGCTTATTTTTATCATCATTTTCCTTCTTCACCGATACGATTGTGGCAAAATTTGTACAGATCCTTACTCTATGCAGGTATGACACAATACCAACATTAAAATATCAGGTGTGGCTACAAGTCAAATTTAACAAGCCATTAAATCCTAAATAAATAAAACCAGCAGTCAAGAACACAGCTTCCATTCCTAAAAATAACCTTAAGGTTATTTCAAAAACATAAACTGGCATAACGACATTTTTTACATAGGTCACAAATGCTCAAACTACCTGATTTTACTACATCCCAGAGTCCCCTTCGAAAGCTCACAGCAGACTAACTGCCAATCTGGAAAGATGAGCTTTCCACTAGCCCCTTTTCCCTGTCCTCAGCCAGTATGTGTCCTCACACGTCTGTCAGGTTTCCTCTGTGCCTGGAAATACTGTTCCATAAATAACCCCTCCATCCTTCAGAAAACTGTCCTTAGTTTTAACACCTCCACTCCTCAGAGAGCTAATTCCCACGTTTTCCCTTTCAACTATTCTGAAGCTTTTCCCTTGTGTTATGATTTAACAGTGTCGGTATAATCCACGCTTACGCTGACGGAGCCCTCCGCAGCACTTACGCAGCTGTCCAGAGCCCTGCTGTCCTGCTGCAGACGCCAAGCAGAGCTGGAGGAATCACGCTGGCCATCAGCTACCCTTCTGAGATAGTACTGGGGGGCTGCACTGCACACACATACACCTTGACACAGTCAGATCAGTGAATGCAGATTATTTTGACTTTAGTTTTATGAGCTTTCTTAAAAATTTATGGATCAAGAAACAGGGAAACCTAGCCTCAGCTTAGAAGCAGGAAGAAAAGGAAGGAGAGGTATACAGCCTGGCAGCTGAGTTTGGACATGAGCAAGAGCAGAAGAAGAAAAAAGGGAGAGAGAGGGGACTTAGATGGAAGATTAAACCTAGGTTTAGCCAAGTTAAGTCAATGCTGATGCAGGAGGTGATGTTACAGACAGACTAAAATGCAGCTTTGATGTAAAGGAAGTAAAGTAGGCATGGAAAGACTGAGTCACAGACACCAGCTCAGTGAGAAGAGAAGCCTGTGAGTAATGACCTCATTCAAAGAGGAGATGCAATAGCTGAAAGTAAGACCGCTGCAGGTAAAGTACTATAAATCCTTTGCAAATAAAGTTAATTAGAATGGACTTCAGATGTAGGAGAACACACCACAGGTAAAGACATAATGCCACACTTAATAATTACTAAATTGTTGCATAGCAGCCCAATCAAGACCGTGCTACCAGTGTGGCTCTCCACAGACATGCAAACTTGTCACTTTGAAGAGCTTCCAGAGAGCAAAAGAGATGGTGCAGGTGAACTTGAAAGTCTTTTGGCAGGTCATTGACAGAGTTGGAAACTGAACTAGAAGGCATCTCCCAGCCAAAAAGCTCGTCTCCCTGCAGGAAGATGCACTGTGTCAAAGCATTTCTTTTTGCAATTTTATCATGCTTCATCTCAAAAGCAACTCTCTTTCTTGACAATAATATTCCTACTAAAAGGCTCTGCAGGAACCTCAATGCTCTGATATTAGAATGCTTCCAACCTCCAGTCCAAACTTTTTCATAATCAACTATATCTGTATGTTCTCTCCAATTTCTGCTGAAGGCAATCAATGAACATTACAGTTATCTGGTACAGTATCTACACTATGTTCTTGAAGCAATTTGCTGAGTGAGACTTGCATCAGACATAATTGGTAATACAAGAAACTCACCTGGACAACTGTGTTAAATTCAGTGGTCCTACATGTAAAGGAGAGCTGCAGAGGTGCTAAAAGTGTCTGCAGAATTGCTATGTTGGGGGGCAAAAAACAGCTTCTCAGTAACTGATTTCTTCTTGTGGCAGCCAGTGAGAGTTTCATCAGTTTCAGGAAAAAAAAAATACAGTTTTCAATAAAATATCTCAACTCAGGCAAGAGTTTGTGTTTCTTAATCATCATGACATGCTTGAAAAATTAGAGGCCTTAATAATATTAATGACATGCAGCCATTTCTGTTTGAAACACAACAGCTGAACAGCAGTTTGCAGTAATATGCAAAAAGTTGAAAACAGGAAGTAAAGAATATTGACGGACAAATTTTTAAGGTATGACTATAACCAGTAAAGCTCAAATTTGGTAGCAATATTAGATTCAAAATGCACTATATCATTAAATATCTGATGGCTCTTCTTAGAGCCCCTTTAAGTCCCTTTTTCAGACAATGATTCTTCGCATTACCAGCATTAATTTCAGCTGGTCAAAACTATGCTTAATTTGCCCCCCTCCCCCTTAAAAAATACACCCCAACTTCTGGAGGAAGTTTAAAATCTGGAAAAAAAATTAGTGCAAAAAATACTTAGAAATGCTTTAGCAGTGTTCTCTGTAAGCCATACAATTGTTTCCATCACAAGATATCAACTCTGGACAAAAATGAGGAAACACATTATATTGCTCAACCATATTGCTCCGTAAGAGACACAGAACAGTTGGGAAGCCAGTCAATAAGGAAAAACAAGTACATATGAAAGTGCAACTACCTCAACAACATTTCCATGCTAAAATAAAATAGTTTTAGAGGATTCAGAAAAATCAATGTCTATAGGGGAAAGAAAAATTCTGCTTAGTTTAAAACGCAACTTCTAACCAGTTCTGCTACTAATATTATGCAGCTGCCCATCAGTACCAGCTGAAAAGCCCCAGCTGCAGCACTGGAGACATGGCCATCCAGTTGACACACATGCCTGCAGTCATTTCCCTGAAGAACCATCTTCAACAAGACACTGTACAATGTTGCTTTCTCCAGGAAACACAGCAAAATCATGGCCCACAGGAGCACTCCAGTGATTTTTGTATTCCTGCCTCCAGGACTATAGAGAGCTCTGTAACATCAGAATCCAGTCAGTGTCACTGTGAAGTGAGGAAAAATTTGAAGGCTTAACAGGTATTATGGTAATGTGTACACTCTGGGAAGAACATAAACAAAATTTAATACTCTTTTAAACATACACAGAAGGAAAATGGGCATGGTCAATCCAACAGCTCACTTCTGAGTAGATCTAGTAGTCCTGCCTTTGGCAATGATTTGATTGAAATTCTAAAACTCTGCAGCAATTTTATTCCCTGGAACAACACCTTCTACCTTTCCAGACAGATCATCTCCTCTTCTTCCTCAAACATTCATATCCACATAGGTATCATTTATTATGCCTATCAGTTATACAAATTATTGAATTTATAGCTTAAGGCCAGTATTCAGAGGAGCCAGCATAAGAATTTCTTGTTCTGTTTTGATGCTACAGCATTCAAAATAAGCAACCAACAGTGATATCCTATTGTTGCTACACACAAATGGAAACATCCTGCACAATTTCACAAATTAGCCTTCGTCGGTCTCAAGTCATACACTCACAATTTTCTTTAGCCTTACTGACTTAAAAAGTATTGCAAGTAAAATTAGCAGCCTAAATATTTTTGTTAATCTAAGTATGGTTTACACAGCCTGTCATAGAAAAATACAATAGAAACAACAAATGCTAACTAATTTAAAACAGCCCAAGATCTCAGAATTCAGTAAATCAAGTGTTGAGGTTTAAGCAGTTCTTGTCAGCAATCTGTCCAACAGGCTTTTATAAGTTTTATTTTTTCACTCTTGGCTCATTATAGGATTTCTGCCTGCTCAAATGGATCCTGTCATTTAAAAGGCATTGTAGGAGTTCAGTACTTAGAGTTCCCAAGTGAACCCAACAGTCTTCCTATGTCTATTGGAAACAAACTGTAAGCCTCCAAGTGGAAAGCTGCTATAGTTTGACATATGATTATAAAATTACCCTCAAGAGGTCATCACTATTGCATTTAGTCTATCTGGCTTTCAAAAAAGCAGTGTTACAAGGAAAGCAAAATGAATATAATAGAGATGTCTTATAGTAAGACTTGAATAGATGTGACATTGCTCTCTCTCCAGCAAACTGGCCAGTAATGTAACTCCTAAATGTAATCAGCAAGAACACCACATGCTGTAAGTTCAGTGTGAAGTTTAGGATCCCCATGTCCATTTTGCCAGTATGGATGCAGGACTGTTGTTTGCTAAACTCCCAATCCTAGATCTAGAGGCAACTCACTGAAACTAGCAGATCAGTTTAGAAGAGGTTAAGAGTGCTATACAGCAGTAGTAAATTAGTAAATTTCTGGAACAAGAGATTGTGAGGCAGACAGCACCAGTAAGGTCAAAAAGTGTTTATTCAAATAGATGGTCAAAAGATGCATGAACAGTATAGAAAACAGGGAGGGCTGTACCCTCTAACATCCTTAATACAACTATGGAGCTGAGCAGTACAAGGAAGTGCTGAGGCTCGCATGCTACTCTAAGGAACACCTCTGGATGTTGGAGGGAGGATACTGGGGTAGATGGTACACTGTTTTGGCCCAACATAGCATTTCTTATATTCTTATCATCCTATAAAAGTGGAATTAACTACCTGGAAATGCAGTTGTTTCAGACAATACATTTTAAATTAGTTTCGGATAGTCTTGCTGCTTTTAATTCACATTTTTTCCCCATCCAACTTGACATTTTTCTCATTGCCAATCCTGAAATTCCCAAAAGAGCTGGGCTACAGCAATATGAACCGGAGAGACATGAGAACTACCAAAATTGTGCTTACCTGATTTACAGTGTTTCACAAATAAATATGAAGAATAATATGGAAAAAAATATAAAAGCCTGAATTGTATTTTTTGTTCTACCATATTACAGAATCACAAATCCTGATTCAAAAGCATATTAAATGTGATAGGAAATCTTAATAGTATATTTATCTATTTTATCTGCTCAGTCAGCTCTTTTAAGGCAACCCACCCCACCTGTGGCATCCGTTCTCTTAACCCGATACTATGAAAGAATTCAAGAAGGGAACAGAAAAAAAACCAACCAACTATCTGAAACAAAACAGATCCTTCACGCTCTATTTACAATCACACCCACTGATTTAATCATTCCAGATATAGCACAGGAAGTTTATTATACTACAGAAATCACCTTGAAGAGCACAGAACAGTGAAACATTGGTCAGTTCTTGGTCAGTCAACTCTTGGCCTGTGTGCTCCCCTGTGTTTTCTACAGGGAAAAGTTACTGAAACACTAGGAAAAGGCATTCTATTTCAGACAGACAAAAATCAGTGAAATAGGACACAGTTTGGTGCTTTTATGAGAGGTGAGTTACTCTAGTCATATACAGGATGAAAGCCATTCTTGGGACAAATAAACAACATTCTGGAATACATCTGTAACAGCTTCATAAACAGCTCACTATACATGGACTGTAATAAAAGCATTGGGACTCAAAAATGCCAGGTTTTCAGCCACAAACTTAATTTTCTAGCTTATTCTGTCCCTCTAAAGCTAATAAAATGAACAATTTCTGGAAGTCATTTTTCAACTCTCAAATGATAAGCAGCAAATTCTTACATAGGAGAAGGCTTCTGCAAAAGCTGTAAACCATTCAGAGAGGCTAGCTGCATATGAGAAATAAAAAGCTATCAATGACTTTTTGACAAAGCTTTGCCTAGCACACTACTATAAAGGGAAAAGTGTAGTTTTCCTCTAACTCTAACTTCACATACATTTTCTGAGACCAAGTTATGGTCGAACTGCCATGTAACCGTATTTTCAATTTTCTTCACACATTTTTACAACTCTCACTTCAGCAATATTTACCATTATCACTCCCAGCAGTCAAGGTTGTTTGCATAAGGTGTTGTTTGCCAAGAACCTGTTACTTGCAAGGAAGACCTCTTCTATCTGCGCAGCAGATTTGTAGGTGGAGGAAAGGAGTCTTGGTGAGAGAAAAGTGCAGGGAACTGACATAATCACATATACATCATCCATAAATATCTAAGAAAGAATGGAGCAGAAAATGCATGACGAATCCTTCTCTAATGGGAGTCAACTACACTCATAACATACTTTTTTCATAGGTCACAAGAAATGACAAGAAACTCATGCTATCACATGTAAGACACACCTAAGTGTTTCTAGCGCTGTTTAACAGCTAAAGGAGTAAGATACAAATCAATACAACACTTAAAGGCTACCCTCAGAAAGATCAGAGGAACAGGGCTCTGCAAGAAATGCCAACAGCTACACTATAAATAGCATGTCTGGATATACCTAACCATGTTTTAAATTCATGATGCCTTAAAAGCTACAGAATGTTCTTAAGCAATGCAGTCTAACATACAGAGAATACCCAGAGCACAGCTATTAATAATTCATTGCCAAAACAAAGGTATATAGAGAGAGGCTACATATGATGTGTTCCTAGTTTGGTCCTATCCCATATCTCAGTCGCTGTCCCAGAGACTGGAACAAGAGAGATGCTTCTTTCATTCACAGATGACATGAAGCTGGGAAGGGCCATCAGTACGCCACATGTTGGAAATCAAAATGGCCACAGCCAACAGGGAAAAAGGTTGTGAACAAAATTAGGATGAAATTTGGCAAAGGACAACTACACAAAAACAGAGAGGAAGGCTGCTTAATAGATTGCAATCTACTGGAAAGGATCTGATGGTCAACACAGATCAACAGATTGAACATGAATCAGCATGCTGTCGATAAAAAGGCAGATGCCACACAAGGGGTAATCACCTTCTCGGCAACATTCAGCCTAACTCAGAACACAGTTTTGTTACAGCAGGCTTTGGGATCAGCCACCCCCAAACAGCTATCGCTCCAAATGGGTTAATTATCTTTGCGGCTGGTTTCATTCAGCAGCCAGTAATGAACCATGAACATTTATTCTACTCCAATGTTTGTTTCCTTTGCATTGTTAACATTTAGAGTAATACTGAATGTAAGGTACAGTGACAGATATGCCAGTGATTTACCAGAGGAAAGAGAGTTCTTTTGCTCACTGAAGCACGGTGTTGTTCACAGGACATAATTCCTAGTTTAAGGGGAGAAAAACACTTCCATATCTTAGGAAGAGAAATAAGCATTATGTTAATTATGAAGAATTGCAAAACTGCGCTCTGAATAAGGAAGGAATAAAATGAGTTTTGGAGTGAGACCGTAAACTTCTCCTGATATCCTAGAAGTGTTGAAAAGAAAGATCATGTATAAAAGCTACTATGCCCCCCTCAAAAGAAATATTCAAGTGCATCCCAAGGAATCTGGACCTAAGGGTTACTTCAAAAAGGGGATGCCTGAATGTGAATTATTAGGCAATCCCAGTTAGACTCTCTCTAGCAGAGGCAGCTTGCCAGGGGAGAATTTCTTAAAGCCCAAAACCTCAACTGCTACCATGGAACCATGTATTTATCTCCGAGTAAGTAGATTTATGCTTGTGTAAGTAGACTAAGTACAGATTTTCTTTCATTTTTCACCCAAGTTTAACAGAAGTGCGATTATGTTATTATATTTAGAAAATTCAAATAAATGCTTTTATTTCTAGCTTACATTAATCTGTCTTAACCTACGGCCCAGCTACCCAGCACAGACTCTGCAGTGTCCACAGGTAAGAAAGGTGCTTCCACTCCCACCGCATGGATCAGATTCTGGCACTGCAGGAATTGGACAGGACCCAAGAGTACCCAGTGACTCGCAACAACTGAAGAGGCTCTCTGACATGCAACAAGGTATTAGAGTGCACGCTTATCCCTTGCATCTCTTGGGGTCTAGGTCACGAGAGACCTCCTGCTGACTGCTACATACACAAGAGTTATCCTTGCTTACTACCCACTCACGGGGAGCAGACCATGGGCTCTAAAACCTCTGCATTATTTCAAAGGCAGATGTGTGTGCAGAAACAAGCAAGGTAAGTATTATAATTATTATCAGAATGTGGGTATCTAAAACATTTGGAACTTGCACTGTTCAAGAAATCAGACACTTTGTTCAGAATTCTTGAAATAATATTTGAGATCTAAATGCAAACACACTGCATTAAATAAGTTCTACATGCTTTGATATTTTTGCTTCTGCTGTGTTTACATTCCTGTTCAATACAAAAAAACTTCAGTCTTATTGCACAGATCCAGGCAGTACTTCAAGCCAGCTGATAAATGAGTTAGTGGAAACAGACTGAAGTGCTAACATCCTTTTTACTGTTCTTTACTAGAAATATAAAAATGGGAGAACAATACTAAACCAATAGTTACTTTGGTTTCTGAACCTTAAAAAGAACCCTCTCTTCTTGCTCTTCTGTTGTTGCATTTGTCCAGGGACTGGACAGGGAAGATGTCAATTACTGTCAGAGGAGAATTAAAACCTCAGTTGTGCCTTCCGCTCACTGCAAAATCCCAAAGATAAATACAAACTAATCTTCAGAAACAAGTGATTTGTAACAAGTCTGTCTGGTGAAACTGAAAGAACTGAATATAATCTCACAGTAAAATTCTGCTGCTGAGAACTCCATTCAAGAAAAGAATTTGTGAATACTAGGTAAGTGACTAAGTAGATATGACTTTTATCTCAATAACATGTCAAAGTAACTGAACATGTGTTAAGGTAATTAAATCTTCTCAGTGATAAAGAACTGAAACTTGAAAAGCAAAACTAAGTTACACTTCTGTAAGACTTAAGAGTGGTAAATGAACTATCTTTAACTCTAGAGCAGGTAGTGATTCTTGCAATATCTCCCATTCTAAGAATAAGCAATTTAAATGACAATACTTTAAGATGTATTCTGGATCACTAAATAACTTCTAGATCACAGAGGTTCTCCAATGTCAACTTCTGAAGCTACTAAATTAATAAAGGTAATTTTTTCTCCTACATTAATAACATTAATAATGTAGTATGACCTTTTCTCTAAATATTAGAATTTTGCATTCTTTCCCTATGTCAGAGTTTATTTCAGCTATTCGATATTGGATCTGTTTGAAAAATAAAAAGGATACACTTTGCGACATTCAGGATAAACACTGTGATGAATCACACATTCTTGTAAGGTGTATATTTCTGCTACAAAAATATTTAAATTCATATGCACATATTTGCTTGTCTGTGTGAGACATTTTTGTTGTACTTTTATGAGGTCTTGGGCTATAAATTAGTTATGTACTGACTGAGTCTGGACAGAATGTCTTCTAAATTTTAAATACATCCATACCTCTTTAATCTGTCACCTAGTTTCCAAAAGTTTAAAGGAAAAACAACAAAACCAAACCACTATTTAAGTGTGACGTATACAAAACCAATGTATTCTCTTCTATTACTGCAGAAACGAAGGCAGAAAACTGTGCTAAAATCATACTCCCTCACCTGCAAACACTGGAGCCGTTGCTTAATCAATATTCTCTTATTTTTGGTCTCCAACAGATAAAGGCTTTAACATGTTAGGCAGTGTACTTTTTTTTTTCATAATGTAGACTTCAAAGCTTGCCAAAATCAAATGTTTCCTTTATGAGGGCTCCAGTAGCCTTCAACACATCCAAGAAACACATTTATATGGCATTGTACTCAATGACCTTCCTCGCCTCTTCTCTTTCCCCTTCTCTCAGGGCCCCGTTTCTTTTTGAAATAATGCCACTACTGGGCTGAAAGCAAGTTAAAGTTAAACACGGAGAGGCTAATTAGGTAACTCAATGAACTTCCGGATCGTATCTAGAAATGAGGATATGCTATATGCTGAGAGTATGCTATATTGATACAGCATTATTCATCTTATTCTGCCAGGCTACATGCACAAGTATCTTTTAACAGGGACACTGTTAGATGCATCGTCTGTGTATACAGAGATGATCAATATGCTAATTTATTGTGACCCACCAGACAACATCTGTAGTACTGAAGATAACTTGGCTTAAACAGCCAAATTCCAGTCCTGTGAACAGCTCTTTGTCTTGCAAAACAAAGCATACTTTTAAGGCAAAACAAGGTAAAGACTGAAGCTGGAACAGGCGGGTATCATTTGCTAAACCAGTAACCACCCACCCCTACCCTCTTGGTTTCAGCTGTACCAAAGAGGTCCAAATTCTTTAATGTGGGAGTGCAGAGAGGGCTACTCCCATAAATAACTTGATAGATGAGATCAGATTTTCACAGAAAACATAGAAATTGAAGGCAAAGAGGGAGATCTGGCTAAACTTATGCATCATTCAGGAATCAGCCCGTGCTCCTTATCTCCCTCAATTTTTCCTCCTCCCTGAATTAGATGACTTGGAGCTATGGCTGCAGAGCAGCATGTTCTGAGACCATATGGACAGAACTCACTGACCCTCCATCGGATTCCTGGGACCACCATTCTTCCAGCTTCTGCCAACGGAGCTGGAAAAATGACCAGACTCTAAAAGTGCAGTGAGTTAACATGAGGAAAAAATGCATAAATGTAAAAGTAAATTACTCTGTATCATATACCTAAGTTATCTATACATGCCCCTAGAAACAAGATAACTCTTTGGTCTACATTTTAATATCATGATGCAAAAATTTAACAACCAGATTCTCTCCGGCTGTAATAGAAACCAAATACTATTCCTCTGGCATTTTGCTTAAAAAAAATAAAAAATAAATAAAAAAAAAATTAATTGTATGCAGTTTCAAAGAGATAAATCTGTGAGATTAATGGACTGTCCAAAGAACCTCGAAGAAGTATTTCTTCCCTGAAATGCAAAACAAATCAAAGATCAGAACCTGAGATCAGAAAAGGCTATACTTACTCCTTATTCCTGCTTTTAACGCACGGCTGGTAAAGGACTTTGACAGCATTCCAGGTCCCCACTGGTCCACAGCTAGGCATGAAAATATCTCCAAACAGTGTAAAACCACTGTGGGAGGAGGAACTTCCTAAAGACTCCACCAGCAATGTGTCAGAATTTAAAAGCCATATCTATAAATGAAGAAATAATTTATTTTACTGTAGATTACATCAGTTTCAATTTGTTCCTTTACTCTGATCCTAAATCAGCTGATACTAAAGCCACATTCTTACAAAGTTTCTAACAAAGTGTTAACAGACAGAAATTGACATTTTATTATTCAGCACAGTCTGCACAGCCTCTAGTGGAGAAAAATGGGTTAATACAATAAACCAATGCCTGATTTATCACAGTCACTCTTAAGATCATTATTTCTGTGAAGCTGCTTCTTTTTGTGGCTGCAGCACATTCCCTTTGATAGTAACAAAAGAAACAGTCCCAAGTCATCTGTTTCAGTACCAAATGGATTATTTCTCTAATTTCATAGTTTTTTAGGAATTAGTCGAGCATATGGTGTTGAACAACCGAGGGCTAAAGACAGGGAACTGAAAGACTGCCCATGGGAAGTGCCAAAAATTAAGGATTTTTAGAAAACCTGTGATAGTTATGACCGGATGGAGCTAAGACATGCAAGGAAAAAGACAATAGTTAATGTGGTCTAAAAGGAAGGCTGGGATTTACAAACAGCTGTAACAGAACCTTACTTGAAAAATAAATCTTTATCAAATTTGATAATGGGACTGGCTTTCTTCAGCACTACTTGCTCACAGCAATTCATGGGATATTTACCAGGGAGAGTTTTAAGAAATCTGAACTTTTTGCATTACAATATGGATCTTATTTAATCTTTGTGTGATTATGCATCAGTGTTCCAACTTGGATGTAGGGCTTTCCAGCTAAGCATTGTACAAAAAAGTCAGGCTTTGCCTTTATTCACAGCCTGCATAGTGAAGTGATCCGAGTTACCAATGGAAATCAATTTTTACAAGACCTGAGCCTGTATGAAATGTTGATATATGAAATATTTATCATAGAAAAACAGGATTTATGTAGTGCTGCTCACTAGAGAGTAATCTTCTGCTTCTCATGACCTAATCAGCTTCAAGTAAAACAAGTTACACGATGTTAGGTAGTAGACATATGATATCCCCTGTGGAGGGAGAAAGCCACCGTTAACAGGACACATAGTATATGCCATAATTGAATATGACAGTCACAATTTATCAGAGCCCAAGGCTCAGAACATTACAACGGAAGTTTCATAAAGGAAGAATGAGATATATTGATAAAGATGTCTTGGGAGGGGATGGGAGGAGGAGAATCACTTTAGCATAAGCACATAAACGATGACAAGCAACAGCACTTGGCTTAGCAAGTGGCTGTTCATCAGTTTTGCTCTGGTAACTCACAGTACACATTAATAGCCTAAACTGCAAAATATACTTCATTAGCTAAGACCATTACACACAGAGCTTTAAGCCAAGTGTTGAAGAGGTGTTGGAGAAAACGGGGAAAAAAGACAAGTGTCCTATACACACACGCCACTGCCAACACACCTAGCCTTAACTAAACAGAGTTCCTTCCTTTTGAAATTATTAATACTTCCCTGTGAAGGAGCCTCCTGTGATGCTTTTCAGAAGGGGAATATCCTTCAAACTAGTCTAGGGAATGATGCAGCAATAGCTGCCTGCTCCTTTCAGAATCCTTCTGCAACTTGCTTTAGAGAAAGCAACCAAACCATTTCATTTGCAACATGTTCCATCTGAAAAGTACTTCCTTCTACCACAACTGTTGATATGTGGCATCCGACGATAAAGTTCTACCACTTGTTCAGAGTATGTCTTTGTCTCAACCGCAATGCAAGAGATCTGTATTAATAATTTAGCACACAATACAGAGAAAGCAAATGAATCTTTGTGGATGGAAGGACATTTGCCCATGAGAAAATCAACTCTGAAGTACATTTGCTTCTTTAGGCAGTAACTTCCTCCTTTTCCTCATGCGTGAATTATTTTTTGATCTTGCTTTTGGTCTTAATGAATACTTAGTCACCATGACTTGGTGTATTGACTCAAAGCAGGTTATACATGCTATTTCCAGATAACATAGCTTCAAATTTTGATCTGTGCTTTCAACTATGTTACTCACAATGTACAATCTTTCCTTCCTCCCCACCACTTTGTACAGCAAAGCCTGCACAACCGAATCCCTTTCATATTAACTCCAGTAAGAAAAGAACCTTTACAGAAAGATAAATATATAAAGTTTAGAATTCACTCATAGTGCAGATTGATGACCTTTTCTGAAATGACAGCATCAGGAGAAAGTGGTTTTTTGTTGGTGTTTATTTTTGTTTTGTTTCATTTTGTTTTTTTAAATCACCTTGTCAATAGGCTTCAAAGATTTTCTTAGGAGAAAAGCTGCAACAAATCTCAGTTATACTTCATGGGACTTGATCCAAACAGGTGAAATATTATGATTTACATTCTGTGATCAGTTTCCTAAAATCTCAACCTGTGTCTTCAGCATCAAATTGTGGACAATTAAGCATCAATTCAAATTTAACATGGCTAAAAAAAGCTGTTGTTCTTCCTTGCCAGTTCATTCTTAGTTATTGCAGACATTACCATTACTTTCGTCATCACACAGGTCAGTAATGCAAACACCTTTCGTTACAGCTTCTTTGTCCTCACATTCAGACTGTTCAGATAAAGATGTGGTTTCCTCATACTTCACAAAGAATAAAGCTCTCTAAGAGAGCTGGGTAGCTAAGTCTCAACAAGGTACTCATTATCTCATATCTTGATCACTGCAACGTTCCCCTCTCCAACCTTGACAAATGCAAACTTGTTCTGCTCATGGCCTCCAAGACATGGTCCAAGAATCAGTATCTGATTGACAGGTCTCTCCCATTTTGTGACATATTATTTTCTTGGGATATCTTCCTACTCCCTCTCCACTCACTCCTGAAACACAAGCTGCCTTACTTTCAAAGCACTTTACAGCCTAATCCCACTCCAAAAAGCATCTTTCATTCAGTACTGAAAGACTGGAGTTAGTATTCAAACACTCCAAACTCTACCACACACCCTTTGATTATCACAGGTGTATCTTTTGGGGTTTTATCAGGTTGATCCCATCCATGGGATGAATTCCCTCTATCTATCCACAAAACTACTTATTCGCCTCTTTCAAACCTATCCTTTTTTATAGTACACAAAAAAAATGGCATCTGTAAAGATGCTGCTATGCTGACCAATGATGTACCATTTTGCTTGTGTTCTCCTGTCTCACTATCCATTCGCTGTCCTCATCTTATTCTTAGCTTGTAAATCATGCAACCTCAAGGCAGGGAACCCTTCAACAGCAGAGCAAAAAGAAGAGGCAAGTGATTCATCTTTTAGAGAATGTGAAGAGGGCAGAGATACAGTTAGGATAAATAAGAAAATCTGTATATGTATTTTTTTTTTTTCCTGAGACAAAGAGACTTTTATTTATTGTTATTCTTTAAGAGAACCCCAAACATAAGTAGTATACAGCTTTCAGGAACTTGGTATCACCAACTTAAACAAGAGAAACCCATATTATGATATCCACAAATAACATAACTGGTAATGTTAAGTCATATATGCAGAGAAAATAAGGAAAATTAGTATACGTGGTATTTGTCGTTTAAAAAAAAAATTAAAAAGACTTGTGAGAGACCTTAATTATCACATACGTAGCCTAAGTTGTGTGCATTCACATATGTAAGCACAAATACCGTGAATGAGAATCTTTGGCTCACTGTCAAAACAAACAAGTGGGACAGCTGGTCCATGATGCATCAGTTATGAGACCACTTGTCTAACTTGGCTGTGTACTCACAGCCTCAAGCACCTACATTTTTTACTGTTTAGCTGTTTGCAATCATTAATATAAACAGTGCTTACATTACACTTGTGTCCACAATGCCTCTTGAGTCCTAAGACTTAACCCATGACTCCAGAACACCTGCTGGTGTCTATGCAGTACCTAGAACCTCACCCTGGACATGAGTAAAGGCTTTCTGATGTTAAACACACACACACAAAAATACTAATAACTCACTAATAAAACAGAAGGGATGCCAATCAGAAGCCAGCACCTATGCTAATTCAGCCTGCTCCTCTGATACATTGGCAAAAATGCAACTCAGAGCTAAGAGTAATAGCAATCTGCTAAATGAGGTGATTTTTCTGTCAGAAAATAACCAGTTCATTCTATATAAGCTAGTAGACAGACTTAAGCATCAGAATATTAGGTAACTTGGAAACACATAAGCTACAAGGAAAAAAAATCACAACCATTTTTAATGACTCAATTAGATTATACATAGCGACAACTATGGGTCTGTTCGTGAGACCTTATTTTATCATCACAGAAGTATTTCTCAGTGGTTGTATAAATGTTATCTTGGCATTAAAATTTATTTAAAAGCAACAGAAATACACTTACCTTAGAATCTGGATGTTCGGAAATTATAGAACTTGGACAATGTATATATAAAACATTTAACTAGATTGCCTACATCAACAAAGTGCATCTATAAGTTTATCCAGGGCAGGAATCTACAATCATGTATTTCTTTACCTTTGTGACTATGAATTACTCGTACAAAACTGCAAAATTACAAATTCTGTGCCTATATTTAGTTCATGAATAAAAGAAAACACCCCTGGTTATACCAAGTGTCTAGTATTAAGATAATTCCAGACCCAAATTCCTATCCATCTTAAAGGTTTGAGGAATTTAGCTGTCACTATTTAAATATCAAGCTTAACCAAGTTTAACAGCATTAGAACATTAAGTATAATAGGCAATTTTATTTTTGTTTGCACTTCACTTTGCAATGCAATGTACTGACTACATTAGTAGTCTCTGCTGACTTAAGACAGTATTTGTGAAAGATGCTATACAATTTTATGAACTTCCAGTGATTAAAGATAAGAAGCACTGGAGCAAGAAAATGAGAGATATATTACAAAGTCAAAACTTAAGCTTTCCACATTTTCTGAATACAAAACAGTGTTATTTCCGTGCTACTTTCCGTATTTTCTGAATACAAAACAGTGTTATTTCTGTGCTACTTGTGGTGCATATGTAGTACTTTCATTACTATATTAATAGAGAAAATTTCTATATGTACACCTACTTAGATTAAAAAACAGGGAAATTTCTTACTTGAACAGAACTCTTCAGAACTACTTCAAGAATTTGGACCTGTTCATTTTCTTTAAACATACAATCATGAACAGCATAAATAATATATTTTAGGAGCTGGAATTCATAGGTTAAACTTTTTCAGCAAGATAAAGATTAAAAAAAAAACTTACCAGAATATAGACTTTTCCATTATCCCCTTTTATGGTGAATCTAAACGTGGTTTTAGCAGAGGACAATTCCACAAGACACTGAGCAACCATGCTCTGTAGAAACTGAGACCTGTTGAAGAATTAACCACATGTTATGTTTTCATAACAACTACATGGGCTAAGTCATTCATATTGATGCAGTACAAGTATATGAGTATGTCCATACTGTCAATTCCACTACATCCTAAAATCACTTTTCATTGAGAGATGGGGCTTCTTTATCTGTCTCTCCCTCAAAACCAGAGGACTTTCTATTTCCTGCAACAGGACTTTTTTAATAGATCAGCAGTCTAAATTACTTCACATCCTTTATTTTGACCAACACCAAATGTCAAATGTTGAATAAAAGCTTTTCCCTATTATATTTTACACATATGAACACAAAGTTCAGAAAGATGCACATTATTTCAAATACAATTCACAAAAAGAAAGAACTGTGACTAACGCATAGTACATGATACAAGATAGCTAGATCAGGTTCTGTTCATCTTAGTCTTAACTTCAAACTGAATTACTTGAAAATTCAAAAATCTCACTTCCAAATAAACATTTCAAGCTTTACGTAATTTAACTTTACATAATGTAACCTTCCATTTCCATAACTAGTCACCAGACACCATGCAAACATAGTTCAATATAAATAAGTATTGTATTTTGGCTTATCACCTGAATAGTGACACACTGTGACAAATTATACACAATCTCTCTCCTGCGTCACACACACACACAAAGACAAGCAAACAAAATTGTACGACTGAATTCAGATTACATTACCTTTACAATGCTTAATTGTGATGATTACATAAAATTTGATAATGCTTTGTTATTATATGTAATTGGTCAAGAAACTAAAATATTAGTGCATTTCTAGCATCCTTTCTAAAACAGAAACCTGAGCAAATTATCTGATTTTTTTTTTAAATTTTTATTTCTTACCTTGGTGTTGGGCTGAAACTTCCCTCAGATGATCGAATAATCACTTCGGTGACATAATATTTAATGGTATCTAAAATGGACAAAAACATTTTTCAAGTACAGCAGAACAACCGACTTGTTAAGAGTAGACTGCAAGTCACCATATCACTATACTAATTAAACTTTTGTTCAGCACTCAATTAAGAGGTGCAGCAGATGGTCAAATTCTGCTTTGGGCTATGGAAGGAGAAGCAACCAATAACTGAAAACATACACTGCCAGAAGAAAACTGCTCTGAGCTAATTACATGATCAGCAATTTGTCATTCACATTGATCCTTGTTTAACGCTGGGAACAACCATCTTGAAACAAAGCAAGCAAGAGCTCAAGCCAAACCTGAAAGATGAATTGAAAGAACTTTCCTAAAGCACCGAGATCAGCATATCTTACATAAGTATTTTAGTACCCTCTGCTGCTCAGTAATGCTGCAGTGAATCACAAGAGACAGTTTTAATAACAGCACACACAGGGGAATAATTTTCTTCTTTGCTCAAAGAGCAGAGTAGAACTTCTTTCCAAAGATCGCACTAACTCAACACTAATACTGCATACATTCCACGTTTCAATGTAACTGTTCCCCAAAAGCTCCACTAAGACAGCCTTTAACACTAAATGGAAGTGTTTGAGTCCAGAATTTGGTCCCCATCAATAAAGTCATGTCAAAGATGATCATACTGAAACTCTGGGTCTATGCTACAAACACAGCCTAACCAGAGGGCCAGCAAAATAGGTTAAGTGTATAGAGTAATAAATTAATTCCACTAAGCCTTAGCATGTGAACAACAGTAAAGATTCATCAGTTCCATAACTTTTAAGGGTGGAAGGGATCATCTCATCTGATCTCGGTCCACACAAACCATTAAAACAGGATGAAAGCAAGCATTTCAGGAAGACAATCTGTTTTAAAGATTCCAAAGGCTTGGTAATCCCACTCCTTCTCTAGATAATTACTACACTTTTTTAATAATCCTCACTGTTAGGAAATTATATTTTACCTCTAAGTTTAAATTTAGTCTGCTCTGCGCTGTGCCAAGTCCTCAGAGACAGGAGGAAAAGAAGCCATTTCAGTCACTCCAGCTCCCCAGCTGTTATCCTGAGTAAGGAATTGGTGCTACTGCTGCAAGAGCACTGGGAATTAAGGAGATGTTTACTTGCAGAAAGATAGAAGGTGGGATTTCCCAAGAAAAAATCGTACGAGTATATGGGGATAGAGTTGGGGGAAGGTATAGCCGACAGGGGAATTTCAAAGCCAGATCTGGCCTCCACAGCTACACTACTCTAATCCAGCTTTATCTTCAAGGCACTGATATCTGCTCATGAGGAAGCACCAAAGCATGACAGTCAAGTCTGTCTGCTCTCTAGTCTCTTTCACAGAGATCGTTCTGTCTAGACTTATACCATACATCTCTGGTCAGTTTTTTTGTCTGTTCTTTGAACTCTACATAAATTTCCTACAGTACTGAAGAAACACGGTGGAAACAATGGACATGCTATCTAACTTCAGCCACATACAGAGACCAGACCAAATCCTTGCACATCTACACAGTATTTGGCTTTTCCCATACCCACATCAATTACTGGTTGCTACAATCATCTGGAGGCTTAGATTAAGGAATCCATTATTCATCATGATCTGTGAAGCTCTTTTCCAACCACTGCTTTCCCAAAGTCACAACCTGCTTTGTGGGCTTTCAAACACCTTACCTTAAATTTGGTTTTATTAAAGCCTGTACTGTTCAGATCCCTGTACAGGACGATCAGAACCTTCTGTAACAGTAGACCTTCTGTCTTGCGTCTCCTCACGACTTATTTCTTACCCAGGCTTTGCATTTTCTGAGAAGTTTTTATATTCTCCAGTTCTCTGAACTAAGCCAGGCTCACACTGACTGATGCAGTGGAGTAGAGGGAGAATGAAAGAATGAACCCTGCTAATAACAGTCTTATTCCTTCTCTCCTGTTAATAACTGCATTTTAAAAACCACCAGAGACTCATCTTTACACTACTGAAGGTAAACCCTGCTGATTCAATATAATGACAGCTTTTAAACCAATAATCTCATCATCTCATCATTGGTTGATGATGACAGATAACCAGTTTCTTTGACAAGGCTTCCTCTCCATGAAACCAGGCTGGCTGTTAGCAATCATGTCTTTAGCTTCTAGTTCTGTGTTGACCAAGTTCTGAATTAACCTTTCCGTTACTCTGTAGGACTGCCGGCAAAATAAACAACCTGTAATTTCTCAGGTCTCCTTTTTTACTGGGATTCCTAGTAAACCGGAATCATGCACTGAATCCTCCAAAGCTTTGGAATTAGCCGAATATGCCACAGAAACAAGGATGAAGAAAATCCTTGTCCTAAGTCACTTTCAAGGTCTAACAGAGGAAGCAACAACCTCATCTGTTCCAGAAGGGAATGAGACAAACACACAGGAATCATCGCTGCACCTTACTGATAAACCGCTTTCCTCCAGTGTTTTTAACCTCCAGTGGTCAATGGCTGATGCAGTGAAGTCTAGTTTGGTTTGTACATCCCATACCTGATGATACTGTTTCTCCCAGCATTGTCTTGCAGCGCTTACAAATTACTCTGGTGTTTTCCTTTGATTTCTGTAGGACAAAGAAATGTCATTTAAATGTCACTCACTTATTCTGAAAAAGGAATGTATAATTTTAACACACTCTCCAGAGTAGATAGTGAACTTAGTACTTGTTTCTGTTCTCTTTATTTTTACATACACACAGATTCCCATTCACTACTTCAGCTTTCTACACTTCCACTTGCTTGCAAATTTCATACTAGTTTTAAAATCTGGCAATATATACTGACCACACAGCACAACCTGTAATAGCTAACAGGAGAATCTCACACTATTGAGTGACTGGATGATAAAATGACAAGGTAAATTCGATTTTGATAAGGGCAAAATAATGCACATGAAAAGAAGTATTCCAAAATATATACATAAAATATTATGCTGCAATGTGACTACCATCACTCAGTAAAATGTTCTAGCCACTGTGGACAGTTTTATAGGAATACCAGTTCAATGTTCAGCAGAAAGCAGAAAATGTGCACAGAGTATTTTGAATTACTAGGAAACAGCTGAAGAACACAACATAGCACAACATTCCAGAAAGGTGCGGTGAATTCTGCTCTTGAACAACCCCTCTCCCCCAATTTAAGCTAAAATGGAAAAGGTACTGTCAAAGAATAATTGACAGAGGTGCAGAACAGTTTCCATATGTGTCAAGAAAACACATGTAATGGGAGAAAGCATGAAAGACAGAAAACTGAGGGCTATCACTGAGATCTATAAAATCACAAATGTTTAGGAAAAGCTGAAAAGGAAACAAACATTTACTCTCGCAGCTCATGCTATGAAAATATAACCTGATTTGTATCAAAAAAAAGGAAGGTATTTGTCACACAATGCCTAATATAGTTTGGTACTTACTATAGGAAAGTATTTTTCATATTAAAAGTATACCTAAGTTCAAAATGTCTTCAGAAATTCAGGGGAAGCAACGTTCATCAAGGGCATATTAAAACCAAAAAATTTGGATAACATCATCTAGTTCAAGAAGTCTCCACACTGGCCGAAACGTCACTCAATACTTGCCTTACTTTTATGCATCCATTACTGCCCACTGAAAAAGATCTCATTTCTGGATGAACCTGTGAACTGCCCTAGTAACACTCCTGCTAATTCCAGTGTTAATATTCAAATTCAGTATCAGTATAAAGATCCAAATAAGCACAACTCCTACTTTATTCCAAAGTCTAAACTCCAGAACTGGTTCTGTGTGGGCTTATTAACCTGGGTGTAGCACAGTACAGCTCTGGTCTGGAAGCAGTATGTATATAGAACCACAATGACGTTCCTGAGTTAATAAACCCTTCTGGAGCTAGAAATCCTATGAACGTAATAAGAAGACACCTAAATTGGATGTTTACAAGTGGTCTTTGTATAATCACCTTTATAATTGTTCACACAGTATACACTGCATAAAAATACCCATGTGTAATTAAACAACTACGGTTTTATTGGCTTGGTTTATAAGTCCAACCAAGTCACTATCAACTTGAGAAATCATATTGCAGCACATGCCTACAAAAATAATTTCTAAATTTAGCATAAATTAAACTAGTTGAGGGGAAAAAACTCCACATTTATCGTTTTCTGTAACCTTTGTAACATATGGCGACAATTCCCATGGATTACAACTACAGTGAACACACATGCACTCTTCAGGGAGCATATTTTTTCTTCACCACCACTACCATACTCCTTAGTATGCAATTTTTAAAATGTATGATGATGATGTGTCGGACTGATGTCCAGAACATAAAGTGGTGCTCTGTAGCCTATCACATCACAAAATTATTAAAAAAAATAAAATAAAAAAGAAATAAAAAAAGAACAGCATGAAGTAAATCCAATGGCCCTAGCTGTGTCAGGTACACTTTTCATCTTACCCAGATAAGTTTTGATGTATGTCCATTACAGTTATCTTCAGATGCAGATTTCCAAGCACAATTATCCTAACCAAAAATTGAATAATGCTTTGTTAATTGATTTATTCTAATTCAGGTGCCTTGAAGGACATGTGGTCTGTGGTTAGACCGGTGATGAAAGAGATTATAGACAAGTCAAATAGACACGCTGTGCCAATTTTTTCAGTTACTCTGTGGAAAAGTGTTCTTCCTGCTTCAATGATAGAGAAAGGGTAAAAAAGGGAGATGGAGGAGTTGTACACAGTAGTCTGGATCATTAAGTAGGTTGTGCTTGGCCTAACAATCTGCACTAAAATATAGCCAAATACCAGATCATATATTCAGAAACAACAGGAACAACAAAGCTAGTGATGATAAAATAAAGGAATACATAGTGGAAGACAGCAAAAATCAAAAGAATTTAGATAACGGTAGCTAACCAAACCAGAGTTACTAAGGAGATGCCACAAAAGAAGGGGCAAATACAATCTCTGAATGCATGAACAACTGAACAGTTGATACAGATAAACAGAAAAATATAACAACTTCAGAATTATAGCGAGATGATTACTGCAAAAATGGATCTATAAAGTATGTCAAAAATTTGGAAAATGGTTTGGAAAACTGCTACAAAAATAATTTCTAAAAAATAAATACACCTTAGAGATAAAGAGAGATACAAAGTCGCAATTCTTAGTGTGCTTAATTTAATAAGAAGCCAGAAAAGAGTCAGGATGATTAACCACTGAAACAGCTTACCAAGGAATGTGATAAAGCTTCCATCATTCGAAGTATTAAATCAATACTGGACATCTTTCTCAAAGCTATACCTCGGACAGAACTGATGGATTTGACGGTGGAAACACCTAATAGAGCTCTCTGATCTGTACCACACAAATAATAAAATGAACAGAAAGGAACACTCTAGCTCCACAAAAAACAGGAAGTGTCCCACATGGAACCTGAACTTATGGTCACAAAGTCCTGCTTGTTCCTCACAAAGCAGGGGTTTGTGTCCCAGGGAGAGCCTGACAGCCTCTGTCAAAGCTTCAGAGAGCTGACTATGTTGGAAGTACAGCCCCCTTGTTATGAAGCTCAGAAAAAACATCTGGTTCAGATATATGCAGTTATCCCCTTTCCCAATTCCTACCTTGCTACTCCTCTCAAACATACACAGTAAAATTACTTGCTTAACGTGAAGAGCAAGGATAAGTAGACAGGGTTTTGTGAAAACCAGTATTTGAGGTTGGTACAAATATTGCACAGTACAAATACATAATATGCAGTCCTTTTTTGAAAGCTACAACTTGAATGTTTTCTTCTGACTACAGTTACAGGTGCTAGCTGAGAACTGTGCAGTACAGTACCTAAAAAACACCGGTAACTCGTTCTATCATGCTTCAACAGAAAAAGTGATAGTTTTAGCTAGACTAATTAAATCAATATATCTATTTGACAACTTGCAGCTGCTGGCAATCTGCAGATGGATGTGGATCACCAGCCTAGTATTTTCTGTTTCTGTTCCTAAGGTTCCCTGATAGGGTGTCAGGGAAAATATTTTCCCCAAGAGATACTATTAGGATGCTGCAAGACCATGTGACATTTAAAAACCATGTTACACCGGAAGACTAATAGAAGTGCAAAATATGTTTGCAATGGACGGATGCTGTCGTGGTCCCACTGGAGGCCGGGAAAGATTGTTTAAGCATCTCTGGTACATTCCTGCTACTATTTTGGTCATAGGAAAACACTTTCCAAAGAACTACAATGCAATTAAAAAAGAACTTTCATACTGGGGCAGACTGCAACAATATTCTCTGAAATGAGAACATTTATGCCAATAGCAATCTATCTTGCCTGTAACTTTCTATTACTCATGGAAGAATTTCTGTTTCAGTATAAGGTTTTTTTTCCTTATTAGTCCAGTTTCTGATGGATCTTACAGTTTTGCTCATTTGCTTGGCAACCAAGTGATGCTAGAAATAAGCAAACACAGAAATAAGAATTCATTGCAAGTGTGAAAGATGTAGAAAGAGGGACTTGACACAAACAAGGAAAGAATTCTCAACTTCAGTGCAAGTTTAACGAAGGAAACATGAAAATTCATCATACTAAACTACTATTGTACGCCTCTGACAGAAAACAGCCTCCTCCCTCATTCAAAAGTTCTGCTGTTATCCTGGTTTGACTCACATTTCAGTACCATCTTTGTCCCACATCCTTTTATTGTGTTTCTGCCTCAAAACCAACCCTTTTCTGACAAACATTCTCTCTGATTGAAGAAGTGTGTTGGGCACACTGCTCCCCTGTCTTTGGGTTGCAATATGAACTCCATGCACCCTGCATCTTCCTGTCTTTGTTCTCATTGTTCTAAGATCTCTTTTGAGACTACTGAAACGTGAGATAATTCATTTCGGGGACCTCTGACAGAAAGCATTGTCCTCTTGGAAATCTGGAATCTTCTGCTCAGCCTCCTTCTTAAGGATACTTAGAAGAAATAACTCCAATTGCCACAGAGATAATCCAAATTAATCTGCTTCTCCCATGCTGATATCCTTTCAGTGTACCAGTTCTAATTTTCCCCTCCCCATATTCTGCTTTTCAAAGAACAATGGATCAAGAAACCAAAGGGACCACAGCTGCAAGACTTGCAGATATGGACCGTAGGACAGAACTGTTCCCCAAGCAGATGGCTCACTTGGATGCACTGCACCAGCACCATTTAACTGTAAGAATCCTGGTGATTTAACTGGGAATAATACAAATCCCTAATGATGATAAGCAGCAGCAGGCAGGATCAGGGTCTCTGGAATTACTTCTCAACAGATTAAAAGTTTCACGTTGGGAATCTGTACATAGCAAGTCATCAGCTGTTAAAGACACAAGTTGCCGAGGCAGCAACGGTTCCCATAATTGTAGAAGGATTTCAGTAATTAGGTTTAATGCATGGTATTGGAAGAAAAGATGGTATCTGCAGGCCAAACCTTTGTCAGCACAAATACAGACAAGCAGTAGACTAACAGAAAAGGCTTTATGGAAATGTAGGCTTTGGTGAACTAAGTTCCTGGCTGTTCCTGTAGAATAAAAGATTATTGCTTGAACTTTTATGTATGTGCTAGATTTCCAAGATGAATAAAGCACTGAATCTTCTTTCTTCATGGGTTTTACCCAACCACTGAAATATAGTGTCCCTACAAATGTTTTTTTCATGGCAACAAATTTGGATGTTTCTAAGCCAAATGATAGCCTTCTTCCTAGAGACCCAGCTGATGGATATATCCCCTTCTGGAAGACGTCAGAAACATCAACGTGAAGAGTTATAACTTGGGGTGGTAGGTCCCTTTCACTAGACAAAGAAGTCAAACAAACTCAATGTCCTCACTATATTCTAAAAGTATGACAGCCACATCTGAACCCAAAACACATACCAATTTTTCCAAGTCTTTCTAAGGCTAAAAAAAAGAAAAAAAAAAAAAATCACACCTTCCTCTGATCATATTCATCGTTATGCATCCAGTCACAGTTTGAGAAGAAAAGCATTGTTATTCCAGTTTCCTCCTCACTCTTTGCTCCACTACCCTTTGACGAACACCTAACCCAATGCAGTCATTATCTTACTGAATATTGATGTCCTTCACTCAGGATATTCTGGGGGGGAAATATCTGGGTTGAGAACTACATAATTAAATAGTTTCTAATTCAATTTATAGGAAGAAGTTCTTCTTGCATATCTAGGTCAATATCAAAGCCATGGTGCATGCTTTAGAAAATGTAAATCATAGCTTAGAGTATTTTCTGGCTTCTGTGCAACTGAATGTCAACAACTCCCTATGACCTTCAAAACAGCTCTGTAATACATACAAGTTAAATAAACGAATGACAAAAAAGTGTTTTACAACAAAAAAAAGTCCAAATACATTGACTTAAGAATTATTCAAACAAAATACCAAGTTGGAGCCACTCTGAGAAGTATGGTGTCCAGTCTCTGAGCAGCACATGGGATATTCAGGCACATGTGATTCATTTCCTGAATTCAACAGGAAAAAAGTGTCTCCAAGAAAACAGTCACCATGCTGAGGGTGCAAAGTGCTTCTGGCAAAGGGGTTAGGGTGACAACACCACTCTTCAACTAAAGCACTCCAGTTTTCACTTGGTAGAGGAAGAACTCTGAGAAATTTCCTAAGAGGGAAGAAGAAAAAAATATTTCAATATATTATATTCTTTTCTAAGACACTGAAAGAGAGCTTAGACTCCTTACAAAAAGGGGAGAAGTATGGCATTTTCTCAAAAGGAAGTGCTTGACTTTCTCAAAGAAAGGCACATTCTTTGGATGAATTCTGAGAAAGCAATAGCTGAGTGCTTCCTGCCAAGTTTGTGATGAAGCATTTCCCAAGGGTGAATCTCCAATGATTACAAGTCAGAACTTGGCATAAACCTGTCTTGCAATGAATCACATGGCAAAAATAAAACAGTTCTATCCAGTCATGAAAAACATAACAATGGGCATTTTGCAATTATATTTATTATTACTTCTTTTAAAGTTCCCTTGCACCAAATGTTGATATAAAACCAACAGAAACAGACTGCTGCCACAGCAAGGGAGAGCATGTCCTTTGAGCCCCTCAAAGTCAGATACAAGGGTTTGAAAAAGCTAAATCCTGATAAAAATACCACAGTATCTCTTCATTAAAAAAAAAAAAAGGATAATGCAATCTTAATTTAAATTCAGATTTAACTTTCAGAAGTCACATACAAAAAAAAAAAATAAAAAATCAAACCCTTTCTCCTGGGCAGCTGTATGGACCAAGGAGGCTGCTCCAGGCAATACCAGACTTTGCTTTCATTGTCAGTGGTTTTTTTAACTTACTTTCTTTGGTTACACACAGTGCCAGAGGATTTTATAAGCCAAAGTTTTGAATCACTGCTTTAAGTTGCAGGATATACTCTTAAAGCTAGAATATATACACGTAGCTATAGAAATACCAGCTTGGTCATTGTGGGTGAGTGGTCAATACTTTCCTGCCTACAGTTCCTATAGCCACTCTGTGGTGCCACCACATGTGGTTTTATCAAGAATGTAGAAGTATTGATGGATACTGTCCACATATTTACACTTTCTTTAACCTGTGTTTTCTAGAAAGCTATTGCACTGGCAAGAAATTCAGCCCCTTTACCAAAACAGTGGGCAATGGCTTTAACAGTGTGTACCTCTCCAAGAGTTTTCTAGATGTACTGTTTGTCGCAGAGCTGCGCTTTCTGCTCTTTGCCTAGTTCCCTTGAACGCTTTCCTTTTGTTCCCTTATTTCTTCTGCTGTTGCCTGAAACCTTTACATAGAGTTTCTTGATTCTACTCCTTACTTAAAACTTGCAAATACAACTTTGATTATGGTGCTATTTTGCAAATAAACACACAGCTGCTAAGCCAACAGTTAGACACCCTGCCTTTCTTGCAATTCACAGACTACTCTTTTCTGAAGATGCCAGTTCTTCCCATTGTAGTTTCTTGTGCCTTTTGAACTGTTGGGTGGGTGAAAGTAAAATCTTTTATAAAAACTTCTGTATAGATTGACAATACATTTTAAACTGTGCTTGCCCCACCTGCAGATGAAAATTGGAATAACTCGTCCTCTAACCCAGCTTTACCATAACTAAGATTACCTCTCCCCACTACCCATCACTGTCTTCAGTCTCTGTGGTCTTAAATATTGCCTGAGATACAACCACAGTTCTGCCGTGGTGGGACTTTAATTCTGGTGTTGGCCTAATGACTGATTAGTCATCAGCCTTGTACAATTAGTTCCAATGCCTGGACTCACACTGGAAAAAAGAAGTCTTCATTCCTATGTACTGCTCTTTACAGCAACAAAAAGCTGGTATTGCTCAGCAATGCTTTTTCGAGTGTTACACACAGGCGGAAGAAAAGACAGAGATTACCCTAAACTGCAGATTAATGCTGTCCAGTTTCACTACATTACCCTTTCTTTAAACTCACAGTCTGGAGCAAAAGCAGTTGCTCCAGCCAATAGGAATTTCCTAAACAGACTCCTCCTAACCTTGAGCTATACAGAAAATATAGCATTTCCACTATATTTTAGGCTTTTGACATTCATAGGTGGTAAGCCATATTCTGGATCACTAGAACTGGAAAAATGTAACACTAATAAAAATGTAGCTTTCCAGAAAAACAAAAACAAAACAAACAAAAAAAAAAAAAAAGGAAACTTGAAGTTTACGGGGTACTGACTAACTTGAGGCTGCTAAATACAGTGATATTGGCACATGACAGGAATAAAGCCTTAAAGAATTATTTTATATATAAGCTACACTTAGCCTAACTGCAAGGAGAGAAAGAAAAAAGAAAGTATCCCAAATTCTTTCCTGCTCTTAAATCATGAGCAGGATCTCAAAAAAAATCTAATCACTTCCTCTAATGCGGGTAATGTGAGGGTAATGGAGAAGAATCAGAGAGCATAATCCTAACTTCTGAAGAGCTACCAGAGTCACGGAAGGAAACAGACTAAGACAGGGCATTTCAGAAAATGGAGAGAGTCCATTTTCTTGCATGAAGGAAGGATCATTGACATTTAAACCATTCCTAACATATTTCTCTGATCTAGTCTTTAAAATGAGGGCTTCCTGTGCAGTCTCTAGCAGTAAAAAATAAGCTTTAGAATCAGTTTGGATTTGTTTTTTTCATTTTAACCTATATTCCTCTTGCTTCAACTGAAGACTACTGCCACCTTCTTTGCAGCAACTTCTCACATATTAGAAGTGTCTTATGTCTTCCCCACAGCCTTATCTAAACTAAATCCCATTTATTTCAATTTCTTCTCAAAGGTATCATTTTCTAGATCTCAGGTTTTTCTTATTACAGACCCTTTCCTAGTAATTCACCCTTTAATAATTTCCCCTTCACACAATTCTGTAACTTCCCTTCGAACCCACTGCCTGTGCTGCCACTGTCATACAGACTCTCCCTGGAGAAATCAACACACAAATTCTGTGGCTAAAAGTACTGACTATGCTACTGTCTTCCTTTTGGAAGTGCTGGAACAGAAGGTGTTGGATACACTGGCAGTTCTACTCTACTACCCTTGTCTTAATCCATGTTTTTTTAGTGGTAACATTCAAGGGGCTCAGAGGTTCCCTGCAAGAAGAAATGCCAAGCAAAGAGCCATGAACATGCCTTCTTTTTCCTTTCTCAAAAATTCTGACTGCGTCACATTATAGGATGCAGACCCAAAACATGTAAACTCTATGCATATGAATTTGATGTGCTGAAATTCAGGAAAGCACTCTCTCAGAGACAAAAATATAAAAGTGCAATGTCTTTTGAAAGCTGATGTTACTGACTAGAAATTAGAAGTTTCATTACTCTACAAATGTATCAAAATAAGAGTTATTACTAGACTTTCTGATGAGACATTTCAGAAGAGAAAGCCAGGAAATCTTCATTCAGCTACATTCAAGCCAGCCGTAAATCCATATGTATGACAAGAAAGTAACTGGAGTTTACAGAATATACCACATTTGTATTACCATTTTGAGTATTAGGAGTGACACAGATCATAAAATGCTTCAAGTGCATCTCTAACAATTCTTATATATCCAGCTGAAGCTGTCAAAGTTGTTCATCAGAAGAGCCAGAAAATGCAGCAGCTTTTTATTAAAATTCTTATTCACTCTGCAGACTTTGTAAGGAACAGAGATAAGGCCAAGTCACACAGCTAAGAAACAGCTCCTGTGTTTCCCAAATTCAGCATCCCTGAACTATGTGGAGGTTGGCTTTGCTTAACAGATAGAAGGGAGCTGTGGTCAACATCCCCATTATGAGCAGCCCCTCTGCAACTACAGCACGATGACTGAAGGGAATTTAAAGAGACTGAGCAGAACTGAAGAGGATCCCTGAAGTGCAGAGGAAGAAAGAAGTGTAGGCTCAAATTTTCAGTTTTATTCCCTTCAACACAGTAAAGATGTCAGCTACTAATAGACTGAGAATTTTTTAAATCAGTGAAAACTACGAACATTTGCAATATTTCCAGGCCAAAATGTTACAGCTTTTTGTTTGTACAGCAAATCCAGAAGCTATTATGATGAGTGCAAAGAGATTCTGTATAAACAAGCAGAAATTTTACACATAGGGAAGTCCAGCTACGAAAGAAAATGTCTCACTCAAAACATAGGAGACAGCCAGGAAAAGAATCGAGATTTCCCAGTTTCCCAGGCAATGCACCAAACTCCCTCTGTAAGGTACTTCTACTTTCCAGCCAGAATGAAATCAAGAAGTAAATGAATAAATGGTGAAAAACTGTTTCAGGTAATTTTGCTTTTAGTCATCTGTAGTGCTTCAAAAGTGTTCTCATCTATCAATTTCAAAATAAATACCTTTTAGCTGTCTCTCTAAGTACACAAAATAACATGAATAAGAATCACTATGGCATTTATTGCTATAAATATAAGACACTGCAGTACTCACCGGTCTTTTACTATGATGTCACCACAGGATTGACAATAAAACACATAATTCTTCTGGGGTTTCAGGCTTTCCCTCAAAGTGAAAACCAAATCTATAGATAGAAGACAACATATTGATCTTCAAAATCATATAACACTTTCAGCCACTTGTACAGAAATATCCTGCCAAATACCTCAAACCAAAAAAAAAGGTAAGAATCTAACAAACTAGTTTTAAATTTTGAGGCAGGTAAGATACCAGACACTGTGGTATCACTCGAGGAATAGAAGGTGAGCAATACCCTCTGCAGGCCAGCAAAGTAAAAATGGTCTCACAAAAGCCAGCTCAGACAACTTTTCCAAATTAAAAAAAGACCTATAAAAGCCTCCAGGTATTATCAAATAACATTAGGTGGAAGAAAAGTAAAACTGGAAGCCTAGCTCTATGTACGAATATGTTCTGCATTGCCCACTTTCTCAAACTTAAGAATCAAAGTATATTCTCAGCACCAGCATTCAGTATTTAAGATTTAGGTTCCAGAATTTCACATGAGAGACAACTAGTTTTGCATACTAACATAAAACATTTAAGGCTAACTAAGGTTAATATATACGTCGATTACCATCTGGTTCACATACTCATTTTTCAAAGGTACAACTTTAAAAGGTAAATTTTTAAAACTTCACCTTTGATCTTTTGAAGCGTGCCTCATTAATAAGACACACTAAATAATTTTTGTATAATTGAATTGTCAGAGCACACGCATAATTACGGATTAAAGCACAGAAGCAACCTCAGCATACCATAAAATCAACAGAGTATTCGAGTGTGTTTCTGGTGCTGAGATCATTATTGTACATCACATACTTTATTGGTCATTTCTACTTTAAAACCACAGAATGACAATTTTGTGTTATTTAATATATCTTTCTGTGTCACATCCTATTAAATGAGTCTAAACATATTGAGCCTGGATGCTAGAATGAAAGAAGGCACCAGCTATACTACCATGCTTCCTATTCATGCAGTCACACCCCAGACCTGAATTAGCATCATGGAAATAAAGCAGGTGACTTTGCAGATGTACCCGCACCATTAACCTCTGCAGACTGAGGCTGTGAGAACAAGCCCAAACATCAGAATCACGATCCTTTTATGATTTAAGTGGTCGGTGACAGCCTTAGTGCGACAGCCTGGGTGAGTCGTATTACTGCATTTTCAGCTACCAAACACGAAACAGGAAGGAAAACGAACAGTTGCGAAGTTAACACAGGAAAGCACGGGGTAGGAACTGAGAACAGTTCTCGAACTCCTGCACTGACTCAGCAACCGTGTTTCCCTTTCATTACCCCACTGTTTGCACTTTAAAGCTGACAATTTGATTAAATGTTATCACATCCTGTTTAAATCTTCGATTCAGAGCTAAAGCGAGCCCGTTAGACGCAGCAACGGCACATGCACAACGCAAACCATGAAAAAACAGCTGGTTTGGGGTTTTTTTGTGTGTGTGTGCTGCCGAATCGACGCTTTAAAGCCTTAAACCAGTCAGGTTTGAGGCAACCCTAAGCGAAGCAGCCTTTTTTTTTTTTTTTAAGCAACGACCCAAGCGTGCCCCGCTCCCGCCCAGCGCTGAAGAGGGGCCGGCG
>JAVJGG010000013.1:9468191-9483685 GCA_035590195.1 Aviceda cuculoides
GGGTGGGGCGGGGCGGGGCGGGGCGGAGGCGCGCCGCGGTGCATGCCGGGAGCTGTCAGGGCGGCGCGGGGCTGCTGGTGGCGGTCGGGCTCTTCCGGCTCGGGTCGCTCAGGTAACGCCGCTCGTCCCGCCGCCCCCTCCTTTCCTTTCTCCGTCTCCTCCTTCTCCTCCTTCTCCTCACGGCGAGGGTAGGCTGCGGGCCCCACCGGCGACCGCTCTCCTCCTCCCTGTGTTGGGGAGGGCGCCGCAACCGAGCGGGGTCCGCCTCTGGAGCCGAGCCGGCCCTCTCCTCCTCCTCTTCCTCCTCCTCCTCCTCCTCCTCTCCTCTCCCCTCCCCGGGCCGGGCCGGGGGCACCGTTGCGGAGGGCGAGGGCCGGGCCGGGCCCGAGCTTGGCCTGGGGTCGGGGAGCAGGTGCCGAGGAGCCTGGGGAGAGCGGTTAGCCTCTGAATTGCTCTGCCTTAATTAATTAACCTGTGGCACCCGGCTCGCCCGACTGCCGCTCCGTGGTCTGCTCCTCCGCTCCCCGGTGCTGTCGGCCGTAGCGGAAAGCGGGCCCGGGTGGGTTCCGAGGCTGCAGAGCCTTCCTCCCCCCGCCCCGGCACCGGCACGGGCGCTGCTGGCCGGGCCTGGTTTCGCCCTTCGTGGAGGGGCTTCCTGAGGGGACGTGTTCCCCCGCCGGGAACAAGCTCGGCGTTGGGCTGCCAGAGCCGTTCTGCTTTGACCTTGAGCGTGTAAGGGCTGCGGGCCTCTTTTGGGGCAGATTCCTGGCTGGGCGGCTCGGCTGCTTGTGTTGTTGCGTGTGGTGTTTGGAAGGATACAGGGGGCATGTGGCTGTCAGTAGTTTGTGCCGTGCAGGGTTAAATTTCATCTGTTGATGCAGGGATGGCCTTAAGTCTTGTGATGCCCACTTGAAAAGCATAAATATGTGACAGCTTCTGGGGCTAAATGTTTTTGAGAAATAACATTTGCATACCTGTAATAATAACAGCCAGAAAAGCCTACCTAAAGAATTTATCTCTAAGTATCCTAAAATATGCTGGTTATGGGGTGCAGGTTTTAATGAGCTTGTTCTGGGTGACTCAACCTTTGTATTTTCATTGCTGATTAGGAAGAACCCTTGCACTCCTGGATCTTCTTTCTGTATGCACTAACAGAGAATGTGTTATGGTTCTCAGGTTAACTGCATATTATGATACCTGAATTCCAGCTATAGAAGTGTGAAGTGGTGGGAAGACTCTATCTAAATATTAATGGGCTAGGTGCTTGCAGGAAATAAGGGGGCAAAATACAAGGTTGAAGATCATAGTCTTTCATTTTGTTGCCAAGTCTTTGCCTGTCTGTGTTAAATACTTATGCTGGCCTGGCTGTCAGATTTGCTTATTTTTTTGTTTCAAATACTGGTGACTTTTCAAAATCAGGCTGAAATGCAGTAGACCTTTTGCAGGTCTAATACTAGTGTGATGTCTAAATATTGTGATTATCCAAAATGTACAGTCATTTTTAATACAATGAGGATGAATGTCATGTGGAGCAATATCAGTTTGGAAACTGGCGGAATGTCAACAATATCATTCCTGGTTTTGTTTTAATTGAAATGGGAATAGGCACTTTTGGAAACTAAGCAGACTGTAAATGAGAGATGGGGAAGGAGTAACTGCATTTCTTACTTACTGAAAGTCTTACTTTCCCAGCTTGTTGGTAGCAGCTGTGACGGTAGATGTTTAAATAGCATCTTGCAAAGACAAGTTATCCTATGTCTTCCATTAGTGGAGTGGCTGTGCATTCGAGTGGATAGTTATACTCACAAGTTAGGCCGTGTTTATACTGGTAGTGCTTTTCTCGTGTAAAAATACTGGCATGGTATTTTTAGAAATAGACCACTAGAAATACTCATCACACGCACAGCAAGCTGCACAGGTAAGAATGCAGTCTGTCTGGTGTAAATGGGCTCAGCCTCTGTTCTGCCATTGTTCTCCATTTGAATAAGGGGAGGACGTTCCGTGTGTTCATCACTAACATAGTTCTCTTGGACAGCAGTAACTCTGGTCACCTTTAGTGTCTTCTTCCTTAGCTGGGAATGACTGCTTGGGCTGGACTGACTGAAAATGCTTACCACTATTCTACGTTTTTTTCTTTTTTACTTTGGTGGAGCTGTGTTATATTAAATATGAAGTGTGCAGAAGAGAACCAAGAAGAGGTATGAAGTATGTTGTAAAAAAGCCTGTTCTGAAAATTGATGAGAAAAATAGGAGATAGAAAAGAGACTAAACTAAACGATACCTGCTAAAGCATGAAATAGAAAAATGAAAGTAATTTATTTGTATGCACATAAATTGTCTTCGAGATTAATAATCATGTTACCCTGACTTGTAGCTGAAAAGAAATTGAATGATAAATAGAAACAGTACGCGATATGTTTCCCTCTGAGAGCCTGGGGAGAAGAGACACTGCAGGATCAACCATTTTTCCCCAATAACTGAAACAAGAAATGAGGAGAAAGCACCAAAGACACTTAGTAAATTATTTCACTAGTCAACGCATCACTATTTTTATCAGAAACTTATACTTCAATATAAACATAAAAAACATTATGTAAAGCCAAGGAACAGTGCTTTGCCTAATTTGGTTTCTGGCATCATTTGCAAAAATCAAAGGGAATTTAACCTTATATTGATGTCTTTTCTGGCTAGCTTCTAAGGAGAGCAAAGAAGTTTTGGTCCAGCCACCATTTTCAGAACAGTCAGAAAAGGATTCTATTTTACAAATTCCTTGAAATCCATCCGCAGAGTATGCAAAATCAGATGCATTGCAAAATACAGCCACAGTCTAGATAATGCATAGGTATATGTATGGCATATGACACTATTTCAGAATTAAAGTCAGAATAAAGTTATAGAAATGAGTCAAAATTTGAGATGAATGAATTAGTAATGTCTTAGGACCTCAGGGTATAATAAAAAAGGAAGTTGGACAAAGTTTTGCCCAAATGCATTGTTTTAAAAGGTTACCCAAGTAAAGCGATTATAAGGATATGAGAACTTCTGGCATGTTTTTTAAAAAGAAGTATCAGGGTTGTTGGAGACAGAATGTTAAACTCGCCTGAATCTACATATTATTAGAATTATGGGTATGGACGAGTAAAAGGTTTGTCTAAATATTCAATTTTAAAGTTATTGTGAGCAAAGAACAAATGAATAAATTATCAGGCCACCATTTTTTTGTGAAGTTGGTAGATTCTGTGTTAAACCATCTATCAGAATATTTAAAAAGATGTCACAATGTGAAGGCACAGTGTTACCCTGGAAGCAAGCCTTCTCCCTCAGTAGAGTGCTGCAAGTGTAATGTAAGACAGTGAAACTCATGTAAGTCCTTTGTTTGTCTACCAAGCTGAAAAGTATCCGGAAGTTGGCAAACTCTTCTTTAAAACAAAGTGTAGTACAATTCTAGATTTAAATGTAGTCATACTGGTTTGAGTTGTTTTTCATTGTTACGTTTGCTATGGCTTTTTTGGTTGTTGTTTGTTTATTTCTTTATTTTAACTGTATTACTATATTAATTGGATATACTAGTTTGCTGAGAGTAAAAAATAAGCAAGAAAGAAAAAGAATACCTAAAGATAAGTCTTCCATCCATAAATGCTTGGAAAAGATGGGAAGAGAAGAGCTAGCAAGTTAAAAAGGAATTCTTTTCAGAGAGGCTGTAGTGACTATTTGAAGGTATAAGGCTGAAACATGTAAAAGTGAAAATAAATTGCAGTTTCTGTTAGGAAGCTTGTCTTGTTGTGGTGCTCAGACACCTGGAGAGGGGGTAACTATTTGAAATCATGTACGTACTTATCAATCGCCGCTCAACAGAGAGGGCAGTAGCCCCAAAGCCTAATCAGCGTGTGTGAGAGCCGGGCAGTTCCACTGTGGGAGAGGAAAAGTACGAAGCTGACGGTGCTGACAGGTAGTATGGGAGCCCCAGGGAGGGTGCAGTTCTCTCACACCAGAACATGCTCATTTTCTTTTTGCTAATGGTTTTTCCAACCCACCAATACTTGTGTGTGTACCATGGATTTAGCCATGTCAGATGAATACCTTCTGTATTCTGTTTGGAGTAATCCAAACAGCCTTATTTCCAATATGCCATCTCAGGATCTTTTTAGGAAGGTGGGGAAACCGCTAACTGCTTGATGTTGCAGGTTTGATTGTGGATAGCTGAAAAAGGCCCTGCTAACCCAGGGCACAAGCCAACCTTTTTCAGCATGGCAACAGTCTCTTTTGGTCCAGGGAACAGTAGATGATAAGTATAACATTGTATATAGTGATAAGTATAGCATTGTATATAGTGTAATTTCTGAGTGGTAGACTTACGGTTTTATTCCAGTCATCTTTCTTCTGTGACATCCTATATATGCAAAAGAAGAAAAGTGTACTTAATTTCTTTTTAATGACTTTTTTTGTGTGTAATAATAAACATAATTAATAAACATATTTTTCTAGATTCTAAAGCCATGGGGAGCGCATCCAGTTGGGTACCTAATCTAACCTCTGTAGTACAAGCCATAGGTTTTCTCTCATTTAATTCTTGTTGAATGAGAATCACTTTCAGGCAAACATCTTGTGTTCATTTAAAAGTTGCTAGTATGGGTAATGCACATATTGTTATGCTGATTTAATTTAATTTTTTCATGGAAAGGAATTTGAACACCTAAAGCAGTGTTGTTTTTTTCTGTGGAAAAACATAATAAGCTGTTTCCACTTGTGAATTTTGGCTGTGTAGAGAAGTATACTGGGAAGTTATTAATCACAATATTAAATAATATTAAGTGCTCTATACTGTTGCAGGATACTAATGAGTTCATGGCTAATTATAGTTAGTTATACAGTCTGGGTGTGTTTTTGTTTTGTTTATTTGGGTAATTATTATTTTTTTTAATCTTCATTACTGTGCCGAATAGCAATTGGCCAAAATAACAAGCTCAAATGGTTCTTATTCTTCAGAAGACATTAGAGATGGCTCTTTGAAAAACTCTGAAATAAGACAACTCTGTAGAAAGTCAATTTAGAAATAGAGTAATTAGCTGTAATTGGAAAATCTTTATCTTTGGTGATAGAACAATATATGTATTTCCAACATTTTATTTTTATCTTAAGAGACTAGCCTGGGATTTGCAGTATTTATTTTGCTATTCATGCTTTTAAATGTTTCTGAGGGAAAGCAAAGCATAATAAATTACCAAATGACAAGGCTTCTGTTTTCCATGTATTCAAATCTGTGTTTGTAGTAAGTCTATTCAAATAAAAATGTGGTTTTGCAATTACCAGCTTGGTATGTGGGCACTGTACACAGCTTAAAAAGCAATAGCTCAGTACTGTGAAATTTGAAATTTTTCTCATCTGCTTTTTAATTATCTATTAGTTCTTCTACTGTATGTCCCATAGCCACGCTTGAAACAGGAAACAATTTTAGAAAAACCTTGAAATATTGCAAAGCTGAAACTCTGAGGAATTCAAAGGGAGCAAGTTTGTGAGCTCAGGTTCTTACAGTACTTGGAACAATTCTTGAGAAATCTTGAAGTGACATGATGTACGCAGATGTGTGCTCCACAGCTATCAGTCCCTTGACCTGTACCAGAAATCGACCACTTCAGTATTGCAAATCGGTGTGAAGCAGACAAATAGAGCAGTTCTGTGAGGCTTGAAAAATGTGAGTGGAACAGTAGCAAATCAAACCCGAAGAGGAGCTTCGGGGTACGATAGATACTGGAGAGAGCTTATGAATCATTGGAAGTCTTATATCTTTGTGATTATATTGAGACAGAATCTAGGGGAAAGCTGCTTTTATTGAATAAGTGTTGATGAAGCTGTTGTTCTTCTCAATTGAGTTTCTTTAGCTTCAGTGAAAACCATGTAGAGCCTGTTAAGCAGGTTAATAGTTTGTATTGATGTGAGACAAGGCTCTTAGGCACATGAGTTGTGAAGGATGAGCATTTGCTGTGGAAAACACAGCTGTAGCAGTATCATCTTAACACGACTCGTAGGAAAACCAGTACCACTTCATTGATGAAGGGAATTGAAGGCTGCTCTGCGAACACACTATACACCCAGCAAAAGGAGAACAACAGCCCCAGGTAACTACTTTCCTTGTCATACTCCAAGACTCTACAGGCATCCAGGTATTTCCAGAATTCTGGGGTGTCTGGTTTTTAATCCCCATGAGAAGGTGAAGTGGAAGGTAGTAAGTGTCAAGATCTACTTCTGCATTTACTTATGATTTAAATATGGTTTTATGAAATAGTTTGAAAGTGTGTAGCACTTCTTAAGTAGTTTCTTCCTCATTGATAATAAGCCTTCTGCTCAGACACCCCCATTTGCTTTTTGTCCTCCATTAAAAAGAGGCATGGTCATGTAACAGGTCAATGATTACCTATGTCCAGACTCATGAGAGTGGCTGAACCTTCAATCTGAGAAGCTTGTCTCATCTCATTAAGTATGCCAAAAGGGGAAAAAACCAACAGAAGCAAAGGATGGTGCTCTTCATACCTTTGTTTAAAAAGAGAAATAAATAACATTCTGAGGAAAGTTGGCCTTTGTTAAATGGTGATTGTGGAATGACAAGATAAATGGTTTATCCTCTAGGCTGTTTGGTGTGGCAGAAACTGCTGTTTTTCCATGATTTTGAACTATCAAATTTTATTATTTATTTCATTTTTCAAAGCAGTAAACCATGAAAGAATAAGGGTGTGATACGTACAAGGAGACATTGCTAAGCTTTAACATTGTATTGAAATATCAGTGCTGTAAAATTAAATGTTGTTAAATCTGCAGTTTTATGATAGATGAAGAGAACAGAAAAGTATCAGTAAGAATGCATGATAGAAACAAGAAAAGATTAAAAAATATATTTTAGAATATCTTCATGCTAAACAAAAAGTAAACCTTGTAGGAAAAGTATGAGAGCTCTCTCTTTTATGTATGAGAGCTAATAAAAATGGACATTCCTGTAGTTTCAGTTATCTTAGAATAAAAATAGTGCCAGGTTTATAAAAAATAATACATAATATTTACATATTATCTTCTCTGCATCCCTGGCTTATTATGGCTACTGATATGATTTGGAAGATATATTGTTTAAAATAGAGACTCTTCATTGTGGGAAAAAATATGCAAGAAATTTTCTCTCCCTGTAACCTCAAACTACATAAAACTTTTTTTAAGAAAGAAAAATGAGACCATAACCACAGAGTAATAAGAAAACAGAATATGTTTTTGCTTCTTTGTACAAAACTGCATAATGATTAAATTCACTGATAACATATGGATAAATATAATTATCAATTACATGACTAGAGTAAGTTCATTAGTATCAGCTGGTGCGTGATAGCCTTGTCTAAAAGTATAGGTTATTCAGTCAAAGTTGTTAACGTTTTTTAAAAGGAAGGCAATATTCTGATCAGTTAGTAAGTCCAAAAAAACCCCCTACCTGTTTAATCCTGTGTTCCTGCTGGTTTTGCTTAACCTTTGATAATCCTGAATCAGTCCACCCTCATCTTTCAGGTTTTTCAAGCACTTGAGGAAGACAGAGCCCTGTTTTCCACTCAGCCATAAGTGGTTGCATTTGTGCTTTAGCTGGATTAAAAAAGGATGCTAATGCTTTGTTCACTCAGAAAGCATTATTCACTGTGTCAAGTCCTTTCTCTATCCTTTGTGCCTGGAAAAATGAGAATTGTGCTGCTTTTGTATGTTGGTCCTTTCTTCTTTTTTAGTGTGAATACTTTATTTTACTTTTGGAGATCAGACATTGGCGGTTGTGCAACTGTCTCTGAGAAATCTGTTGACATTCTACAGCTTTTTCAAAGCAAACCTGATCTTTTTCTGGACCTAATCCAAAGAAAGATGGTTATTATAGAATGAAATCACATGAAATATTTTTTTAAAATAGAAAGTGAGATCCAAGTGCTTTATGCCAGTGGGATATTGTGAAATGTATCAATTTGGCACCCAGAATATGGTTTTTAAGTAATGGTTTGCATTTCTGTTGTGCCTTGGAGACAATCTGTCATTACTAGCTTGCCATCAGAATCAAGAGTGCAAAAGGTTTGTAGTTCTTGGTCTTTTTATTCACTCCTGCTATCCCAGCTCTTTTTCTTCTTTTTGTCCATCCCTTTCTTGTTTTTCTCCTTTCTTGCAACTTTCCTTACGATGCTGAGAAACCAGGAGATGAGCAATATGAGGTGAAAGATAGTAATAAGAATAAAGAAATGATTAATGCAGAATTTTAGTTGTTCTATAGAAGAAAAGGTAAATGTGATGACAGCAGAAGAGAGACTTGTCTGGCACCTTACATCTGCCTATGCATGAAAGGTTAGGGGGGAGAGAGTTCTGGAAGGTCCGTCTCTGCAACCCGGAGTGGTGGTGTACTGTCTCTGACTGAAGCAACGCTTTTTAAGTGTTCTTCTAGCACGAACAAAAATGAAGTTTGGAAGGATTAAAGCTGGATTCTTATCCATTTATCTTTAGAAGCACCTGCTAATTAACGGAACAAAAAGGAAGGAGCAAAAAATCTGCCAGGGTACTTTGTGATAAGCTTGTCCAGATTATGATCGTGAAATTTAGAGCGTGATTTACTGCTGTCTTAATTTGGAGATGATGGAGTACAGATTTCTTCAGTTTACCTTTTTGAGTGCTGGAAAGGTAAAACAGTACCAACAGTTTGTAGGTTTGGGGGTCGTTTCAAGAACACGGCAAGGAGTTGGCCTTTAGGTAGCTGAAAATACTGGGTGATCAGTCCTAGGGTTTTATGTTGTTCAGTCAGTGGTGACTCCGTATAAGAACTGTTGACAAAGTTATTAAATAGCAGCTTCGTAGCCATTTTGGGGAGAACGCTATTTGAAGGGAAGGATGGATATAGTACAAATCAAATCAAGATTTTTGTGTCTGTATAAAACATTTTAAATTGATTGTATATGATAAAAGGCAGTGTTCATGTTTTTGGTGCATCTTGCACAACTGAAATGTTTATTACATGAAGTAATACAAGTTGAATTGAAAGTCTTCTGTGATTGGTCTAAAAACGGTTAAACTTTTTGCTGAACAGAATTTAAAGCTAAGTGGTTTTATTATCTCCATCAACTGTACAACCACCAGAAATCAGGTCACTTTTTATTTCTGCTAAATCTTCTGCTCTATTATTTCATAGGCATTTTTCATTTCAAACAGTCCTGCTATTTTGTCATATTACTGCTCACTGGGAATAGGGGCCAACGAGGCATGTTCTCCAGTTGTTTTGGAAGGGCTCACTGAAGCTGCTGTTCTCAGTGTGACTCTTATTTATCGCACCTGGTAGACAGTCCGATTAATACATCTTCTTTATAGTTGTTCCATGGTTTGTTTGGGTTTTTTGGTCTACCATGCTTCAGCCTGTGCTTCTGCACCCCATTTTCTTCCTGTTTTCCTTTAATCAAGAGAAAAGAGACCAGCATCTGCTGGGTGCGAAGTCTCTTCTGAAGCTGAGTATTAGAGAGAACTCCCAAAAGACCCCAATTAAAAGGGGCACAAAAGCTGCCTTTTTCACAGACATGATACAGTAGGATTTCCCATTATGAGTTGTAATTGCTTGGGGTTAAAGTAGCTTTAAAAACATATTTCTTTTTAGTAGTGATGGAATTTCATGAAATAAATAGTGTCTGACCTATAAAAGTATGAGGTAGTGTTTCTAGAATATCTTAATTACTTGGTGTAGACTACCATGTGATGAAAATATATAGAGCAAGTTGCAAAAGCCTCTGATTACAGAACACTAGTAAACATATACTTTTGTTGTGCGTGGATGATGATAATACAAAAACAAAGGAGAGTTGCATCGCTAAATTAGAATACCAAGTCTTGTAAAAGGAAGTGTTGATGCATTAAAACACTCCTGAATAGTGTGTGACTATTGTATGTGTCCTTCATTCTTGTCTTCTGCCTGGAAGTGATTCAGAAAGATTGGTGTCTTCTGTTTTCGGGAGGGCTGATTTGTGGAAAGGGGGGTTTTTCTGGTGATGGACCCAGAGGAGGAAAAAAAGAAAACAAATCCTTCTGTTGCATTGTTTAGAATAAACAGTGCTTTGGGGAGGGGCAGAGCATTAATTTTCCTAGGGGGTTTTGTCTGGTTTTGGAAGGGTGGTTTGTTTCATGTTGGTTTGTTTGTTTGTTTTTTTAATAAACAGAACTTGGTTACAAATATACTCTTTTGGACACTTGTTAAATATTTGTGTGCAATATGTTAGCTTTTGTTTAGGATTTGCTGTAAACTGATTTAAGATTGATACTTTGTAATGCCTTTGAGGAAAATGCAGTGCTTTTTATACAAAATTGTTTTAATAATATGTCTCTGGAAAGAATGGTTCCAGGGGTTTTTATTTTTTATTTTGAACAGGTAATGTCTGTACATGAATTGCAAGCTAGTCTCTAGTGGGGACACTGTGGGAGGATGAACACGGAAGAGCTGGAACTACTGACTGATTCCAAGTACAGAAACTATGTAGCAGCTGTTGACAAAGCACTGAAGAACTTTGAATATTCCAGTGAATGGGCAGATTTAATATCGGCACTTGGAAAGCTAAACAAGGTATGCCTGGCAGGTGCTTGTTGTGCTTTAACCCCAGCTGGCAACTAAGCACCACGCAGCCACTCACTTACGCAGCCACTTGCTTGCTCCCCCCTGCCCCACAGTGGGATGCGGGAGAGAATCGGGGAAAAAGTAAAACTTGTGGGTTGAGATAAAGGACATAGGATAAAGGAGTTTGATAGGACAGAAGGGAAGAAAATTATAATGATAATAATAAAAGTACAATAATAATAAAATTGGAATATAGAAAACAAGTGATGCCCGTTGCATTTTCTCACCACTCTCCAACCGATGCCCAGTTAGTTCCTGAGCAGTGATCTGCCTCCCCCAGCCAACTCCCCCCCCGCCCCGGTTTATATACCAAGCATGATGTCACATGGTATGGAATATTCCTTTGGCCAGTTTGGGTCAGCTGCCCTGGCTGCGTCCCCTCCCAACTTCTTGTGCCCCTCCAGCCTTCTTGCTCCCTGGGCATCAGAAGCTGAAAAATCCTTGACTTGGTATAAACACTACTTAACACACTGATGTTTTCAGTTGTTGCTATCAACCTTATTCTCATACTAAATCCAAAACATAACACTATACCAGCTACCAGAAGGAAAGTTCACTCTATCCCAGCCAAAACCAGGACAGTGCTCTTGGATAAGATTCGGGAACTGAAAGGGTACTGGTGTAAAAATATAGAAGTGCAAAATTCTAGCAGTCTAATATTCTTGCAAGTATTTTAGCAATCTGTGCCAAATGCTGGGTGTGTGCAAGGAGCAAACAAATCAAACAAATGCCTTTCTAAGACTTACAGTTGAACCCTTTGTAATTGTAAGGAAAGGGAAAAGGTATTTACATTTCTAGTGGAAACAAATGCAGTGTATTTTTTATTACTAACATTTACTTCTAATGTCATTCAATGTTATTGATACAGTGTGAAAAGTAGTAGCAAGTATAAATATCAGCAATATTTTATGAAGCGTGAGTTATAAAATGGGGCTCAAATCATTCATCGACCAGAGAATGTTATCATTCTGCTTCATGGTAACAGTTAAGTTGAATGTGCAATATCATCGTGATCATTAATAGCAGTTTACAAGTGAATACAGATTCTGATATCCCTAAAAATCTTGTTCTAATCAGTCCTATGTGTTTCTAGGGATCTCCAGTCAGGGTCATAGAGTACCCTTTACACAGACACACATTTTGCCAATATGAAGCTTCACAGAATTTGGCACAGAAAATTACTGGTCTGAAGCATTTACATTCTACCCTTTAAACCTTGTAGAAAAATCAAGAATTACAGTATAGTTGGCAATGCCAGTGGCGTAATTTCTTTGTGTAAACTCCCATTTTTTTTATTTTTTGGACTGTAACAGTTCTTCCTAATCATGTATGTAAAGTGAAGGCTGTGATATGGGAAAGAAAAATATACAGATGTAAATGCATCTCTGTGTTCCAGTCCTGAAGTAATTATGCAGTTTCAGGCAGTGGTAAAGTTTTGTATGTTGTCTCACTTTATGATGGTTTCTTAAAGTTATCCCAAAGTCACCACCCACAGTTTAATAGTCCTCTTTGAGCTGCTGGCAATTGATTTTTAGCAAATGGAGGTAGTAATTTTTGTCCTCAAAAGGATGAGTAAAATGAAATGGGCAAGCTGTAAGGAGGCCATTGCAAGTTTTAAATGCCTTGGCAGTTCCATCTATAGCAAGCGTACAAGTGAAAGACATTGCAAAGAAAAAGCTCCACAGTACATCTTAAACGCATTATTTTTCTTCTGTTGTAACCTAGGTACGTGTTGTGACTTACTGACTGTGTTCAGGAACTCATTTATAAAATGTGCATTTGATGTTTAACTTGTTTTGTGCTGTTTTTCTTAATGTGTTGATTTATCAGGTACTACAGAACAACGCAAAGTACCAGGTAGTACCAAAAAAGCTGACTATAGGCAAGCGCTTAGCGCAATGTCTTCATCCAGCTTTGCCGGGAGGGGTTCATCGGAAGGCACTTGAAACATATGAGATCATTTTCAAAATCATTGGACCCAAGCGTTTGGCCAAAGATCTTTTCCTCTACAGGTACAATAATTTAAACAACTCCATTCCAAATGCATAGTTGAGATGCTTTTGGTTTCCTGCATTTTATATTAATAATATTGCTTTGTTGTATAGCAAGAATCAGTCAATTTCTCTCCCTCATGTTACTGGTGCTTGTGTAGTACTCTTCTGAATATTGTATATCAGAAGATAAACAGATCACCTAACCTTTTGTTAGGAACCAATTTAGCATTAGACAACCTGGAATTTATTATTTCTTCATTGAAATAAACCAAGTTTTGTGCATGTATCTACAGTAATTGAAGTGTTAATGCTTATTTCAGTGTATTCACATTACATTTTTTTGTTGTAATTGAAGTGGTATGGAAAAGAATTTAAGTATAGTTTATTGCAAGAAACCTTCTCTTCCAAGCAATCAAATCAACAGAACAGGAAGATTGTCCATTTTGTTAGGACAGTGGGCAAGTGCAAAATTTTTCTTGCTGTCAGTCTCTAGGACAACCTTGAAAAGTATAGTGAAAATGTTCTGATTCCTAAACTTCCAATAGTTTTTTTGGTTGGGTGGGGCAGGCAAGACATTAAGCTATTTATTATATAATGCATAGAGGCATGTGTGCATATGTGTCTACGCACACATGGTTCTTAATCTTTAGCTGTCCCTGGAGATTAAAATTTCATTAATTTGAGAAATACTGGAATAAAATAGAATTATGTTTAGGTAGCAAAGTTGTATATTAATGCTTGTGAATAAATTGTGTGCCTTAATATCAGCTATTCTGTCTTGCATTGTCAGGATGTTTATATATAGTTAAATTTAGTGAGGGGAGGAGGAGAGTGTTCAGTTCTGTGTTTCCACATGTTTTTAAAGATTCTGTCAACTAATAGCGTGCTTTTCTTGCTTGTGCAGTGATTCAGTAGCTGCAATATCTTGTTAACAGTAAGTTCTAAGATAGTGGAAAATGCTACCTTGTGTAATGTAACTAAAGCCATTGTTACTGATGCTTGGGGGAAGACTGATATTCACATTGAGGCATTATCAAAGATTCCAGTATTTTTCATGAAAGCAGAATGACAGTGTCTGAACATGAAATCTTGAAGGGTGAGTAGTAGCCTTACAAAGAAAGGCTGTAGTTTGGTGGTTACTGAACAAAAAGACATTTTCTGCAGAAAAAAGAAACCAATTGGCAAGGACAAAACAATAGTTCTTCTGGACAGATAAAAGCAAAAATAATTTTTACATTTTTGTACTTTGAAAGATTTTTTTTTTTTCTCCCCTGTAACATGGATAACATTGGATCCACAAAGATTTTTTTTTTTTTAAATTAGTAGATTTTTATGTGTATATTTTAAGACCCTTGTCTCAAACTTACCTTTTTTTCTTTGATTTTTTTTCTTCATGTGACAGGGGTCTTCTGACCTGAGTCCTCAGCGATTTTGAAAATTGCAATTGTGTCACATGCTTTTGATTATTGGTACTGATTGGAATAATTTATGATATTTAATAGCAGTAGCAAAAATGCTTTTATTATGTAGGTAACTTCTCCTTAACTGATCACATTTGTAACTTTCATGAGCTTACATTTATAGTAAACTCAAAACATACTTCCAATGTTTTCCATCCTTTAAATGCTACATCAAGAACAGTGTGTTCACTGGTAGTTTGAGAATCTTTTCAGACTGAATTTCTGATGTAAATATATACTTTGTTGCTACTTAACAGTATAAATATCTCAAAATTTATCCTTATGTTATTTGGTGAAGTGAAACACCATTATTTTTCTTTTCTTACAGGAAAGTCTTTCTATAAATTTCCTCAAATGTTCTTATCCAGTTTTGTTTTTTCTTAATAAGTGCAAAGACAATGTATTTTTAAATACATTGTGATGTTCCATTATGATGTAGTTCAACATGGGCAAAATGAACATTTTGTCTTGCAGAGATGCTTCTGATTTATCATATTTGTTTTATTGGTGAAAGACACAGTCATCTCAGGACCTTCAGTGCTTGCTATCACAATACTAATAAAGCTCATAATGTTAATCTTGACATACCAACCCGTCAATCTGGAAGGCAGTTATATTATGTGGTGGTCTATGCCTGTGCAAAATTGTAAGATAAAGACCTGATGCTTATAACTGCACCAGACATGCCTGTAGCAGTCTTGAGATATAAGTTAAATTGTCTCACATGAGAAGCTTCCTAAAAAAAGATAAATTTTACTTTTCACAGTTCTGGACTATTTCCACTCCTTGCTAATGCCGCTATGTCTGTCAAGCCAACATTATTGAGTCTGTATGAGATTTATTACCTCCCTTTGGGGAAAACATTGAAACCAGGACTGCAAGGACTGTTAACTGGGATTCTGCCTGGGTTAGAGGAGGGGTCAGAATATTACGAAAGGTAAGAATAGATATGTTAATAAAGTAATATGCTTGATTTGTTTGGGGGTTTTTTGCTGCAACTTTTCATTAAATACTTGTATGTGGATTTTTTTCTTTTTTTTTTTTTTTAAGGTAGGTGGTACTTAATTTCATCCAGTCATATTAATTGTAACGGAATAGTATGGTAGAAGGTTCTTAATGTTAATTACGATAACTTAACTGTTAGTTGTTCCTGTTATTGAAAGAGAATTGACATTAGGTAGACTTAGCGTTGTATGTCGGTCTCTTCTCCCAAGTAACAGGCGATAGGACAAGAGGAAACGGCCTCAAGTTGCACCAGGGGAGGTCTAGATTGGATATTAGGAAAAATCTCTTCAACAAAAGGGTTGTCAAACACTGGAACAGGCTGCCCAGGGAAGTGGTGGAGTCACCATCCCTGGAGGTATTTAAAAGATGTGTAGATGTGGTGCTTAG
>JAVJGG010000013.1:9486516-9520739 GCA_035590195.1 Aviceda cuculoides
CGCGTTTGCCTCCGCTGCAGAGATACCGATTCCCCCCCCCGCCCCCCTGGATTTTATTTGAATTTGCATCCAAGGCTTTTGCCTTGGAAGGCATAAACAAAATGAGATGTATTGTAACAGAAATGAGCTGTTAATGGAGTCAAGTATTTTTTGCTGTTCATAAAGGGTGCATACTATTACAAAGTGTCTGTTCCAAATAATAATCATATTTTGGTGTCCTAAGAGCAAGATTACGTCGTCTTGTACTATTCTGAATTCAGAAATGTCAGAACATGAAATTAACTATGTTTTAGTGCATGTTAAGCTGCTAGCATAGAAAAAGTGTTACTTTTCATAGTTTAATTTAACCGTATTTCTAACTTCTTCAGGCAACACGTCCAGACATGATCAGGATTTTGTCAGCAGCCCTTCATGTAGTACTGCGCAGGGATATGTCACTCAACCGAAGGCTTTATGCATGGCTTCTAGGTAGGTTTGTATTTCATTTCATTGTTCACTAAAAGTGGAGGAAGGATTATATGTTCATTAGCAGTATTTTGCCATATTGTGGAGGAAGATTCTTGGAAAAATGAAGTACTTAATTTGTATCATAAGGAAGAAAGGCACTCTGTCTCTCGGTGGACATAAAAGATGGAAGAATGTCATGCTGGAACTCTTTCCTGTTAATATAAATTATTGGTACATTTTCTATAGCAGCAGTTATGTGCCACATTCCGGAGTAGAGCCTGGTGCACTAGGCCTGCGTAGATAGTGAAAGGCAATTTTTGTCTCCCTAAAAACATAAAATGGAAAAAACAGAGAACAGGCATTATAGAGTATAAATGGCAGTTGGAACAGAACAGCATACAAGGGATGAAAATAAAAGAATGTTGAAAAACCTTGATATTACATTGATGGAGGCTTGAGTATGAAAACTTTAAGCTTCATTAGATATTTGCATGGTTGAATTAGCAAACAGCAATCACTTAGGTTCTCCATACAACTAGAATATTATTTCAACGCCTTTCTGGGGTAAAATTGATCAGTTGACTTCTTTTTTTTTTTTTTTAATTTTTATTTTTTTTTCCTTAGGCCTATTTTTTGTAGAATAAAATATTTGCTTGGTAAAAGAAAAGATACAAACTTACAAAACAAAGATCTGTCCCCTTCATGTAATTTTGAATTAAAAGAATTGATTTTGTGTAATGTGACTGCTAGTCTCTCTAAGTGCCTTAGTCATGTCAGCATGTTTTGGTGATCATCTCTTCATATTTAAAATACTGAGTTATGTGTTTTCATAATAATATCAATATTGAAATGTTTTTGTGGGACAGGTTTTTTTGAAGATACTGTAGGACTATGGGGTTTGTGCATTGTTTGTGAACAATTGTTTCTTTTGTACAAGAAGTAATTTTGTTAATAATGTTGCATAAAACTAAAGTTTGTAATTTGTGTGCAAACTGCTTTCATGGAAGTATTACTTAGTTTCCTGTATTAAACTCTATGAAATCATCTTTCTCTTGCCAACATTACTTGGATTTCATCTTGGTAAGTTATCAGTGCTAGTGTGTTGATTTCTAGTTTAAAGAAATTGGCAAAATTATTCTATTGAGACAAGTATTCATTTGCCTTGTCTTTTGTTTGCTTGAAGGTTTTGATAACAATGGTGCCCTTATAGGACCCAGAAGTACAAGGCACAGCAATCCCGAGGAGCATGCCACTTACTATTTCAACACCTTCTCTAAGGAGATGTTAGTCCAGGTAGCTATAAAATGTTTTATTGTTGCATATGTCTTCATAAATGGATGCTGATCAAAGTTACTCTATCTTTATCTTTGGACTTGCAATTTCAATGTGGCCATGTAGTTTCTGTCTTTTTATGGTATTGTGTCCTACTCTTCTAAAACTTCCTGAGTGGAAAAATGAAGACATGGGATAATGTGTTTGTTTAGAATAACAGTATGATCAGGACAAATACTAGATTTGTCTCTCTTCTCTTCAACCATGAATGTAGCATACATGGAAGATACTTGATTATAAGCCCAGCACACTGGAGCCTGTTCTTTCATGGAATTGGAGAATTCTCTTCTAGTTTACTTCTGTAGATAAGGAAACTTTTCTGTGTCTTGGGAATTGGAAAAAATTTGATCAGATAGTATTTAGAAGGCCTGAGTAAGAAGGGTCTTCATCCTCTCTAAGCAAGGGGGACATCTTTTCTACTGTCCATTGGCAGTCAGGAATAGATGAGCAAATTGGCAGTCATACTATTTGACCCTTAAAGCCTTGTTAAGTGAGCTGAGATCATCTGGCCTCAAGAACTGTGCTCTCACAGTAATTAAAGTATACAGATGTCTTTCAAGATACTGTGAGTCTGATCTTGAAATCAGGAAGATATTTTATCATTAAGGCAAATTGATAAGGTCATGATTTTTCTGTAATTCGGTCAGAATTGTGGTGCTATATATGGGAATGGGAGTGGACATTACAATATTAGTAGGTGAGATAAGAATATTTAGCTCCTCACAACTTAAAGCTGGTATCTAACAAAGAGGTAGCACTTTAAGATTTACCTGAATGAGATCTGCTGTTCTGCTGCTGAGGAAGAGACCCCAGAATTCCAGTGCAGCAAGCACCTTGTTGGCATTCTCTCACCCTTCTCTTGTCACCCTTCTGCGTCTCATAGCAGATGATTTGGAAATTATTCAAGTGTAGAGGAGAGGCCTGAATGAGATACAGTTTGAAATGTACCTTTTATAAAAAATGTGGTGAGCTTTTAGCAACATTTAGGCATTTGTTAATAGATTGTGGTCTTCCCTTTAAACCTGTTCATCTTTCTAGCTAAATCAGTATCGTTAAAGCTTTTGTCTCTGAAAAGACTTAACAACAGTGTAGAGCTGATATAGTCTTTTTTTTTTAGCAGGCACTACTGCTACAGTAGAATAGAGAGTGGCTGTTTTTTATAACAGAGATAATTCACTTGTTTTTTGCTTTAAAATTTTCTTACGAACGTTAAAATCAGTGGCTTGCTCTACATAACACAAATTGCATATGCCTTCTAAAACCATTTGCTGTCTTTCGAAAGACTTCAAAAGCATTTCTCCTTTCTGCCTTCTTCCCTAGCAGTCTCTTTGTTCTTTTATCCAGTCCACCCCCATCTTATTGATACAATGTACTGAAAATTCTGACTTTCTAAAGGCATATTCAAGTACAGATTTTTCTTTCAGGATACTGGCTGATAATACTTGGTTTATAGCAGATCGCGAGGTTGAACCTGTTTTCCTGTCTCTCTTCTTTCCCATCTCTCTTCTTTCTCTTCTTTGTCCTCCTTTTTAAGAAGCTCTGAAGGAAACAAACTAGTTCTGACTCAGACAGCGAAGCCAGCCACAGAGAAAACTAAGCAAAATCTGTGGCACTTACATTAGACTTCTTTTAATTCTGCAGCTTGTTCCATAAACTGCTTCATCGTAGAGGCTCAGTTTTCCCATTTGTTTTGAAGTTGTCATTGCTTTCTACTCAACTTAGTCAAGAAAGTTTTCTGCCACATAGGTGGGTATATTCTGGAGGGACAGATTATTGTTTAAGCCCTTAATATCTACATGCCTTACCTTCTCAAACAATTTTTTCATCACTTTTCATCTCTCCTCTTTTATTCTTCTGAAATTTTGAGTTGGTATCTGTTTATAATATTTTATTTTGACTTTAAGTATATAAAACTTACCAAATTCTGTTCCACAGAAATATTCTCATAGGCAAAGTTGAGAGAATACTTAAGCATGGAGAGGATGAGCTGCAGTAAAATGAAATAGTGGTCTCCACTACTGAGAATTTTCCCTTTATATGCAGTTTTTATTGCATCTTTCTTTAAAAAACTCTTTTCTGGTTTTGTTGTTATATGCTTTTGGTCTTTGTAGGCAATGGTTGGAATATTACAAGTTAATGGACATGGAGAAGAAAGCACATTAATGCAAGACTTAAAGCCTTTTCGAATTCTTATCAGTTTGCTGGATAAGCCTGAACTAGGTAATTTTCATATTACTTAATATTATTTCTAGTCTTTAAATTGCTTTACATGGTTTTCCTTTGAGAATTTTTCTCTCTTGATGGTCAAATTGAAAAAAGTGTTTTCTTAGTACTGGCAGGTTAGCTAGATTTCTTAGATCTTCCAAACTAATAATTTAATGTATTAATTAGATTTACCTTTTACCAAGTGCAATTTCTTCTGCTTTCAACACAGGAAATAGTAAGTTAAAGTCATAGAGAACTGACTCCATGTTGGAAGAAATGCAGATTGGATCTTTTCCATTTCTTTAATCAAATAGTGATTTTCACTATTTTAAATCTCAGCTGTTGCTTTTGGGAATAATCTGCTCTTTCTTCTAATATACACAGAGATAAGAGATATTAAGAGATATTAACAAGAAAACAATTTTTTTTTTTTTTTCCCCCCCCCCCAGAAGAATTTATCGAGGAAGCAAGTATTTTTTTGGCTTTGTGGGTGATTTGTTTGGTGATTTTTTTTTTTTTTGGTGTTTTTTTTTTTTTTCTTTTTAATTTTCCTTTTGCCTGTTTAAAGTGTTTAAATGCACTTTTTAGCAGGCATCTGCAGGGAGTATGGAACAAAAGTAGATGAGGCAAAAGTATTTACAACAGTTAAGTGTTGAATATCTTGCCTTTTTCTTTGGAATAACAGTTTTGGAGGCGACTGAAAAGATCAAAATAATTTTTGAAGTCTATCCTAAGATTTGGGGGCAGGATAATAAAAGCGTAAAAATACAACAATTAAAGAGTACAAATTAAATGGAAGTGGTTAAGACAGACTGCAAAGAACAAAGTATCTCACAATAATTTGTCATCTTCCTGGTAATTTGTGATTTCTGGAGGTCAGTTTAAATTTTCAGAGCCAATGTGTATGTTAAGATTTCATGAAGTAAGCAGAGGTATGAGGATTCTTTCCGCAAACGGAGATGGAAGAAGCTAATAGGATTTCTACTTAGCGCACTTTCACTGAAGTCAGCTCAGTGAGGTTAGGTGAAAGCATGAAAAAGCAAAGGATATTTCAAGTAGAATCACTTTGTGAACTCCTTTCAAAATAAGTTTGGGTTTTTTTCTTCAAACTTGAGATTCAGGTCAAATCTGAAGGAGGTGCTATTTCAAAAAGTATCCTGCAGACTATACCTGGAATTAAAGAAAATGTACCTCAAAATAAAAGGAAGGAAGATGCTCAAAATATTTTGCCTTGTATTATGGAAGATGCTCAAACTATTTTACCTCGTATTTGCATTTAAATATTTGAGTATATTTTCCATAGGATAACAGCATGAGCTAGCTTATGGGTGGGTATTTGAAACTGTTTGGTTGAAAGCTACCTTTGATCAGGAATCCATGTAGTCACATTTACATGTTACTGATCTGAGCTAATAATCCCTCAAAGAGGGTGCGTTGGCTTGAACATGTGCTGTGCCGATGTTACTGCATAGCTTTTGAGCTAGGTGTGTTTGTATCCAGCAGCCATTGTATGCAGATTGTATGGGAAAATAACTCTGCCTGTGCTTTGTATACTCCTGGGAAGAGCAATTGCCTGTGTATTTCTGGAATGCAAAAAAACCTTCTGAAATTGAGGTAGTTTGTGAAATTGAACAGAAGGAATTTTATGGTTTCAGTGACCAAAGCTAGCTAATGATTTGGGTAGTTTTTAGATGTGGACTGTTAGTGGTACTATAATGCATAAGACTGTGATTGCTGGTATTTCTCCCTAGGCCCTGCGATCCTAGAGGATGTATTGATTGAAGTGTTTCGAACATTATATACACAGTGCAAAGCAGAACTGGAGCTTCAGGCAGAACCTTCTTTCAACAAAGACCACACACAGCTAAGCAGGTGAATAATGAGTATACTGTATTCTGTATTAAATAATATATCTTTTTGTTGAAACCATGACTGTGAAGCCTGTGGGACTGTGACCTGGTTTCTTTATGATACAGGATCCATTGACATTAATTGCAACTTCTGTGTTCAATGCAAAGGTCTGAAGGGCTATGGCTTTTTTTTTTTTTTTTTTTTAATATTTAGCAAATGTTTTATTCTTTATCCATGACAAAAATGCTTGCTTGATACAACTGGAAGTCAGCATGTCAATGGTATAGATTAGTTGTGGCATTCTTTACATCTGTGTTCTTCAAAAAAAAAAAAAAAAGAAAAAAAAAAGTGGACTAATGAGCTGTCTTCTAGAGTAAAAATGAAGAGTGCTACAAGACAGCCAGAGAGGGGGATAAAAAGAGCTTCAAGATTTGAGTTGTATATCTTAAAACATGGGGAGAAGAGGGAAGTTCAAAGCTGGGGGGAGAAACAGCTGTAGGAACGATCATGATAAAATGGATCTTTAAAAGTGTGGTTAGAAGACAGATACTAAAGAAAGGATAGAGAAGAAACCTAGCAACTGTGAAAAGACATTGATATGAGGAGCCTGCCAATATACTGAGCCCTAGAGCAACAACCACTGTAGGGATGAGGGGAGGATAATTTCTTAGTGTAAACTGGCAGTGGGTAAACTCACTGTGATATGTAGTTACATAACTCAGAAATGAAGTATAAAAATATAAAATGTTCTTTTTATTTTCTTTCAGCAAACTGAGAGAAAACAAGAAAACAGCAGAATTGATTAAAACTGCCAATCTTCTCTTTAATTCCTTTGAGCCTTATTATATGTGGGATTACATTGCTCGTTGGTTTGAAGAATGTTGTAGGTAGGTTATAATACTTAATCTCTGTATGTGTAAAGTTGAAGTTGACTTTTGTTTTATAAGCTTTTTTTCTTCAAAGAAGTTACTCTAATGTGATCATTTAGTCTGTAGGTCTTTTTCTTCCCATCCCTTTAACTTCAGTATTTTGGCCAGTTTCAATCAGATGTGATTCGTGGTCTCAGCAACTTGAGTTCTCACGAACTCAGTGTCTGGGTAAAATCAAAAGACAGAATTAGCACCTCTGCTGAAGGGAAAACTCCAGAGTGATCTCAAAGCTAGTTTATTTTGTTCTGTCTGTCCAGTCCAGGATTACTCATTGGGTGTCTAGAAAACCCTTCAGCTTTACCAAGAGTGACTAGTGGAATATGTTATCTTTTGCCCTGCTCTTTTAGGGAAGAAAAAGTGTGGGAGTCCTGTATGTAGCAAGGAGGGCTATGGGACGGAACAGAGTAAATAAGCAAGAACTGCAAATAGTAATGGGAGGGAGGGGGACCAAGGGACCGCCGGAGAGCAGGTGTTACTACTGTGGCAAGGGATAGATGATGTAGGGATTTCAAATGAAATTTGTAGAAAATTTTTTTTCATTGCTTATGGAATAGCTTAAGAATGTATTAAGGTATTTGGACACTAATTTGTCTATGAGCCCACAGTGTGCTGTCATAAGTAAACTGCCTTGGGCTACATTAGGGGGACCGTGGTCAGCATGTGAAAGGAAGTTATTTTTCCTTTCACTTAGTGTTTCTAAGGTCACATGTGGAATATCATGTCTAGCTTTGGGCACCCTGCTTGAGGAGGAGTGTTGAGAAACAGAAGAGGCTCTAGTAGAGGACTGCTAAGATGGTCAGAGTCATAGGACTCTGCACGGGAGTTTGAGGTAGGTGAGTGTGGTTTGGCTCGGCAAAGAGTGTGCTCGAATAGCAGCCTCTGACTTTCTGAAAGGCATTTACAAAGTTGATACAGCTATACGTTTGGTAACGGCTGATGGTAAAACAAGGGACAGCAAGAAGTGTTGGCTCAGGGGTTCAGGTTGGGCTTACGGAAGAGCTTTGCCAGGAACATAGTGGAACAGGTTACCCAGGAAGGGTGTGGAGCTTCACTGGGAGATTTCCAGGACTCTGCTAGAGAAAACTGTGGCTGAGTTTATCTAGCGTTGTTAGTAGTCTTGCTCAGTGTTAGAGGCTGGACTAGATGAAATCCCTTCCAACATGTCTGTGACTTAATTTTTGTGCATTGCACTGAATTGCTGAGGTAAAGAAAGCAGTCTCCAACCAACTAACAAGCAGGTGAGAATTTCTCTACATATAAGATGTTACTGTAAGCATGGATACCAGATTGCCTTATTAATAAATAAATGGGATCTGGAGAATGTTTTTCTGTTGTTGTTTTTTTTTTTTCCCTACATGAGCTACTGTGTTCTGTAAGTTGTTGTCTTCCTGTTTAAAAAGATACACCATTAAGTGAAAACATAACCACTTGATTTTAAACCATGAATTTTTAAGTTATATTTATATCATCTAGTCTGATTACTAAATCACAGTTATTACTTTTAAAGTGATTTAGATATCCCTCTGAATTTGTCTTAGGCTTTTTCTTATTATTTTTCCCCCATAAAAATTAAAAATAGGATTTTTTGTATCTAGTGTTTTCTCCTGTGTAAGTGTTGCTCACTGCTATTGAGCCATCTCTCAAAGCTATTTTTGATAAGGGCTCAGTGAGTTGACTTCAAGTCATGCTTTATGAGGTATTACAGTTGAACAAATCTGTGAGTAATTTATGAAATGGTAGGTCTTTCTGGGTAGGAGCACAGAATGTGAAAAAATTTGTGTTATGACTTACACAAAGGGACCATTTCACTGAACTGTAAAGCAGGCTGCTAGTTTTAAGAAGAAAATTATTATTATTAGAGAGATGCAGTAACCCAATGGAGGTATGGGTTAAGTAGAGTTCTACTTTTCAGATATGGGTTACTGACAGAATGCAATTTAAATATGATTTTTAAAATATTTTTAAATTCTTTTGGTAAATACTTAATGTCACTGTTTCAGACTTGGTTTCTGTAATGCTTCTATTATTTCAAATAAATCCATTTTGCAGCCCTGGCATATATGTTCATGAACTCTTCCAAAACAGAGGGAAAGGGTTAGCATAACTAACTATTGCTGAAAAGTTGACACTGCCCTCACCACCACCCCCAGCAGAATAAATGGAGAAACAAAATTTTATTCCTTTGTTCATATCCTTTGCTTGTAATATAGTCATATTGCAACATGATTTCACAGGGGATTTGTGTTCTGTCTTACTTCACTCAGCAGTAAAATTCATCAGATTATGAATTCTTGTCTATAGTAAAACAATGCAGTCAGCTGGAGTTGAAGCAGATGTTTAGAAGAGCTTGGTTTGTTTTCTTCTTGCACAGCTTTAAAGCTTCATGGGCCTTTAATTTCACTTTTGGTTGTCTTTATCTCAAGTGTTCAATGCCTTGGGTTTAGATCTCTTCAAAATTACTGTGCTTCCAGTAGCACTATCCCTTAATTCTATTATCGGTGCCCATGCTCATACTAGTAAATATTGCTGTATGTGGTGGATTCACAAATGCAATTTTTTGTAGCCTGAGTTTCCTTATTTTATGAATGAAGACTGGTTTACAGTGAAAGGCTGCTTGCTGATTTTTCTAAAAGCATGCAATGGGGCTAAATGAGCTACCTAACAATAAAATGAGAGATTGATTATTTGTTTATGGGGATTATCCCTGATGTGTACAGCTTTGCATTAAGTTACAGAAACATTGTCATTGTGAGGGGGAGGGAAAAATATTGTAAAACTCTATTTTAATTTTGCAGGAGGACATTACATGCCAGACTTCAAACTGGGCCTGGAGGTGGTAGTGAGCAATCTGAGTTACCCCTGACAAATTTCTGCTTGTTAGTGGATTTTTTGTTGGATATAGTTTCTTTGGTAAGAATTGCTTTATTCATTGCCAATACTTGGATTCTGTATATTTATAGTCTACATAAATACTATATCTGCTTTATTAATTGTTTTACCTGAAAATACATTGCCATAAATTGGTGGACACCTTTAGGACACGTTTTGGTTTCATTGTATGGTTCTTGATAGACTAGTTGGATATAACCGAAGTGGGTTTTATGATGCTTGTACCTGAAAATTTTTGTCTGTCCTCAATTTCTTTTCTCTAAAACTACACCGTATTTATTACAAGTATAGTCTTTTGTAGTTTGATATCCTAGTTTAGGTATGCAGCTTTCTTTTAAGGCTCCTTTAAATGCCATGGTGAGATGTATCTTCTTTTTCTGTTGGTATTGCTTAATGTAGCAAAGACTGTTGGAACTGTTTTTTCTATACCTGTCTTTCCTCAATTCTTTGCTTTCTCATTTCAAAGCCTACTAGAAGTATGAGAGTGCTGTGTCAGGTATGGCAATCAGCCTGTTTTCCCTTTAGTTCTTAATAACTTGTTTGTCTTTCATTCTTAAAATTTTATATTAAGGTTATTAAAATAATAGTAGTAGCATTCTTTAGCCTTATTATGTTTTGTAATGTGTTTGTTGCTGTGTAATGAATAAGATGTAAAATTCTTGTTTTGAAACAAGAGCTAAATATATTTCTAATTGTTGGTTACCCAACTGTAAAGTTAATTTTGTAAATAATTTGTAAGTAAAGCATGTATTTCTTATTCTTGGATATTAAGATATTAATTTTCCTTTTTCCATGTTCCACATGTTTAGAACACAGTTAAGCAAATGATAGGTAGCACAGTTAAAGAATATAACTTTCAGGGTGGAATCTGGTGTTACAATTAATGAGTTCTACGATTACTTTATTAGGAGACTTATATCGAAATACAGACAGAGCACTTGCCTCAGCTGTTGCTCAGGATGATTTCTGCGTTGACGAGCCATCTTCATACATTGCACTTGTCTGAGCTTACTGATTCTCTCAGACTCTGCTCGAAGATCCTTAGTAAGGTTCAACCTCCATTGCTGTCTGCTGGTACAGATGGTATCCTGCAGCTTCCTAGTGGACACAGCAGCTCCATCAAAGAATGGGAAAATAAAAAGGTAACTAATTATGTTTTGCAGCATCTTGGAAAAATACTTTTTCTGTGGAAAGGAAAAGTGTGCTTTCTATTTTTGTGCTGAACCACCTGCAAGTCTTTGATTAGATTTAGTTTACAACGATACATGTAAAACTTGGATCATCAAAAGAAATTATAGTTGTGCACTTCATTGTGGTAAAAGTTCTTGATTCTTGAGGGGTTTTATCTAGATTTAGTATTATACATGTATAAATCACATCAGAATCGGGACCTGAGAATGAACTAAGGTTTGAAGTTGTAATGCACTTCAAGAGTCTTATGCAGAATAACTGGACTCAAAAGAATTCTCCATTTTGGTTACATATCAGGCATATGTAAATTCTTCTCTCACCCAGTTTATGTGCATCAGATTAATACCAATCAGTTATTTTACTGTCACTGTTAAGTTCTTAGAATCATTTAATAAAGAAATAGAAGAAACAAACCAGCCAGCAGCATTTTCTCTCTCTTCTACATTGTCTAGTTTGGTCTACACAACCACAGCTCTGTAAGGTATAAGTGACATGCCCAGAAATCCTTGTTCTCCAGCTGAAGAAACTAGAGGAACATCATAGAATAATTTAGTTTGGAAGTGACAGTTGCAGGTCACTGCTCAAAGCAGGGCTGATGTCAAAGTTAGATTCTACTTTAAGGCTAGGTCAGGTCACTCAGCATCATATCCAGCTTAGTTTTGAGTATCTCCAAGGGTGAAGATTCCACAAGTTCTCTGTACAGCTTGTTTGCACTGTGTTATTTGATCAGAATTTCCATTGTTGCAGCTTGTGTTCATTGCCTCTTGTTCTTTCACTGTGGATTTCTGAACGTGCCTCCATCTTTTTAACTATGTAATGGAAAGTCACAGGCATCAATAAAGACACACAACTCCCTCCACAACTTAGCATTCTTTACTCCTTTATGACTGCAGCAGTTTCTGATTAACAGATAAATGTCTTGTCCTTTTGTTGAACATGCTAAAATCTAAAGTATTAAAAGAATCTTGCTAGCTTAAAGTGACTATAAGCAACACAGTTCAATGTCCTGCTTCCTGCTGGAAGTGAGGGGTTTTCTTTGATGTGTGAATATTTTGGTTTATGGTGCTGTATAAATTAATAATACCTGTGCCTATGCATTTCAGCATTCTTTCATAAAAAATAGACATGATTATGATATGAAGAAAATGTTAAAAGCAGTAACATTTTAAGTATTTTACTTGATAAACAATGCTTTTTTTTTTTTGCCTTTTTTTTTTTTGTTTTACAGTTAGCTTGGTCTGGCAAGCTTCCTGAAACACTAAACATAATTTTGCATAAAATATATTTATATGAATAGATTTAAAACTGTGGAATAAAATTGTTACTTTCAAACGGAGAACCAAATAAATATTTTCTCACTAGGACCTGAATAACCCATTTTGAACAATCATTAAACTTTTATGTCACTCAGGTGCCGTCGGTCTCACTTGAAAATCCTAATGAAGTGTTTGAAGATGGTGAAAATCCTCCAAGCAGTCGATCATCAGAAAGTGGGTTCACTGAGTTTGTACAATACCAGGCAGATACAACTGATGACATTGATAGAGCACTGAATGAAGGTCACAGTGCACCGGGCATTCCTATTATTGGTAGCACATCCTCGGAGACTGAGACAGCATCAACTGTAGGATCTGAGGAAACCATTGTACAGCCTCCTTCCATGATGACACAGGGGACAGCAACTCGAAGTGGGAAAACGATCCAGAAGACTGCAATGCAGTGCTGTTTGGAGTATGTCCAGCAGTTTTTAACCAGATTTATCAACCTGTATATCATTCAGAGTAATTCCTCGTCTCAGCCCTTAGGGGCAGAGCTTCCAGTAGACCCCACTAGAGAGCAAGGACAGACCACAAAATGGGACAGAGAATCACAAGTTGATGCTAAGGTGAAGAAAACAAGCAAGAAAAAAACACCGAAAGAATACCTTCCTGCCTTCATTGCTGCTTGTCAGCTGTATCTTGAATGTTCAAGCTTTCCCGTTTACATTGCTGAAGGAAACCGTACTTCGGAATTGCATCCTGGGAAGCCTGAAGTTGGTAAGCTGTGCTCTTCTTTGGTGTTTGCTTTTAAAATAGTGATTTTTTTTTTTGGAAAAAAAAATTAAAAGTCGTAGTATTCGTGCTTTGTGTGTGTTACTGTTTGCTGTTGCTCTCAGAAATGCAAGTTTTCTTCTGTACTGATTGGTTTGCTTTTTGGAAACTAAACTACTTTCTCATAGATTTTAAGAATATTGCTGGCATAGGATTTGACACTAATTAATATTGGGGTGACAAATATAAATTATGCAAACTGAATTCTGAGAGTAGAATCTAAATTTTCAGATATTCCTTTTTACTGTATGGATCCACAATGTTTTCTTTGTCGTATTTTGTAATAGCCACACCTGATATCAAGTATGTTTTTAGCTTCATTTTAGCAACTTTGGATTGATGTGCACATAGGTCACTTTGTGCAATACATGGAAATTATAAACTTCTGTCCAATAAAAATCATACCAGTTAAGAAATTAATTCATTTTACTCTGCTCCTATTAAAGGAACAGCTCTTGCAAACAATTCATCTAGCTACAGGTGCGTTAGAAAACAAAATAAAAATGATGGGTTTTGTGAAGTGTGAATGTGTTCACTTATGGGTGAACACATTCAGATACAGATGCAGAAATGTGCTTAAAATGTTGACAGTTCTGGATTACTGTAAAATGTGACATTTTAGATGGACATTCCTTTTTACAGTTTGTAAAGTCTTCAATTTACAGTTCTAATTTTGGTTCCACTGCTAGTCTGTAGCTTGAGAGTTGCTGCCTTAAAATGGTATCATGGTGCATATACTCGGAGCATGCAAGAAATAGTTATAATAATCTTGGCTACTGCCAGTTGTCTTCTGTGACTTTATTTTTTTTCTAGGAAACTTCATGCATGGTTGCAGTTTTTTGTTCTTATCCACAACTTTAAAAATCTATTAAAAGGGTAAGCAGTAGGCACTGCTTGGAGATGAATAGTTTTTTGGCTTTCGGAAACAAGCACATTCATTTAACATGACTGCTGCTTCTATTCCTGTAGTCTTTAAGATATGTTGTATATGTGTTCATTATACAGCCAGGAGCAGAGCTGACTTTGTGAGATCCAGACATATCAAGTATTTATGTCAGTTGAAGGCAACTTGGTTACAGCTGTTTATTGATTAAGGCTATTGCAATGCTAAGTGGGTGCTACCTTTTGTAAAAGATCTAGCACAGGATATTTGTCTTCTATAGCATGACCCCGAAAAATATGGATTTTTTAAATTAATTTATTTTTTCCAAATACTAGCAGCATATAAATGAGTCTTGTGGCAGAAGACTAAAAATACTTAAAAAAATCAGCTGCTTGCTTATTACTTTTCTGTGGATATAGCACTTTTGATTATCGTTGCCTTGTAAACTCTAAAGCAGAAAGCCTGTAGAGCTTGAATAGTATGTGCCTTGTATGAAGGCAGTGGGTTTAGGAATCCTTTCCGCTTTGTTAAATGTCTTGGATTTTCATTGCTTGTTCATCATCTGAACCTTCCCATTTGTGATGTTGTGTTTGCAGTGTATTAAACAGTGTAACTTTGAGGAATAAGCATAAATTGTAGGTGGTTGAAATCAACGGGAAGGATTTTGTTTTGTATGTAAACATGTTGTACAGAATGGCAGGGTGGACAGGAATAGCATTGGGAATGGGGCTGCATAACTGTCCCGGGAGCCCTGCTTCCCATAACCAGGAATGCCAGCGGAACAGAGAATAGAAAATGGGAGAAGGTAGTTACCATAATTCGCACACCAGCATTTTCTTCATCTATTGATATATTTTTCTACTGCAGAAGAGGCTGTTGTTATTGAAGGGTTTCTAAATTTGGAACATGTTTTTGATGGGTTGCGTTAGTGATGTGACCAATTGCCTTTAATTAACAGGGAGAGTCATCAGTCTGTTTATTTGAAGGAGACCAAATTAGTCTTATATCGATAGAACATAATTGTGCTTAAATTTTGCTATATGCTTAATTTCTCAGATAAATGTGTGGTATTTTTAATTGAAGAAATTAAAATGGGAACCGAGTCAAGCTCAGAATGTTTATATCTGTAAACTCTGGAACATTATGTGGAATTGTTAGGTATATTTAGGCTCTAATTTACATTGCAAAATTAACTATTATGGATATAAATTAGAAATTGCATCGTCCTCTTAATTCTAAACAGATGCTGTATTTGTGCCTATCAAATAACACTTCTACACTTGCGTTTGATTCTAGGAGCATTTGCCTGTTTTAGGAACATGATCAGTAGGGTCCTTCTGAAGTTTTATGAAAAATTACTTTGGTACCGCTGAAATAAAAGGGTGCATTATTCACTTGGAAAGTTGACTGTGAACTTCAGAGAAAGATACTTGCATTATCAGGCCAGTGTATGGTGGTAAGAAGAGGAAAACAACTGCCTACAGTGAAAGCAGAGTATGATCTAATAGGATCAAGTTTCTTCCACCCAAAACATCACTTGTCACAGATACTTTTACTTTTAAAGTGTTGCCAGGAAAACCTCTATTTTTTTCTTTGTCAGTTTAAACTTAGTTTAGATGTATAAATAATATATGTAAATAATTCCATATGTATATTATAATATCTGTATAATATATATAATATTGTTACATATATATAAAATACTACAGAATTATTCCAGACTACAAACTAAAATGTTAAGACTTGATTGCTGGTCAAGAATGTCCTGAAGAAGGGGAGTGAATGAAAGGATGTGCAAACTACTAGAAGTCCAGTTTTGTCTAAAACATGAAATTGCATGGATGCATTTCCATAAAACTTATTTTTCTCTTGTTCGAATTTTCATATTTATTTTTGCTTACTAAATGTTTGAAGTGATACAGTATTGCATTCTTAATTAGATTATTTTAAAGACAGAGATACATCAAGAAGTATCTTTCTCCTGCATACATTTTCCTAAACCCATACAATGGGCAGGTTGAAATATGAAAGAAAAAGGACAAGTGTGCATGTGGTTATAAGATATAAGAGGAAAAATTCATAATATTTAAAACTGTTAAATGAGTGTATAATCTGTGATTTTTATTTCAGACTGTGAACAAGTACAACCTCCACTGTGGCTACAGACTTTAATGAATGCTTGCAAGCAAGCAAGCGACTTCAGTGTTCAGGGTGTTACTATTTCCCTTGTGATGGACTTGGTTGGATTGACTCAATCAGTTGCTCTTGTCACTGGAGAAAATCTGAACAGTGTGGAAACTGCTCAGCCTCTTAGCCCTAACCAAGGAAGAGTGGCTGTGGTCATCAGACCTCCTCTTACTCAAGGCAATCTGAGATATATGGCTGAAAAGACAGATTTCTTCAAGGTACAATGCAGTATCTCATTGCTGTTTTCTTTATAGACTTCTTTTCCTAGCTTGTAAAGACTGACAGTCTTGGCCACTTACCATCCTTGCTATGGTAAACCAAATTTTCTTGCTGAGTATTTTGATAACAGTTGTAACCTGTGTCAGACTCTAAATGAAAATCCATAGTGAGTTTTCCTACTGTGATTGTCTTACTGCTTGGGTGAAAATCCTTTTTTGAATGAATATTTTTAAAATATAAATAAAACCTGATTGAACAGCATCATTAATTAGCAAAGGTATGAAACTGAGATGTGCATAATGTAGGACTCTGGTGAAACACAATCTCAGCATTTGTGTAATTTATGTAAGAAACCATTTACAAAAGATAATCAGCACCAGGGTATATTACATAGTTAATTATATTTCAATGAAAATTTATTTCTGGAGATTCCTGTGAGTTCTGACTCCTAACAGGAATTTTTAATGTAGTAAGTTATTGCAGTATTTCAAACAGTTTCTTATGTTCTTATGAACAAAAAAGAATAGTTTTATAGATTGCCTGCTGGTCATATTGTGTCATCAGATGTAATGTGTCTCATCATTGCATAGAGCTCAATGCAGTCTAAAGCAAAACAAGGCACGATACTCATTCACTTGTGTCTCTTGAAACTTTTATTTTTATGTACAAAGCATATAGCTTTAACACTTTGGGACCAGTTGGGTGATGGAACTCCTCAGCATCATCAGAAGAGTGTGGAGCTCTTCTACCAGCTGCACAACCTCGTTCCATCTTCTAGCATTTGTGAAGATGTTATTAGTCAGCAGCTGACTCACAGAGACAAGGCAAGTTGTTCATGTATTTACCGAAAGATGAGTTAAGTATATAACTATAGAAATATACTTAAAAAAAGGACGTGGTGCCTCAGAGGAGGGCATAAATAACTTCAATATTGAAAAAATGTTGCCTTACATTGATTGTTTCAGACATTACAAATACTCTTTTCTTTTACTTGCATGCAGAACATCAGATTTGTCCACCCTCTGACACTGCCACCCTTTTCCTATATTCCCACTCAGAAGAAACCTTAACCTTATGTCTGTAGTAGTTGAGCCCTGTTTTCATGATGTTTTGGTGTTTCACAAACCTATGAAAAGTGTTTGTAGTGGTAGTAATTGAATACAGATTTTCTAGATTCCATTCCAGTTGTCATAACCACTCTTCTTTGCGTGTACAGCTCCATCAAATTTAAGCACACTTTGTTTTGCTGTGTCCTAACCAACTGTAGTTCAGTCCTCTGGTGTGCTCCCTCCTACTTCATCTAATTCTTGCATCTTCTCTAATAATCTGTCCTAATATAGCATCTAGACTTTCTGCTTCCTTTCCTCCACAGAACTTGGAGAAGGAGCAACAGGCATGTTATTGTCATCGCCTTGTCTCTGCTTTTCTTGATAGTGGGGTTGGATTGCTTCTTTCTTGAGAGTCATGTGTGGTCCCCTTTATCTTCTCTATTATTTTGCTTTCTCTTTTCTCTCTCAGTTGTGGTGTCCTTACTACCTTTCTCTTTGTGTCACCACCTTCTTTTTACAGTTTGAGATCCATTTTCAATTCCTTTCCCTTTCTGTGAGACACAACTTATGAGTCCGCTGCATTTAATATTATTAATTTGCTTCTTCAGCCTTAATTCCCTTTCTCTTTTAAGCAGCAGTGAATTGTGTTTTGTTTGGTGTGTTTGTTTGTTTGTTTTTCTTTCTGACAATTTTTATGTTATTTGATTCTGGCTCTTTTTGTAAGAGTTAAGGTAAATATAAAATAAAAGAGTGTCTTGTAATTTATAAGATTTGATTTTATTTCCAGGTCCCAAGAGCTGTGCTATATCCTGAGCTCCATTTTCTGACACTTGTCTTGGTTAATTATTTCTAGACAAAGCATTTCTGTGAGATTATTTTCCCCTGTTGGGAAGCGGAGGAATTGCAGTCACTAGATACCTCTGATGAAGAGGCTTCTGTACAATTCTTCTCCAGTCTCATGTGGCCCTTCTCCAGCTATTTGTCCTTAAGATTTGAATTCTGACTGTTTCTGCCATGTTTGCCACTTCTAGAGGGCAACTAATAAACTGCTCTGACAGTAATTGCCAGTTTTCTGTGCATCTGTGTCTTCGTGGGAAATGTTCTTGCCTACTCCGACTGACGTGGCAGCTGGGTTGCGAGTTGTCTGTATTTCTTTGCAGTATGTTGCTGAAGCTACTCTTTTCTTGAAGGTCTTTACTTTCCATCTCCATCTCATGTCAAAAGCCATAGACTATAGTTTGAGCAGAACCTCTTGAGTGATCAGAGCTGCTGCTTTGCCTCTGGTAATGCTGTTTGGTTTCTTGTTATTACTTTGTCACTTGTGCCGTCTCCTGTTCTGCTACCACAGGTTAGAATGTTTGCTCATGACGCAGCTTGGTGCATTTCTCCCATTCTTTACTGTTGCTCAAAGGTCCCTTATCTCACTGCTGGCTGTTTTTTAGAAGTCATCTTGGCTATCCTATTGATTACTTCTGTTTTGCTATCAGTTTATCTAGTGCAAGTAAAGTAGTATTTTCAAAATCTTTTGAAGCTGGCAGATATTCAGATTGTTGACAAACGGTGTTTCTTTTAGGTCTGCAATGAGCCTCTCTAGTTTCACGCTAGACCAAGGGGGCTTTTCAGCATTCAGCAACCAACTTATGTAGGAGACTTCATCTCTTATCAAAAGTTGTGCTCTGATTCCCTATAGCACATGCTTAGCTTTTTACTATTGTTAGTAGGAGTTCTACTTACACTATCTTTTTTTTATTTTTTAATTTTTTTTTTATTATTTATTTTTCCTCCCCTATAAATTTGTTTCAGATAGAGGCTGTTGATTTGATATTTGAGTTGAGGCCTTTGTAGTGCTTTAAATCTTAAATATATGAACTGTTTTCACAGGCCCAACAGAATGAGTGATAGGGAATTAGGGAATTACTTGCTTACATGCTCTGGCAACTCATGGTTGTGTGACTTCAGAACCTTTTTGCCTTTCTACCAGAGAGTAACCAGGTCAACAAAAGTGAATGTGAGCCAATCTGTCAACCACTGCAGTTCACAGCTTGGCATATTGATAAAACCGCTGATGATTTATAGTTTCGCTTATTAGGCTGGTCTGTGAACTGCTGTGACTGTGGATGTGATACTCACTCATTTCTGCCAACCTTACTGTGAAAACAGTAATTTCTTACCTCTTCCCAGCATGGATTGCAAGGGCTTACATGGACCTATCTCTATGTGCTTGAGAATTGGTGTTTTCACTTTTCGTTCAGCAGATGTTAGTGAATTGTTTCATGTAACTGTATATATTTTGCAGCAGTGTTGGTTTTTTTTTTTTTTTTCTGTGAGAAGCATATTTTTGTTAAATACATGGGATGCTTGCTTTACTTTCCAGAATGCTGCTGTTTCTCTTGGTTGTTTTTGTTTTTGTTTTTGTTTTTTACTTTATGGCTGATGTGAACTGTCTTGTCTTTTCTGTAATTTTCAGTTTTTATAGCTTTTACTTAAAATTTTCATTATTGTGGCAGATATTGGTTGTATTAGTTGTTGCAAAGCTTCTTAAGCTGTATGTTGTAAATTACGTCTGGAAGTATGCCAGATTGTCACAGGGGTATTAACAGTCTTTAGTGTGGTCTCATTTTGATTATTGGTAAATAGACCTACTGTTCATTCCCTATAAGCATATATTTTAAGAACAAACAAGTGAAAAATCTTCATCCTCTTGTCTCTGCTCATCATCAAGTAATTTAGTTTAAGCCCTGATTGTATTTGAAAGTAATTTTGATGTTTTATTCAGTATAATAATCCTGATTGCTGTGCTTTGTTTGTTCACCCCTGCAACTGCTTAGTAGCTCCCTTGTCTCTTGGGTAAAGCTGTTTTTAATACATGTGCCCATGTATTCATATCATAGCATGACATTTACTATAGTTTACGGCCTTGCTGGAATAACTCTTTGCCTTGATCAGCCACAGGAAAGAGATAAAGGCATAAACATTGTTACTTTAATACCATTTTCACCATTAAATATTCTCCATATTATTACTAGTCATTAGAACTCCTTTGGGCAGTAAGCATGTCCTATTTGTCTAAATAAAACTCAAAGTTCCAGAGCTAAATTTGGCATGTTAGTGATGAACTCTATCTACATTGTATCTAGCTAGAAAATTCTTATGTCTTTTTCTAGCCAACTTATTTTCATTCCCTTATTTCCATGGATACTGTGTTTAATCCCATCATTCCAGACACTATCTCTAAAAATTTCTCTTCTTTCTCTGCCTCTTATCTCTGCCTCTGTATGCTTGCATGTTTCTTCCTGCTTTTTCTTCACAATCTGTTCTAGTGCCTTGAAACATATAGATAAAATCACTGAAAACAGAGCTGTGCAACTTTTGAGAGAAAAATAAGTATTATTCAAGCTATCACATCAAGAATTTAAAACTCTTTCAAGCTAAACTTTGAAACTAAGGCAGCCAAGATCAAGATGGGGGAGAATCCTTTCAAGCTACTAAGTTGTTCAGAGACCTATTGTTGCCTATTACTGGTTTTAATGTTAGAAAATAGCAATTGAATGCATAGTCAAAAAAGTTAATAATTTCATTATATCTTTTAAGCTGCCGTATACCTCTTTTTTCCAGTTCTTACCAGAGGCTGTTGTATTCTGATAGATCTAACTTATAATTTGGTCCACAGAAAGTAAGAATGGAAGCTCATGCGAAGTTTGCAGTGCTATGGCATCTCACCCGTGACCTTCATATTAACAAGTCATCTTCCTTTGGCCGTACCTTTGACAGGTTGGTGATTGCAAGCATGATTCAGTTGAAATAATTTTACTTCAAAATCTTTAACTACGTTGTATTGGAAGCATAGTGTTTAGAAATTGGAGAAATACAGTGTGACTGTGAGAGCAAGGAAGGAGGGCAAGAAATGAATTTGTGTTAGACGACAAAATTGTTTTCCCAATGATGATTACATAAACTGTAATTTTTTCTGTTAGCTGTAAAGAGTAGGACAGGAATGGTCACATGATTCATTGACGATCACTGTGGTTAAAATATTTGTGTATAATTGAACATAGTATCTGAGTTCTTGCTGTGATTTGGTATAAACAGAAGCAGGAGAGGGAAGTCAACCCAGAAGTGAACTATGTGAAAATGGAAAGTAACAGTAAAGCTAAGAAAACTTAAGATCAAAATTGCAAGTAAGGACTAAGATATGAAAGTTCTTTTGTTTAATCTGTGTGTTTTGTGTAAGATGTCATTTGTGGCAAGCAGCAGAGGATTTCTGTTTTGCGTTCTAGTATCAGACTGCTGCCTTAGAAAAACTGAATGATCCAGACTCTGAACTAGTCTTGTCTTCCTCAGCTAGCACAAATGTTGTGGGAAGGTGCTTATTTAAATTTCCTGTGGTATACTTAGCTGTAGGAAGCAGAGTAAAAAGGTTGTTATTTCTTTGGCTTGATACTGTCACTTATTGCAAAAGTGGTGATAAATTCTGTACATACAGCTAAGAGTTTATGAATGTGTTCTACTGGAGGATGTAAGACAGTTGGTAAAATGCAGAGTCCAATATATATATTGTTTTTCCCCATGTCTGGAAAGGATTCTAAAAGCTAAAACTATTAAAGGAAGAAAATAATGGTAGTAGGAATTGCTGAATTGTCACATATATTTCTCCTCTCCATTCTTGAAGAAAAGATCTTTGAATGTTTCCTTCTCTTTTCCATGCATCTGTGTGAATTGGCTTTTAAAGTTTTATCTTTTTGTACTGCACTAGCACTTAGTAGGCAACCAAAGCTTGTTATGCTAGTAGCTACACAAATACTTGAACTGACTATACAACTGCTACTACTAGAGCAGATATCTTAACTGACTTTATTACTAGCTCTTCCTGGCCATTTCTCCATTAGGCTAGACTAAAATATAAAACTTCAAGTTGCAAAGTTTAGATTCCAAAGAAAATACTGTTTTATATGGAGAAGACACTGGAGTATGTACTGACATGTTGAAATTTATTATATATCAGATTAAAATGGGATATTCTGTAAGTAGAATAGAATTTGTGCTAATCTCATTCTTCTTTCTGTTCTAGATCTTTGTTTATCATGCTGGACAGTCTTAATAGCTTGGATGGTTCTACATGGTCAGTGGGACAAGCCTGGTTAAATCAAGTGCTTCAAAGACATGATATTGCAAGAGTTCTTGAACCCTTGCTCCTGCTGCTTCTCCATCCAAAAACTCAGCGAGTTTCTGTTCAGCGAGTACAGGCTGAATGTTACTGGACTAAATCTCCCTATCACCCTGAAGAGGAAAATGAAAAGCACTTTATGCAGAAGTTCAGCTGTGCTGATGGTATGTACACATTTAATTTCTTTGTTTGTTATTTGCATGCAACATTAAAAATGTAGTAGAAATTTTTGAGGGTAACTTGCAAAACAAAGTGCTGGAATAGCTACTGCTTATATGTGCATTTCTGCATGTTTTTTCTAATTTAAGTTTGGGTGTCCCAAGTATTGTTGAAGTTTTGTTGCTCTCAAATTAAGAGGATATGCAAGTATTTTAATGCAGAGCATTTTCTTATGTCTTACTGAACTTCAGTAGAACTTAAGAATATGGCTTGAAGCTTAACCAAAAAATGAAATGCTTTTATGAATTGGGAGCACTGATGCAGGGCTGGCTGAAAACATACTGATAAGGTTTGAAGGTGTTTGCATGTATTGTGTAATTTTAGTAACATACTAATAATTCCTTTTTATTAAAATACAAGCAGATAAGACTGCATAAGGTTTCATGGGAGACTTATGGTTTTTTGCTAAGGTCTACTGCGAAAGTAATCTTGCTTTGGTTATGTGAATGTGTGTTGTTTGCATATTAACTTTTTTTTTTTCTGCTGTGAAGTGGAAAGGTACTATTTACCATGCCTTTATAATTTGAGGTCTCAGAATTCTAAATTCTTATTCTGAAGAACAAAATATTATGTGTATAAAGTTTTTTGTGTTTTTCTTTAAGCATTTTCCCATGTGCCTGTTAGCCAAGGACAACTTATTGTACCTAAAGAAAGCAATGAAAAGCAACTTGCTATGGATGAAATGGAGAACTTCAGCCTGACTGTCAACCCTCTGAGTGACAGGCTTTCTTTATTAAGTACCAGCAGTGAGACCATACCAATGGTTGTGTCTGATTTTGACCTTCCCGAACATCAAGTTGAAATACTGCAGAGTTCTGACTCTGGCTGCTCTCAATCATCTACTGGAGACAACATCAGTTATGAGGTGGAAACAGAAAGCCTGAGTGCTCAAGATAGCTCTCAGACTCTGCGAGAAGACTCACCTGATGAAATTGTGCAACAAGTGGTTACAGATCTTATATGCAAAGTTGTAAGCAGTCTCGGAGAAGAAGCTGAACCAGTTAAACATAATCTGCACTCTGAGGATACTTCATGTAAATTCAGTCCTTTGGATAATTCTGTAGAGATGACAAAAAATGAAGATCAAAATATTCAAAGTAGCCAGAGTAGTTTGCTTAGTAATGACAGCTCCCAATTGCTATCAGCTTCAACTGAGGCTGGACTTGAGAGCTTAAGAGATGAAATTTCAAGAAATAACTCTTCACCTTGTATTGCAGAAAGCCAGCAATCCCTCTCTGATCTCACTCTTGCTTCCACTGAATCCAAGTCCAGAAAGCGAAGCCACAGTAGTATTCAGTTCAGCTTTAAAGGAAAGCTACCAGAAAAAATGTCAGAAAAAGAAACAATTGTTAAAGAGGCTGGTAAGCAACCAGGTGCAAAACCTAAGGTGAAAATAGCCAAAAAGAAAGATGAAGAGAAGAAGAAAGCACAAACAGAAAAGCTTAAACAAACAAACGTCTTCTTTAGTGATGGTCTTGATTTAGAAAACTGGTACAGTTGTGGAGAAGGAGAAATTTCAGAAATAGAAAGTGATGTAGGGTCCCCAGGAATGCGAAAATCTCCCAACTTTAATATCCATCCATTGTATCAACATGTGCTGCTTTATCTCCAGCTGTATGACTCTTCAAGGACATTGTATGCTTTTTCTGCAATTAAAGCAATTCTGAAAACAAATCCTTCAGCTTTTGTAAGTGCTATCTCCACTACCAGTGTCAACAATGCATACACTCCTCAGCTTTCGTTGCTCCAGAATCTTCTAGCCAGGCATCGAATATCTGTTATGGGCAAGGATTTCTATAGCCACATCCCAGTTGATTCTAACCATAACTTTCGGAGCTCTATGTACATAGAAATTCTTATCTCTTTGTGTTTATACTATATGCGCAGCCACTATCCAACTCATGTTAAAGTAACCTCACAGGATCTAATAGGAAACCGTAATATGCAAATGATGAGTATAGAAATTCTGACACTTCTCTTTGCTGAGTTGGCAAAAGTGATAGAAAGCTCTGCAAAGGGCTTTCCTAGTTTTATTTCAGACATGTTGTCCAAGTGCAAGGTTCAGAAAGTGATCCTGCATTGTCTGCTGTCTTCCATCTTCAGTGCACAGAAATGGCACAGTGAAAAGATGGCTGGAAAAAACATAGTGGCTGTAGAAGAAGGTTTCTCTGAAGACAGCCTTATAAATTTTTCTGAAGATGAATTTGACAATGGTAGTACTCTGCAGTCGCAGCTTTTAAAAGTGCTTCAGCGGCTGATTGTGCTGGAACACAGAGTAATGACTGTGCCTGAGGAAAATGAAGCGGGCTTTGACTTTGTTATAACAGACTTGGAGCACATCGGTCCCCAGCAGCCTATGACTTCTCTTCAGTATTTACATTCCCAGCCAATAACCTGCCAAGGCATGTTTCTCTGCGCAGTGATACGAGCTTTACACCAGCACTGTGCCTGTAAAATGCATCCCCAGTGGATTGGCCTTATCACTTCTACGTTGCCTTACATGGGAAAAGTTCTTCAAAGGGTGGTTGTTTCAGTGACTCTTCAGCTCTGCAGGAACTTGGATAATTTAATTCAGCAGTATAAATATGAAACAGGATTATCTGATAATAGGTATGTATATGTAGAGGTGTATAATCTTTTTAAGCAAATTTCATTGTGTTGAATTAATTTACAACCAAACTAACCCATTTAAAAAAAATTGAATCTCTTATTTTAGGCCTCTCTGGATGGCATCAGTCACTCCCCCAGATATGGTTCTTACTTTATTAGAAGGGATCACAACAATAATTCATTACTGCCTCCTGGATCCATCTACGCAGTATCATCAGGTAAACTTATCTGGGTGTCTGAGAGGTTCTTATGCAGTACATGTCAAATTAAGGACTGTGATTATATTAGCAGATATGAAGATCTGAGTGGGAAAAATACCAAATGTATTGTCGTAGCTATAAGTGTGGTTTTATTGATAATATACACTTCTCAATCAGAAAAACAATTTTCTACCATATTATACTTTTAAGATAATAGCCTTAGATTTTTTTGTTCGTTTTTTTGATTTTGAGGTTTGTGGTTTTTGTTACCCTGAAATAACTAAAGTAGGAATTCCTTAACTTTCATACCTCTAAAATGCTACTTTTTAGACCTGGCTTTGTTTTGTGCAACTTCCCAGACTGATGCCTATCCTATTACTTTCTGGCTGGACTGCGTTCATCTTGCAATATGTCAAAACATGCTCCATCTGTATATTTACAATTTGTATTTTTAGTCAAGCGGTATTTGTAGATGTGATATTCTGAGCATTGTCTTGGTTAAGAATTTGGCCCAGATTCTACAAGAAAATTTTTGTCCTGATCTCTCTGCAGTCTTGGTTTTGCTTTTTTTTTTTTTTATTTTTTTTTTTTGGTGTGTGGTTCTTACACCCCTTTGCCTTCCATTCATTTAAAAGAAACTGGAAAGTGTTTATTGTCTGTGCAAGTAAATGATTTTGCCTAGAGTATTAGTTGCACTTAAAATTCTGAAATAATTGTTTTGCAAATGTATAGGCAGATGATACAAAATTGATTGCTGTAGACATGAGGCCTTGTGTTCAGAATACATTTGATATTGTAGAACTGAGTCAAAAGATTCTTTAACTATTATTTTTAATAGACTCAAAAGCTGTACATACTATAAGAATTACTGAAAAACTATTTTGAAAAAGAGTTGAGGTTGGAAGCTTCCATGTCTCAATTTACACTGTTATACTTATGCTATTGTTGTGGTTTAATCCCAGACAGCAACTAAGCACCACACAGCTGCTCGCTCACTCCCCTGCCACCCAGTGGGATGGGGGAGAGAATTGGGGGGGGGGGGGAACCAACTCGGGGGTTGAGATAAAGACACTTTATTAGGACAGAAATAAAATAATAAAGATAATAGTAATAATAAAATGACAATAATAAAATAATTGGAATATACAGAACAAGTGACACACAGTGCAATTGTTTACCACTCGCTGACCGATGCCCAGTTAGTTCCCGAGCAGCGATCTGCCCCTCCCAGCCAACTCCCCCAGTTTATATACTAGGCATGATATCACATGATATGGAATATCCCTTTGGCCAGTCTGGGTCAGCTGTCCTGGCTGTGTCCCCTCCCAGCTTCTTGTGCCCCTCCAGCCTTCTTGCTGGATGGGCAGGAGAAGCTGAAAAATTCTTGACTGAGTGTAAACACTACTTAACACACTGATATTTTCAGCTGTTGCTATCAACATTCTTCTCTCCAAAACACAACACTATACCAGCTGCTAGAAAGAAAATTAACTCTATCCCAGCTGAAACCAGGACAGCTATTTATGTAGATATTTAATGCTCTTCCTCCTCTCTCCCCTTCAAATCCACTAGCTTTTGGTTAATGTAGATCAGAAGCACTTGGTTGAAGCACGCAATGGGATCCTATCTATCTTGCATATGATCATGTCTTCTGTGACTTTGCTGTGGAGCATCCTTCACCTTGCAGATTCTTCGGAGAAAACTACTGCCGCTGCTGCTGCATCAATTACCACTATTAATCTTGGGTCAACAAAGGTCAGAATATCAGGGATAATATTAAGTTGTTCATTAATATCTTTGTCAAACTAAATCCAATTCCATTCCCTTAAATGTAAATTGAGTTTTAATACCTTTATCCTCATCTATTCGCCCACCCCACAAACAAGGCTTTTATAAACAGGTATTGAATATGCTTTTAAACTTGAGTGTATCAATTCAGACAACATCTCACCTCTTTGCTTTCTACAAAGAAAATGAAATCCATCCTGAAAAAATTTAAGCCACCCTTTTATGCCTCAGAAGATTTAAAATATTAATGTAAAATCTTAACAAGAGAGAACTCTCCTCTAGTACTCGGACACTTCTGAACTAGTTCCTTTATTCATCCATACAGGGATGTCACTTCACTGTGCATGGGGAAATGACACAGCAGATAGTGAGCTAGTAATCATAAAGAAGAGAACTTGAGAAGGGGTCAAATAGGACTATACTGAGAATGCTGCCTAGCCCTCTTACTGGAAGCAGTTCAAACTTCTTGTAATTCACATTATTAAATAGGAAATTGTCATTTAAATTTTAAATGTTTAAAACATTAAGTTAACATGAATACTATCAGGTACTGTTTGTGATGATGTTGTGTTTTCCTTTTCAACCTTTGTCATTCAGATTGAAGGAATAAAAATTAATTTAACATAAGACTCCATGTCTTTGCACAGACGGCATCCATGGTCATATTTGTGCTGGCCACAAGGTTTCCTGCTCACTGAAACAAAGGGGGTCTGTACTTGTTGATGGCCTATAATGTTATGCTGCCTCTGTGCAAAAAGGACAAGCTTTGGTACTCTGGTTAAACATTAACTCTTCCGTACATTCCAGCTTCTCTTTAGTTTGCACAAACTGGTAGTATTCGAAAGAGCATTCAACTTGTCCTGTGTATGAAAAAGTCCAGTTTGAGTTCAGCTTGTTCAGTGTAGTATCAGGATAGGTTGTTTTACTTTTTCACCTCATTGGTTAATGCTTTTGTAGCTGCCTTGGAGGTGGTATATGGGGCTAAAAAGACACGAAACTGTGGAACTGTACAGAATTGTGTGTCTAAAGTATAAATGAGCTTTTTGAGCTTCAGTACAGCTAGGTTGCTTTGGCAACCACACTCTTGGCAAGCACATAAAGTGTATAGTCAAGCTCTGGGATCGTATATAGCAGTTTCCTGCAAGCTTAGACAATTCTCTGACCAAGGTAACAATGGCTTTCAGAAAACAGACAGTTTTCTGAAAAAGTGCATTTTTGTCTGAAATCTTCCTGTCATAGAAAACAGGTCAAGAAGACAGCTCAGGAAATACATTTCCTGACCCAAGTGTGCCTCTAACTTCTGACATGCTTAAAAACCACATTATTAAGAGATTCAGCAGTGAATATATCAGTCTCCCAGAGTAACGTGTTCTTTCTTTTGGGATTTCTTCACCACCCCTACTTATTAATCTTTATCTCACTTGCTACAAAGCAAGTCTATCACTATTTGTGGCAGACAGAAGCATCATCTTCCTTTCCTCTTCCTAATTACCTTGTACACATTTGGTAACTGTTATATCTCCATGTACATGTTTTTCTCCTGACTATATACAAACCCATTTCTGCCCCTTCTTGTAGGTCATATTCCATAGCACTAATCTTTCTTTTTAGAGTTTGAGTTCTGTCAGCTTGTGGTATGTTTCTCGAAGTAAGGTGTCCAAAACTGGACATGGGATGTTGTATCTTCCTTCAGGGGAAATATTTAATGTCTTTTAGGAGGTGTTGCTATTTAGGAATGCTCTTCTCCCCCTCCTTGCAAAGTTGTCACGGTGAGTTTGTGATCCACTGTAATCCACAGACTTTTTTTCCATAGCACCACTATCTAAATAGTTTCTCATCCTGAATCACTGAAGTTGTTTATCCCTACCTTTCCATGCAAAGATGAAGCCTTTATTGCAGCTTATCTTTTTTCAGGATGCTTTTTGAGTTTTTCAGATAATTTTTAGTAGTGTACCTTTCTATCAGTTGCTTCCCACTTCATGACCATTTGCAAATTTAACAAGTGTATTTTATCTTCCCTTGTCTTAGTCATGAAGAAGATGATTGAAGAGTGGCAGATGTAGAATAGAGCTTTATGAACCCTCTGAGTGCATCCTTCCATTTTTATAAAAGTTAATGATAGTTACAGTCCAAGTATGCCTCTATAGCTAGTTGTTTTGAACATAATGCTGAGGTGCTTATCTAAAGCTGTATGTGTTCTGCTTCCACATTTCAGAATTTGAGGCAGCAGATTCTCGAACTTTTGGGTCCAATTTCAATGAATCATGGTGTTCACTTCATGGCTGCCATTGCATTTGTATGGAATGAAAGGAGGCAAAATAAAAATACTTCTAGGACAAAGGTATGTTTATACTACTGTGGTCACTTCAAATAGTGGTAATAGCTTTAAGTGATTTAGAAGCAGTAAGGAGAAAATTCAGCCATTCCAGTGAAAAAATACATAGTATGACATGGCAAAAATATTTATATTATTTCTAATGAGCAACTGTACTGTCAGGGAGCTGCCAATTTATTTTAGAATGCGATAATCTTCCTGAAATCTTCAGGAAAAGAATAAGTGATTCCAAGTCTGTAGGTGAACTGTTAGTTACTAACATTTCAATCCCATGAGGCCAGCTTCCTTAATTTTGGGACAGATGATAATCTGTGACAACATTTGATTCTTTTAGGTTATTCCTACAGCAGGTGAAGAACAACTTCTACTGGTCGAGCTGGTTCGCTCTATCAGTGTTATGAGAACGGAGACCGTTATACAAACAGTGAAAGAAGTTTTGAAGCAGCCTCCAGCCATAGCAAAGGACAAGGTATGAACGCTGTTGAGATGCTATTGACTTATTTAATGTCCTCTTACTGAAGCTTAGAACAGTGATGATACGGATATTTCATTCACAAACTTGAGCAGTACAGTGTGAAAATTTTCACAATATGTAATAGATAGATAAACTTTTGGAGGGAAATCATACCTCCTAAAGTCATTACCATTTGCTGAACCACTCCAGAATCCTGTTTACCGCTTCTGTACAAGACTGTGTTTTGTGGGGATGGGCTCCTTACATTAGGGAAACAAGTGCATACCCTAGCATCAGGTTGGCTGGGGTTTTTTTTCAGGTGGGAAAGGGAAGTGAGGAAAAAGAGGGAATTAAAAAAAAAAAAAAAAAAAAAAAAACAACAACTTTATAGAGAGATGCCTAAATGGACTTTTGTAATATCCTGTTAATGAATTAATTGTATATTCAGACACTGCAGTAACATTTTAGCGTTCTCAGTTTTGCCCTGGCAAGTGAGGAAAAAACAGTCGCTTTCTTAGATGACACAAGTTTTGTATCTTTTTCTAGAAACATCTTTCACTGGAAGTCTGCATGTTGCAGTTTTTCTATGCTTATACTCAAAGGTAAGACAAGAAGTTAAATTTTATTTCTGTCATCCAGAAGCAGATGGAAAATTTGAATATTTTATATCTTTTTATAATCCCTGGGATGAGAAACAGCATGTGTAATATAAATCATGAAGAAAGAATAGCCTTGAACTATAGGTGTCATAAAAAAGAAAGGGATTTATTTTGTGAGTTCCCTAGTTCTGCATCACCTTTCTTCCCCTACCTAAAAATCCTGCAGGAAATCTGCCCGCTGCACTAGGAAAGCTGATCTTAATTGTGCTGTAACTCATTGGTACCATTCCAACTTTGAACTGAAAAGTCTTTCGAGTGCACTGGTTCTTCTGCCCTCTTCCTTTTCTTAATACTTGATGTAGTCACCTAATATTAAATGAAAAACTAAAGAATCTGTATGAATGTTGAGTCACAGTATCTGACAGGAGAATTGTGAGGTAGAAAGAAAATGGGGTATACCTGAAGGGAGATGATGCCATTTTCATTGCCATTTCATTGCTGCTTTCTCTCTTAGGATTCCAGTGACCAGCTTAGTAGATAGCTGGGCAGCACTGCTACTTCTGTTAAAAGATTCCATCCAGGTTGGTCTTCCAGCTCCAGGACAGTTCCTCATACTTGGGTAAGCACTCTTGATACCTGTGATTTCCAAATAAGTTCAAATGTAAGTGTGTGACATCATACTGGAGTGTTAGTGTTTTCAAATCTCTATCACTTATTTTTGAACGGTAGAGCTATTGCCCGAGTTCTCTGGGGTTTAACAAGTTAGTTTCTTCTCTGAGGAATGACTACATATATTAAATTTTATATTATAATATGATACAAGCCATGATCTTACCTTGCTGATTATTTGAGTGATTCAGGCTCTTTAAACAGTAGGTTTATGTTTCTGATTTTTCTTAGAAAATAACTAGAATGACTGTTTCTTAGATATGTGTAGATTTGCAGGCCACTAGAAAGGATTCCTTCCGAACAGCATGAAAGCTGTTGCGGAGTGTTAGAAATAAAATGTTGAATATGATTTTCTCTATAAAACTTCCAAGGGCCATTTTATTGAATTTCTGGAATTTATCTTCCCTAGTAAACTGCCTCTAAAGATACTTTTATGTATAGTCTAGTTAAACATGTTCATGATAATTTTGACCATACCATAATAGTTTAACTTAAATGTGAAAGGATGTTTTCTAGAATATTGGTAAGTAGCAGTGGCTGAAGATTTAGTAAATAAGTATTGTGCACGTAAATTTCTTCAGACTTGTCCTAGCTCTTAAAATTACTGAATAATGTATTGTGAGAAGAAAATCCATATATACTTATATAATTTTTCAGTGTTCTTAATGAGTTCATCATGAAAAACCCAAGCCTGGAGAATAAGAAAGATCAAAGAGATCTCCAGGTAAGAAATCTGTTGTATGTATGTCTCTTTTGAAAATATTGAACCATAAATGCTTGAATGTACTACAGTTGTCTGATATATCAGTTCTGTAGTCTGAAATAACTCTTTAGTATCTTCTACTTAGTACTGTTTATAATCTGTTGAAAAAAAATCTCATTTTCTGTGGAGCTATTAATTGCTCATAATATAGAACAGAAGTGATTTGAAAGCAGTTCTATACTGAATTAGTTATATAGATTTTCCTCCAAAACACATCAGGACAACAAATACAGCCCTTCTGCACAAAGTTCTTAAAATGCTTGGGTTTTTTTCTACCAGGATGTAACACACAAGATAGTGGATGCCATTGGGGCAATTGCTGGTTCTTCCTTGGAACAGACTACTTGGCTAAGACGAAACTTAGAGGTTAAGCCTTCCCCCAAGATTATGGTTGATGGAAACAACTTAGAATCAGATGTTGAAGGTAGCTTCATTTTCATCTTTATTTTAAACAAAACATTAATTACCAGGTCAAAATGAACAAAGAGGACAGATTTACTATATTTGAATGCATTAAAAATGCTTCAGTATTGTTCAGGCATAGGTATCTTACACACTGTTTATTGCCAAGTCTGTACATCTTCAAAATATGTGCTATTGAAGTACACTTGTAAGGTAAAAAATGGCATAAGAAAACTAACTTTGGATGTTTTTTTATTATTATCTTCATTTAGATATGTTGTCTCCAGCAATGGAAACTTCAAACATAACTCCATCTGTTTATAGTGTCCATGCTTTGACCTTACTTTCTGAGGTAAATATCTCCTCAGATATAACAAATGCTGTCATAATAAACTTTTATATTGTGAAAAGCTTTGGACTAGAAGCTTGGGGAAGGAGATTTGGTGGGAAACATCGATGTGAATGGATTCTGGGTCCTGTCATGTAATATATAAAACTTTGTTACAAACCCAGTTGTGAAGTTTCAGTGAGATGGACGAGGTGTAAAGCATGGCTTTTCAGAAGTGTAGTACAGGAAACTTTTTTGGTGGCAAACTTTGTGTGTTATTAGTGGTATGTGTTATTTACTGCTGATAATCACAATCTTTGATTTTTTCTTTTTTTCTTTGTTTGTTTCTAGCTTATTCTGTAGAATGCTTTGCCCAGGAGCTTATGCTTCTGTGGTTTTACCTTAGTTTGTTTTAAAAACAATGGGATCTTTATACTCTTCATTTTTTATAGTACCTGAAATTTGATCACTTCTATATCACTTCTATTTGATCACTATCATAAACTTAAACATTCAGTGAAGGACATGCTACAAAAAGATGCTGAATAGTAGATAAAAAGCAATTTGAGAGTGTATGTTAACAAACCTTCCTCTCCTTTTATAGGTTTTGGCTCATCTCTTGGACATGGTTTTCTACAGTGATGAAAAAGAGAGGGTTATTCCTTTGCTTGTAAATATTATGCACTATGTTGTTCCCTACCTCCGTAATCACAGGTATCTTTACAATTTATTGAATTGATGTACACCTCTACAGCCAGTTGAAATTTGGTGGGTGACACTTAAGTTGAAACAGGCATGATAAGGATTGGATGTCTATGAAACTTTCTATAAAGCAACAATTTAAAATTGTTTCGTGTTGATTTTTTCTTTGTTTTTAGTGCTCACAATGCATCCAGCTATCGAGCCTGTGTCCAGTTATTAAGCAGTCTTAGTGGGTATCAGTATACAAGGAGAGCATGGAAAAAGGAAGCATTTGACCTCTTTATGGATTCCAGTTTCTTCCAGATGGATGCTTCTTGTGTTAACCAGTAAGACGTTTTTTCCTGCTTATAGCAATGGCTGTTACAAATTTTATATATACCATTACACAAGAGGATGTGTAATGTGGACTACAATTTCCCAACAGATCTCTGTTGAGAGAAATAAAGGGGATGTTCTGTGTTTTAGATTACCACATGAAATGTGAAACTTGCTTACCTAAAGTATGTTTCTATGCACAAGTTTATTTTTTTCACTTTTGAGATTTTTTTTTTTAAGTTTATTTTTTCTATGAGAAAAAAAGTGGTTAACATTTTATAGAGTCATAGAATGATTTGGATTGGAAGGGACCTTAAATATCACCTAGTTCCAACCCCCTGCCATGGGCAGGGACACCTTCCACTAACTAGACCAGGTTGCTCCAAGCCCCATCCAACCTGGC
>JAVJGG010000013.1:9521885-9547960 GCA_035590195.1 Aviceda cuculoides
AAAAAATGGAAAACAAATATCTTGAAGAAAACTTTTGTTCAAGATTTAATTCAATCTGCTTGATTTATTCAATGTTTTTCATGTTTTCTTCAACAACTTGTTTCTGGAGATCCATAAATAAGATAACTTGAAGTGAGAGAATTTTGAGACCAACCTGGCACACAGTGAATTTTGCCTATATGGCAAAGTTGACTGAGCAGAGAGGGTGGGGCTGGTTTTTTGCTTTGGTTGGGGTTTTTTTGCTTTGTTGGTTGGGGTTTTTTGTGGGGGAGGGGGGTGTTTGTTTGGGTTTTTGTTTTGGGGTTTTTTTTTGTTTTTAAAAGATCTGACACTAACTCTGCTTAAGGAAAAATTGATTCTGCAGATTCCAAACTTCTGACTATATATAAACCTACAAATTGTGTTTAAAAAAAAAAAAAAAAAAAAAAAAAAAAGGCTAAACTCCCTCCCAAATGCTCCCAAACCCAGGCACCATTGCGTATGCTTACAAATTTTCTTTCAACATGTATTTCAAATCATTGTGGTTAAAAATACAAATTGCAGAACATGTATTGTCTTAACATGTTTTTTGAACTACATTAATGCAATGAAAGTAAGAGTTATTTGTGCCTTAAAGTGAAACAGAGGGGAAATTTTGAAGTTTGTCTCTGCACTATGCATTTTGTCTTTCAGCACGAGTGGCTGTGGCTCAGAGCAGTTCTCTCAATCTGTTTGCTAATCGAGATGTAGAGCTGGAACAACGTGCTATGCTCCTGAAGAGACTGGCTTTTGCAATTTTTAGTAGTGAGATAGACCAATACCAGAAATACCTTCCAGACATACAAGGTCAGTAAAAACATATAATTTAGTGGACTTCTGGACTCTGATGTTAACTGAGGAATGTTTGTGTGGCAGGGTAACAGCAGGTAAATTTGTCCCATGGAATATCGGTGTGCAGTACCTTTTCCGTGGCTGGATGCAAAGCTTCTGCAGGTTTTGTTTAGAATGTTTTCAGTCTTAAACGATTACAAACTACACAGACTTTGTGATTTACCAGTTGACTTTTATCCAGATTATTTCACTGATCTGTCATTTTATACCTTGATCAATGTTCTTGGGTACCTGCAGTGTGCCTTTTGACATGAACATCTGAGCTATAAACACCTATCAGTTCAGGATAAATGGAAAGGCTGACCTTGAAGTGTTGAATTCTTGACAGCTCTAGCTGTTTTTTCTGCTGTTCTGTTTATCTGTCCTATTTATCACTGAAGAATATCACTTCTGGTGACCTTTTACATTACGAGATTGGGAATGGGAGCTGCTTAGTTTTATTCTAAGATTATGCAAATAGTTACAGCAGCAGCTTCTAGATATATTGTCTTTTAGTGCTACTAAGGTGGACACTTTGGTCTCTTCCTCCATATGGAAAGTCAATTACATCATCTTTCTTGTTTCATTTGTTCCAGGATTTGTTCTTTGAAGTTGTTTGGGTTTTGGTTTTGGTTTTGGTTTTTTTTTCCTTAGTCAAGTCAGTAGCTGGGTTTACTATGTTCAAGATATCAGGTGGTTTTACTAGTCTGGACTGTGAAGTGCATGTGTTGGTTTGACTGAAAAATTTCTTTATATATCTGCATCTGTATGTGTTGAATGCTTACAGGTGGCTGTGGTTAAGTAAGAGCGTATCATCCCTGTCTAATATCCCATGTACCATGATGATGTGGCCTTTTAATAATGATAATATATCCTAGCTGTGGTGGGTGAAACTCTGCATAAGATGAACAAAACTCCCAGATGCACTATTGCGTTTATGTGGAGAACTTCAACCAAAATATGCAACTGCATTGTTTTGAGGTTTCTTGCTTTGTTTGTTGCTTGGTAAAAGTGGTTATTTTTTTATGTTGACAGAATAAAACTGTAGCAAAGTACTGAAACAGTAATGTGGCAGATACTTTGAAAGTAGAAATTTAAAGTAAATGAGGGAAAAAGAAAATGTTAGTTGGAATTATTCTGAATTGAGGAAACCTTCTCGGCTTTTTGTTTCAGAAAGGCTGGTAGAAAGTCTCCGTTTGCCACAGGTGCCCACCCTTCATTCCCAAGTGTTCCTGTTTTTCAGAGTGTTGCTTTTAAGAATGTCCCCACAACACCTTACCTCGCTCTGGCCAACCATGATCACTGAACTGGTGAGTTGCAGTTAGCATTCAGGATTTGGAAGACTGGTGCAAATTTGAGACACAACCTTATTCCTCCTCAACATTTTTAAGAAAATATCTTCTAGATATTGTACGTGTAAATGTACAATGGACACAAATTGAAAGTTGATTTATTTTCATAGTCCCGATGTCCATTTTTTGCAAAATGGAGTATCAGTTGTCTTACGCTATTTAAGCTGTCCAGATGTCTCCTGAATTAAGTTTGCATTTTCCTTCATTGTTCCCTACTGACTCCTCCTTCAATTTCTGCTTACATATGTGTACCCTTTCCACCATTCCCACTCCTGCTCTGCTCAGTGTTCCCTGTTTCTACTCTCCTAGTCATTCAGCCTTCTTCCTCCAGCAATGAGGACGAGAAGCCACATAACATGGATTCTGACTCCTCCTTTGTATTGGCAGTTAATGGTCATTCAGATCACATTGTGGCTGAAAATTTTCAACTAGATTTATGCAAGGCTCAACTCAGCTTTCTTCTTTCTCTTGCTTTAATCTGCACAACAAGACAGGATAAACATCTGTCTTCAGAGCTGCTACCTGTGGAGGCTGTGGTGTTGGCTGTTTGACACGCTCTTTTGGGTTTCAGCTTTGGCAATGGGAATGGAGGAGAGTGGTTGGTGCATCCTGTGGTCTGTTTAGCCTGTTAGCCAAGAAATTCCCAAGGGACTGGCTAACACAGATTGCAAATCGGAATCACTGCCCTGAACTTACTTTTTTTTTTTTTTTGATCCGTAGGCACCTAACCTAGCCCTTAGTTAACCACAGATCTAAGCAATACAAGGAGAAAAGCTATATAAAGTATTTTAGAGATCAAGTGCATTGTTTTAGCAATAGATGCATTTAATTTTGAGCCTGTCAATATCATAAATATTAGGAAATCCATTCTACTTGATGCAACCCTCTGATTCCTGTGCTGTCCCCTGGCCTTTACACAAGCTACCACAGTCGTGGAACTACTTTCAGTAGACAGGACTGTGTTACTTCTGGGAATTCAGACCTGAGCTTAACTGCTCCATTACATGATTCTTTATTCTCATTTCCTTTAGGTCTTGCTCTCTAAGGAGTGGATTAACCTCTGAGAGCTTTCCTGGCCATAAAAGAGACTGTTATGGCCCTTGTGCTACTCGGCCTATATATATAAGGGATGAAACAGCTTTAGGGTGCCAGTGTCCATTCATGGTTCAGGGGTTATTTCATCATTCCAGAATGGAAATAAAGCCCTAAAGAGTTCCTCTAAGGCTTATTACTCAGGCCTTCCTACAGCATTTTCCTGAGTCACAGTCCATTAAAAAATGGTATTAAAATGTAGTATTTGATCTTCAGGTGCAAGTATTTTTACTGATGGAACAGGAGCTCACTGCTGACGAAGACATTTCCAGGTAAACTTATGAACTTCCCGCTTGTTTAATTTGATAACAGTCTCCTGGCATACTGATGGGCAGTTGAGTCATTCTTTAGAATAATTTGTCTTAGAGTTGTCAAGCTCAGATGAGGATAAGTAAAGGGTAGTTCAGTCTGACTGCAGTACCGGGGACATACTCTTCAAGACAAAACAAAAAAATCCCACTGTCTGATTGCTCATAAACCACTAAGGTAAATTGTGCAACACAAGTATGTTACTTCTTACAGTGCCTTCCTGGCTAAAATGATACTGCTTCTGCAATTAAAATACGCATGGGATGACTTTATAGCTTTTCTGTATTGTACACTTACTTCAAATACTACTGATGCACTTTTTTTTTGATCTAAATAAAAATATGGTTTCTTTCTAGTGTTAGAAAGACATAAAGATGAGGTAGATATTTTTTCTTGTTTTGTTGTCTATTTTTATCCCATCTGCCTTCCACACAGTATGATCCAATTTCAGTCAATGTCAGCAGTAAAGGCAGATTTCTCAAAAGAACAGGAGTAATTTGCCCAAGTGCTGTTCTTCACTTTTTTTTTTTCTAGATTCTCTTTGTTCTTTTGAAGAATTTTTCCCTAAAATAATGTCAATATGACTGTCAATTTTAAACTTCCTCTTAATTTGGATGTCTGATGGGAATGAGATGCAGTATAACATGTTTACTATATATTAACATTTTATCATATATATATAAAAACATATAAAACTCCACCCATAGCACAGACTTGGAATGTTCTGGTTTGATTTGTGGGTTCAGGATTAAGTTGGTAAATAAAGAGTTGTGTGTTTGTAAAGGCAAGTCAGAAAGATGATGTTCCCATAGTGGCAGAAGGCTGTTATGACTCACCTGCCTGGTATAATTTATTTTAGAACTTCTGGCCCATCTGTTGCTGGTCTGGAGACGACGTACACAGGTGGCAATGGTTTCTCCACGTCCTACAATAGCCAGAGATGGTTGAACCTGTACTTGTCTGCTTGCAAATTTTTGGACTTGGCCCTAGCTTTACCATCTGAAAACCTGCCTCAGTTTCAGATGTGAGTAGAAGACACTGTCACTTAAGTTTTGGGGTGTTTGTCCATGCTAGTGTATAAAAATCTTTGTGTTCCTATATTTCCTTTCCTTTTCTGGCCTTCACCCAGGGCGGCCCACAGTTCATTCCCTCCCAGTGTCAGAGCGGCCCCCAGAGCAAATGGTTCTACACACCAAATGAGTTCAAGCTGGTTTGATTTAGCCTGTGGCAAGAGATTCTCCGCACTTGTGAGCTAATCAGTAATAGTGATTTATGCAAGTATTTTATTTTTCAAGTATTTATTATTTGAAGTATTTTGTTGCAGTAATGTCTAGGAACTCAAAATAAACCCACATATCTCAGTGACTAATGCATAAGATCAGATGACTATATGTTGTCTCAGCATGATTCACTTATTACTCCTGCATGATCCGTCTGGAAGATGTTGCAACAAACCTGCTTGGGAAGAGGACCCCATAGGTTTTTCTTGGTCGGTAGTGTTCATGTGTGCCAACTGCTTCCTCAGTGCCTCTGCAATCCTGTTTTGTTCGAAAAAAATGAATGCAAAACAACTGGCATTTGCTGAAGACCCTAGAAATGAGAGGCCATCAAGGACGAAGCAAAGTATCTCATCTCTTCCTTTACACTGTGCAGTGGTGACCGTGTGAGAGCTGCTGCCCTGGCACAGCTCTGTGGACGTTTGGTCACCTTTAATTATCTTGTTACATAAAAGACGATCATGTGGGATAGAGGGTGGAATGACTTGTACACACTGTGTCAGCTTGTGCCCTGTAGTATTTCTAAATCTAAAGCTAATCTTGAAAGTTTCTTCTTTTTTTTTTTTCTTTCTTTTTTTTTTTTTTTCTGGGGACTCGGCTCATAATTCTTGTTCAGTTCTCCAAGCTGTCCTAATCTGTTATTAGCTAACCTGGTTTTATTTAGGTCATTACTGTGCATTTCTGGAAAGACAACAGTCATGCTGAATCACAGTATCTTTTGTGGTGTTCTCATGGAGTCTTGGATTGAAGTTTTAAGGACAGAAACTTTGATTGCCTTTATAGTTTATAATTTATAATGCAAGTAGCCAGTCCTTGCAGTGCAGCAAGGTGGGGGGGAGGGAATGGTCCACTTGGTCTTTTTGGCCTATGAGTAGGTAAAATAAATGAGTTTGTTAACAATATGGTATAATGGATGAGAACATTTTGTGTGTTATAGTATGCATTGCAAATGTGCAGCAAAATGTTTTAAGTAATTTATTTTATAATTCAGAATTGGTTTCAGTTCTCTTGCACACAATGAAGATGTGAATAATACTGTTTTTAGCTTCTCTGCCTTATCTTGCTCTTGGAATCCTTAAATACTTCAAGAAACTAAAGGAAAAAAGACAATGCTGCATTCTTGGCCATGTCACTTCCTGCTTTTCAGAATGTGCCTTTCCTATTCTTTCTTATCAAAGTCTAATGTGTTTTATTGGGTTGGTTTGGGGGTTTTTTTCCTCCCCCCTGCCCCGCTCTTTCTTTGATACTTAAATAGATTTCCTCATCCACTTATATTTTTAGATTTAACAGAAAAGCCTGCATGTTCAGTAAGGATAATGTCTGCTTGTGTTATCTCATGACAGGTATCGCTGGGCTTTTATTCCAGAAGCATCAGATGATTCGGGCTTGGAAGTACGAAGACAGGGTACACATCAGAGGGAATTCAAACCGTATGTGGTGCGTCTGGCAAAACTGCTGCGAAAAAAAGCAAAGGTATGTTGCTTTCTTCCAGTTTTCCTTCTTGAAAACTGTCATGTACAGTAACACACACCCCGGGGGGTTTTTTTTTTTTTTTTTTTTTTTTTTTTTTTTTTTTTTTTTTAAATGATGAAGATTGGAAAGGAGTTTATCTGGTGTGGGAGATTCCCACTGGATTAATCTCAAGTCAGCATCAGGCAAAAACCACATGTAGGTATATAAAACAAAAAAAACCAAACCAACAAACAAACCCCAAACCAACAAAAAAATGCCAAACCTCCTATGGTCAAAAAAAGGCTATGGTCAGTGACTTTGGAGTTTCCAATTAAAAGTATTGTTTGTATTATTTGAGTAAAAAGTAAAACATGCTTCAGTGTCTTAATACATTCTAACATAAAATCACTTTCAGATAGCCAGTCATATATGTAGATACTAGGATAACTAGCTACTTTTTGAAGTAGAAAAGCATTTTTGTTAATAATAATCACATTTAAATATTTAGAAAACTGTTGCATTCCTAAAAATGTCAGAACCAAGTGTTTTGAGACTCTGTAGAGCCAGGGAGGCCTGGGTTTCTTCCCTGAAGCAGTCGTGATGAATGGAAGAGGGCAGAGAGCAGTAGAAACAGTTCTAGGGAAATCTTGGCTGTGCAGTTAGTAGGATGGGAGCAGAATTAGGGTTGTCATTTTGTTGGTGCATGAGTTATATTAAAACCCTAGTTTGGGTGGAGGCCTGATCTGCTAATGAAGCTGATGGAAGCTGGCCAAGCCCTGTCCCAGGGAGTTCCCTTCTGCTGTCACAAAGTAAGAAAAATTTCTGTCAGACACTTGCTGCTGCTTCTGTGAGGACAGAGCCCTCCTGGGCAGGCACTTTACTGGGAAAGGTTGCTGGGTGGGCCTGGGAAACAGGGAAGAAGCTCAAAGCCATATGGGAGAAAGCTTTGAAGTTTCATTCTTGGGTTTTCCTCTAACTAGATGGCATTGTCAGGGCTGAAACACTGTCAGCTTGCTGTAGCTACTGTATTTACAATCTCTAGTGAATGTTTTCACTGAGCAAAGAAACTACTGCTGACACGTAAGTGGCTTCATAAAATTTAGGGATAACTTTGTTGCAGGCAGACCTCAACTATTCAAGCAAGGCTCACAACTACAGGGAGTAAAGCGAGTATCTGAAGCATATCTGCATTCTTTATTTTATTGTTTTTTGAACTGTGAAGATGAGACTAAATTTTTCTTCTTGCATGTATACAGGAATAATCAGTTTTGACTGCTAATCAGGCATAGCCTCTAACCCTGATGTTCAGTGTAGTGTGCTATACCTGTTAAAAAGTTGTCACGCTCTAAATAATCTCTCTGCATGAATTATAAATTACATAGGATGCGTAAAACATACATGCTGGTAAGTACTGTATGTTGAGATAGATGCCTAAAGTCAGGACTTCTACACAGCATGCTTCAAGAATATGGAAAACTTCCCGGAACTTCTGGAACCCCCTAGTCACGGCAGCAGTTGCACACTGTGAACCATAGCTAGGGGTATGATGATGAGATAAACATGAGGTAATGAATATTGACTTCCAGGCCATTTCTTCTTTGTGCAGAGGAGAATACTGTTGCATATAGCTGCGGGTTTTTCTTAGAAGTAACTGTTTCTGAGCAAAATGCTCCAGTGGATCTTAATTTGCCTTCAGGGTGCTGTGACTAATGCTCAGATTTATGTAGTATGGTGTTGCTCAGGCTCTGTTGTCTGAAGGAAACGTGCTTAAAAACCTCCTTCGGCACTACTGGCAATAAACAGAAGAAGAAACCAGCAGTGCTGTTATTGTCTAATAGTGTCTTGGCCACACTAGCTCCAGAGTCTGCCGTTTCTGGACCACAGACTCTTTGGGGCAGGTGATTTTTCTAGCTGAAGCATGGCACCCAACCAAGCAACTGCACGGCCTTCATGGCAAAGTATTATTTTGATATATGAAATGCAGTCTGAAAGTTCTCCTCTTTCCTTCCACAGGACAAACAGGAGGACTTTAAGACGGTGGTTTTGGAGGGAGTGGAGATGGCCAAGCATCAGGTGAGGGTGGCCTTTGATGCTTGAGTTGTGAAACAAGCTCGCCATAATAATACCATCACCTCAAGGCCCTGGGCAGTATTTAGCTTTCAGTAAGAACCGAGAGATCAGTCTTGTTAGAGGATGAAGTTGAGAGAATTTTTTGAAGTGAAAGAATCATGAGAGCCCTTATTTTTATAGATAACTTAAAAATAAATTTTTAAGTTGATTTCTTACGTGAAATAGATTACAAAAAGTTAATGTTAGTTTTAAGAAGAATTATGATTGCGAATCATTATAAAGTTAAATAAGAAAATTATTTCTTAGATGTAAAACACACAGTCCCTAATTGGTCTCTGTCAAATTAACTGTTGTTTTAAGTATCTGAGGAATTAGTGGTGTTTGCTTAGCAGATACTGCTGTGAGGAAGTGGCTTGGATGGATTGTATTTCATTGCTCAGAGACAGAATTAGTATTTGCACGTGCACCCCATTTGGTTGGCTGCTGCGTAACACTGACACTCGCTGCGTGCCGGAGGTGGGTAACACTGACCACGGTGGAGAACCCGTACTGAAAAGCCTCCCTTCTGTGAATCCAAGGTGAGGTTTTTCAAGGAGAAACTTTAAAAACTTGTAGCTTCATTAAAAGCAGGAGGCATCAACAACTCTTTGTGTTGGAATTCAGTCTTCCCTTTGTTCTAGTTCATTATGTGCCTTTGTCTTCTTGAGACTTGTAGAGCTTGAATAGTAATCTTTGACAGGGAGCCAAACCGCCAGATTAAAATACTAAATACATTCCTGTTTAATTTTAACCTAATTGGGTTTTGTGAAACGGATGTCATGTAGGCTCCTGAGTTGCAAATGACAGTTGCTTCATTTAAAGGGCAAAAATTGTGTTTGCTAAAGTATTGTCTCTTGAAGACGTTTGTGTCTCTCTTGTGTTTGCTCAAAGGCTGTGCAGTCAGTAATTCGTACCTTACGCTCTGCTCCCACTGCTGTTCTTTCCCCTCCATTCTCCTTCTGTTCCAAAACCGGCTCTTCAGGAGCTGTGCAGCCCGCAGGGTGCTCGGGCCCCCACCAGGGCAGCGGGGGGGGCAGGCAGATCAGGAGGTGGCTCCCCTTGATGAGGCCTTTGTGCTTCTTTTCTCCTTTCTTACAGAATAGAAACCAGTATTGCCGGAACGCGACTGCACGGTAGTTCTCCCGTACTGGTTTGTCAGTAGCAGTCCAAACAACGTGTTTCTAGTGGTGGTAGTACCTTATTGTCTAGGTTTGAATGTGTTTGTTGACTCAAAGGAAAAAAGGAAATGAGTGAAGAGTCCCACCATATAAGCAGCTGGATGTTAGTGCTCAGGTATTTTAGTATGCAGATAATTAAGGCAACCCTAAAGAGGGTTACAGCAGTGTACTGACACTGCCTGTGAGTGTCTGGTGTGTGACTGCTGCCTTCACTGGTGGGGTTCCTGAAATTCTCTCTCTCGAAATAGCCCCCATGAAATGGAAGGTGGGTAACCAAGGTCTTCTGAGACACACAATGAGCAACCGAACCGTTTTCCCTTGAGGACAACTTCAAGTGTTTGCTCAGAGCCTCCACCTGCGTTATTTCTGATGCTAAAAACAGCACTGCTTTTGCTCTTCCTGAAAACTCTGAACTCTAGCTTCAAAGTGAAAACGCTTCATTTCTATTTTAACTTCCTCTGGGGTTTATTGTCACTAATGCTGGCAGTCGGGTGAAGCCGGAGTGTTACCAGAGACCAGCCTGCTTTGGAAAGCAGCTGGAGGAGCACACGCACAGCTTACCCGAGCCGCTGCAGTACTGGCTGTCACCAGCTTGGGCTGTTTGTGCTAGCCAGAGGGATGCTGCACCAGGAACAGCTCTGCAGGGCAGCCGGTGGGTGCCAGGGAGAGGGGCTGCCTTGCTTGGGGTGGCCCTGGCCCGAGGCGGGGGACTCGAAGGCCCACCACATCTTTCCAGTTAGTGTCAGCCGCCCGGCTGCCAGCCCCTGTGCTCCCAGCCACTGCCGGGGAGGAGGAGCAGGAGATCTGCTTCGAAAGAAGCGCTCCAGCACATGTGTATGTTGTTGGTGGGACAAGTATCTTCAGAATATAGAAAAATACCTTACTGGACATTAGTCTTTTACTTTTGCCTGTGCTTATTCTGTTTCGTCCTGTATTATTTCCCATTTCTCTCTATTTACAGAAAAACCCAGAGGAGGACAGCTCAGGGAAAACACTAAGCTGGGAACCAGGTCACTTGCTTTTAACCATCTACACTGTTCGCAGCATTGAGCAGCTTTTGCCTTTCTTCAACGTACTCAGCCAAGTTTTTAACAGCAAAGTCACAAGCAGATGCGTTGGACACTCAGGAAGCCCTGTCCTTTACCCCAACTGTTTTCCCAGTAAGGACATAAAAATGGAGAACCTCAAGACCTTCTCCAGCAAAGCAAGACAAAAGATAGAAGAAATGGTTGAGAAGGATTTTCTTGAAGGCGTCATAAAAACGTGAATCAAACTGGTACTACTCAGCTTATATGTAGTGTAACTATTTAAATGAAATAATACTGTATCTTTCCCAGTTGTATAGTATTCTTTTCTTACTTTGTATGTAATGAAATACTTAATGTTGTATTTAAGTTAAATATTTGTAAATAAGAGAAAAGTTCTGGATGTGGCCTGAATCAAGTTTAAATATTGGTGGCTCATATTGATTATGGTGCCTACTATTTACAGTACGTGTTCTGTTGTCTTGAGTTCTGTCTTTAAAAAAATCCTAAAAAATACAAGGTGCACACTTTTTCAATTTGTTTCCAGTTTATTTTTGTCTTTTTTTTTTTTAATCCATTGGAACTTGTGCTTATTTAGCAATCTGGAAAATGCCATTATGCCAGGAGTTAATACAGGTCCAAAATGAAAAATAGGTTTGTCAGAGGTAGGTACCCTGAACAGAACTACGTGGAGGAGGGTACCTGTGCGTTTAAAACATGACATCCCCTTGGTCCGACCCCTTCACACTGCTGGGAAACAGTCAGGGCCACAGAAAGCAATCTTGTCTCTGTCCCTTCCCTCAGAAATGATTATAAATACTATTACTGCAAATCACTTTCTAAGCAATGCTTGAATTTGATAGAAGTATCTAATGAAGATATTGCAATGATATGTCATTATTTGCAAATGCTCTTTTTCATTATATTGTTTCCCCCTTGAAGTGAGGTGAACTGACTCTGCAGCCCCATGACAGCCTCTGCTCTCCGCTGCCCACAGATGGTTGGGTTCCTGTGCGAAAGTGAGGATGATGCTTCTGCAGCTACTGCGAGCACAGTCACAACAGAGCTCGAGTCAAAGGCAGTGACCGTAAGGTGGGGCAGCTGGACTTCAGGCACAAGGTGACAATAACCTGTGGAATAAGCTGGGTGGGGGGCATAATTCCTTCTGGGCATGACCAGGCCCCTGACTGGAGAAGCAAGTCATAGAATCATAGTCACCTCTAAGTCACTTCAGCTTCAGAAGTTAGACAAATGCAGGGAGCGGGGGAACATTCAGCAGCAAGAGCATCTCATTAAGAGGCAAGTTGCTAACAGAGGTAAAGAATAAGCAGAATAATATGCTGCTCAGTTCTGACTGATCCTTGTGGCTCTCGGGAAGGGTCAGGTATGTCCACACTAGCACATGGTAAAGGAAGTAATATTAAAAAATAAGCCAAGTTATGAACTTTAACTGCAGTTGTGTAGTTTGTTATATAGGCTGGGGCGGTGCTCCTTTTCCACCAGCGAGGTGGTAAACGGCCAGGCTTACTTCATGGGCGAGGGCATCCACGTTCTCCTGTGGAATGTTTTAAAAGAAGTTACACTGGTGTCGGCATGAGAAGGTTAGAGCAAATACGCGATATTAAGGCACGCATTTTCCTGTTCTGTCATCATGAGGTATCTTCTGCCACTGTGGTCATGCTGGCAGAAGAAGGGGGCGGGAGCATGTGAAGGGGGAAGAGCAGGACCACTGCTTTTGCTGTCAATGTAAAGTTCACATGTGGACTAATTCTTAACAGCAGCCAAAGTTGGGGGTTTTTAGGTGTTTGGGGGTTTTTTTTATTTGTTTTTACTTTGCTTCTTGCAAAATCATGCAGTTATGAGCTGCTTTGGTAACTTTCTTCTTAACCTTGACTTCTCAGAAGGCTGATTTTATTTTCAAAATCATCCAGTGTCAAATCTGCCTTTATAAACATTTAACTTTTAAAGATAAACATTGAGAACATTACACATCACTTTTATAAGCAAAAGAAAATCCAGATACTTTTTGTAATCACAAAGTGTTTCCAAATTTAGCACCTGTTAAGCGTGATTAAATGATGTATGAGTATGTAAACATACTTCTCCCTCTATCACCCAGTGCTAAGCAGAAGGTTAACATTGACAAAGTCACTTCATATACAAGTTGTTTAAGCTCTCACCTGTGTGTCTGCTTCAGCGTATATTCTAACTACATCTTCTGTTCCTGATGGACGGACAAATGCTCGTGACAATTTGTACTTCTTTACAAGTGCATCAATCTTCTCCTGCAGTCCTGGAGGTGTAACCGCACACCTTTCTGCATCTGTTGTCTCAATAACTCGCCTGTCTGCAACCTGCAGCATCAGAAACAGCCCATTTATTTGTGTGCTGGAGCTGTATGATGAAAGCAGAATGAAAAAGGTCACAGGTAAGATGGAACTTCAGGTTTTGATGTGTTGTGCTGCCTGAAAAAGAACTCAGTTTGGGAGTTCCCTGCTTAACTCCAACACTTTGGGATCCCTAGAATCCCTGCTCAGCACTTATTAACCAAGTCCTGCTTTATTTGGAAGAAGGGTCAGGCCTGAATGTGCCTCCTTAGTCAGCCTCTGACCTGGAGCTGCAGCTTCTGCCGGTAGAGTGGAAAGCCTAAACTCTTTCCTCTGGTTAATTTAGAGCCCAGAGCTCCCTTACTGTGTCTAATAGAATGCTACCATGTGGGAGCCTGTTCTGCTCAAGCTCTTTGTCTGAATATAGGAGAAAAAGAAGAGCTTGAATAATCATGTTGTACAAAGGGACACACAGCAAGGAAAATCCAGCAGGCAGGGGCCTTAGAGAAATAGGATTTTTTTTAGTTTGAAAGTTAAGAAAAAAATTCTAAGGTAAAATTTGGACAGTTTTGCTCAGGCTTTTCCATTTAACATAGTTGGCTAGTATTTCATCATCTGTGTAAGTTAGTTATATTTTATTTTAGTCCAACTGAAATTCTGGTCTCTCCTCTGGGTTGTCTCATGGCTTGTTTGGCCTATTTCTGCCCTTTAATGGTCTGTTTCAGGTTTAAAATAAAGCTTATCTGAATATATGCAGGCCAGAGATGCTCACAGCAGGGCCCCAGGAGACTGCTGTAACCTGAGCCAGCACGGTGTGTAACTCACCTGAACTTTGAGCAGCCGATTCGGAAGGTCAGTGTAGATGGCGTCCCACTGTTGCACAGTCAGACCTTTCAAAGCCAGGATTGCTTCAATAACCAACATGTCTGAGACAGCATCGCCAACTGTCTGTTAACAGGAAGGGGAGAAACACTGGACCAGTCAACAGTGAAGAAACAAAGGGGTGATTTGATCAGTAAGCTTCCAGCTCAAGAGAGTGAAAATGCAGCCAGGCTGACTTGCCTCTGTCTGGGTAGCTGAGGGTGGTTGGTTTCGTTTGGCAGGGGTGGTGTTTTGGTTTTCCTCCTTACCACACTGGCACCTCACCTTTGTTCCAGGGTCAGGATGCTTAAAGCTGGCCTGTGAAGCGTGATTTGGTGCTACCCCAGAGGAGTAAGATTGGGGCTAAGACAGGGAGTCCCAGGGCTGTGTGGCCAGGGCACTGGAACACTCCCGTACTGCGTAAGTTAGTGAAAAACATCAGGTGAGATTACTGGCTGTAGAATCATGAACAAGTCACATCCTAGCACTGGGTTCCCATGTTATCTCACTCCCTCTTTGGGTCCTGAAGCCAGAAGACTGCACCAGATAACAGCATTCTGCTTCCACTTGTGAGAAAATATTACATCTTTCTAAAAACTGTTCCTGCCTTTTTCTTCTGGCCCCTTCTATCATGGCACCCTACTTCCAGCTGCAACAGTCCCTGCAAGTAGCCTGACAGGTACTCACAAACAGGGTTAGCCCCATGACTGTCACCACAGTGATTTGTTTCTCTTGGTTTTTACCTGATTAATCAGGTCAATCATGTTTTCAAGCACCTTTGCTGCTTCTCTTTTTTCATCATCTTTCTCCTCTTTTGCCAGTTGTCTTATTTTAGTTTCAGCAGCCTTACTAAATAACACCTAGAATAAAAAAACAAGAGCTTGTGAAGAGCAGCTCACATCACAAACTAGGATACATGAAGCAGCGAGGAACAAGAATTTTACCATTTAAGCCCAAATAACCACCATTAACATTTGCTACCATAAATTCCCATTCCCCACATAAAACACAGAGGAATTGGTGGCAATGCTATGATAAAGACAGAAGGAGGAAACAAGTCTGTTCTCAAACAAGGAGAGAAAAGTCTTGTTTATAAATGTAGGCAGAGAGTGAAAAAAGACCTCCTTCTCCAGCTAATCCAACTAAAATATTGTACATAATGGCTGATCTCACACATTGCATGCTCATACTTACTGTACCGTGTCCATTTGCCTCAAAATAAACACCAACATCAAACTCCTGGGCTTTGTGATGCAAGTGTTTCACTCCTGTTTTGACACAGTGCACAGGTACCTGCAGCCAAAGGATATACAGAGAATGTTTACACTGTTACAGACTCCCCGCAGTAGACAGGAACTAAGCACCAGCCTGGGTAGACTGTTAAACTAACCTGTGTTTCACAACAACTGACTCCCTAGAGCTAAAATTATCCACTATTTCTGCAGACCCAATTAAAAAGACTTCATTTACTCAAGTGGAAATAAAGACTGATTTTTTTTTTTTTTTTTTAAACAGTGAATAAACAAAACCCCAGACCAAGAAACACCCAGTTGAGTTAATGGTTTCAGGGAACATACCAGATTTCTATCTGAACTGAAATAATACCTTAGCTCAGTTTCTGTAGTGAACATTTACCCTGTTGCAGAAAAGGAAACACCCAGTGTCAAAGTACCAAGGAGCGTTTACTGATTCACATTGTTGCAAAGCCAAAATCCTCAACTTTTTCCAGCAGTAACAGGGGATTTTCCTTAGCTTTTGCCAAACTTTTTTTAAAACTAGTAAAAGCTGGTTAGAACTTTTTCAGCTTTACTCTCTTGCATCTCCTTTACCACCAAGAATTTAGTCGCTACTGCAGGTTTGAAAGAGTCATTTATTTTAGCCTAGTTTAATTTTTCCTAGCGATCATATTACAGTAGAATTTATGTTAAAAGTAAACTAATTTGCAGTAAACAACATCTGCAGAAAACTACCAGAAAAAAAAAAAAATGGAGAATACCTTTAGTGTTTCTTCAAGGTAGCGTGTCGAACTCCCATTGGCATACGCTGTTTGTACCACTGCCATCTTTAAGGTCTGTCCCACCTGAGCAAACCAGGAAGCAAAGTGCTTTACTGTCCGATAGGCACAGAGCCAGATGAGTAGGAATGATTAAACATGTGTTCTCCTATAGACACTTAAAATTCCTCAGCATCAGGGGAAGGCACCAGCTCATAGAGAACTCCTGTGTGTTTAAGACAACACAGAATCTGTTCAAGTCTTTGTATATCATGTTTTTTGTGGCTGGCTTGAAGCAGCTCTCCAAGCTTGGGCTTTCCAAACCCCTTTTCCAGATTCAGCAAGCTCAGTGCACTGGCCAAGCACGTGGCATTACCTGAGGCCATATACACAAGCAGTAAAGTCGGAGGTTCCAGTGCAAAGCAAGCAAAGGCTGCTGGCAAGCACAAGTTCTCCTCACCGGCCACCTTCTCTGCCACAGTGTAAGAAATGAGCTGGTCTCTAAGAAAACAAAACAAGGATACCTTGTCTAGGTTTAGTATCATAGACACCAAGTCTAAGCGGACTTCTGAAAAAGAAAAGCTTTTTCTCTCTGTCCCCTGTAGGGAGAAGATGCTATGCAGTAGATATAGATAGTACTTCTGGAGTGATGAGACATACAAGCCCTTCAACTGCCACAACCAAGTTCTCATGCAAATGGAATGCCCAACCTGCATAAAGCTTCACAGAAGTGCTGAGGGAAGGACTGAACCCCAAATTAATGAAAGATACCAAATCAAAGAGAATGGAATATCAATACTTTGTACACTGAAACTGGAAAAGTTCTCTCCCACTAAGAAAAGGTTCCAGGTTAAAGTATCAGTGCTCAGATTTTTATTTGGAGTGCAGAAGTCACACCCATGTAAAAACAACATTTTGGCCATACCAGTGAGGTACAGGACTGATCTCTTTTTAATCTGTGTTCACTTTAGGTAGATTTAAAGAGACTGAATACATACAAACTAACACAGCTTCCAGAGACTATTTATTTTACACATTCCAATTGAAGTATCAGCATTCATTCCATACATTAGAGTTACCTTGGCAAGAAGTTCTTTAAGGAAGATACTAATTAAAGTTGCTATTTTATCTCCATCAATTAGGTGAAAACAGCCAGTTGCGTCCTTATAGTAATAAACAATTCTATCTGCATCGCCATCAAATGAGCAGCATCTCTCATTGGGCTTCATGTCTAGCCCTAGTGCACACAGAGTTACAAATGCAAGTCAGAGACAGAAAAAGATACAAAATCTTTAAATTAGTCCCAGTGTGGACCTCATGTAGAAATTAAAATTAGCTCTGTGCAGACACACACACACACAAAACTAATGCTCTGAAACAGGCATTGCTTTTACTAAGAGACTTGCAACAGGGAAGCTGTGTTGAATGGCAACTGAAAAGTGCGTATTCAGATCAAAAATATAAATACTAATAGAAAATGCATGTTCTCTAACACTTACTATGCTACACCTTCTCCCCAGATGTGTATGAAAATCAGTCCCAGAACTACTGCGTGTAGTCACATCTCTAAATTTTTGAAATAAACACTGAATGTCAGTTATGGCACAAGGTTAGAATCCTCGCAGCAGAACACACACGGCTTTTCTCACGCCCTTAGTCACCACAGAGCACGCCGAGTCGCACACATCGCCCGCAGACCGAGGCCAATCGCTTTCCCCCCGCTGCACCACAGAGCGAGCCAGTGTTTACGGAGTGACACCTGGGGGCCTGCCCGACACCCGGGCAGGAGCCCGAAGCAGCGAGTGGCAGCCGACTGACCCGGGCTGGACACGGGGTGCTCGCCCAGACCTCCCTTACCGCTCCTCGGAGCGGGGCCACGGCACGCTGCGCACCCCTGGACGGGGAGGCACACCACGCTCGGGCAGAGGAGGGCTCCAGAGCCATCTTGCCTGCGTTTCCTGGCACGTCCACTGCCCACGCTTGGTGTAACGCTGCTACGTACTTCACCCTCCAAGACACGTGGGAATTAACTGTTTTTCCTTTGCGTCAAAAATGCTTTTCTTCAGGAAATATTTCAGGCCTGTTTAATTTTAATCCATTCCCACTTGACAGACCTGCACCTCCCCTTTGCTTCCTTTCACACGGGAGACGCGCTTTCCTAATGCAAGACAAGCATGCACCTCCATGCCAGCAAAGCCATCACCAAAGCACAGTTAAAACAGGAGGTGGCACATAAACCCTACCATTGAAAAAGCAACCCCACTCTGAAGCAACCATCACCAAGATTTCTCAGAGCTGTACAAAAAAACATACAAGTGGATCTGCTAGCTATAAAACACCTCACATTTAGTCTGCTTGATATTCAATTGATACAACAATGTATACAATGCATATGGAGAACCTGCCTCAAAAAGTTTCCAGGCTTAACACTAATAGAGAAATAGCTAGGAAGCAGTCACCACCTGACACAGCAATGCCACACAAAAATGAACTGCTCTTTTATCAAGGTACATCTTGCTTTGCTTTAAGATGCCAGTCACGCTAACCTCAGAGTCCATTTCTCAGAGACTGCAGCTGGCCGTTCCCTAGGCTGACTTCAGAGTCCCTCAGGAACTCAGCAGGGAGCTCCAAAGGACATGCTGCTGCATCCTGTAACCCCTTCCTGGAAAAAAACATTTTAGTACACAAGCAGACAGGAAAACTGGCCTGCGTTGCTGATACCTCGGCCTTCGGAGCACAGGAAACTATACCCCCAAACTTGCTTGTTTCTTCTCTTGCATGCCTACAGCGATACAGGACAACCCATCCCACTGCTATTGAGGTCCTCAACGTAAAGCATGAGGTAACGGTAACTGCAACATTTAACTATGACCTTAAACAGGAAGCTCTTACCGCTTAGCGCTTCAGAGAAATCAGATCATTTATTTCAGTGAATGATTAGGAAACCACGTTTTCTTTTCAGAGCCCATCCCTGCCTGGAAACAACCAAGGAGACTCCCCTCGGTCCCAGTTAAAGCCCGGATCCAGACGCGATTGATACACAAGCATCCATCCTCGGCAGGGACTGCCGCTGTGCTCCTCCCCCTTCTACATTTCTCCAGCATGTAAGCAGCGTGGTAAGGGGGAAAGGACACGGTGCTTTGGTGTTCAGATTTAGCTAGCGTTGCAGTGAGCGCACAGTTGTTAAATGCAGAACCCAGTTTAGCCTCAAACAACCTAATACCCAAACTAGCCTGCTCCCCCAGTTCAGGGGTCTTCTTTTATGCACTTTGCAGGACATTGGTTGAAATCATTTCCTCACTGGTTTATGTCAGTCAGTCAGTCTGCTGGCACCAAGCTGTTAATTATCCCAGCTGTTCCTCAGGAACCGGGAAATGTGCCTGCAAACCCAGCCCACAGTGTGTTCCTTGATAACACAAAGGGAAGTAAAGTAAGTAACAGTAAGCCAGTCCTGACTGATCTTTGGACTCCACCAGCTTAACATTCAGACAGGATTGTCAAAATATATTTCAGCCAGTGGGAGACATACTGTACTCCTCCAGATGATTTAGACTAACATAAACCAGGGATGTGCCAAACCCAGCAGTACAATTCTCTCTCCATTGCACATGGAGAGAGACCATTCATGCAGTCATTCAGTAAGAAACAGGGAGCTCAGCTTATCTGAAGATGATACACCATTGCTAGACCCTGCACTTTCAGGATTTGGAGAGGAGGTAAAGAGATATAAAACTACTGACTACATACCTCTAGGTGGTTTCTGGTGAACTTTCACAAAATCTGCACCACATAAGTGATTGAGTTTCTCCTTGGTTCCATCATTAAATAGGTGAATTATCACCTCCTTTGGAAAGTAGGGCTCCATTTCTGATAGTTTCAGGGCTCCTATTCCATTGGCACAGTCAATCTTCAGGTGCCTCTGACTCTCCCCAGCGCTGGGAGACTTAGCACAAGGGAAGAAGGGGCAAAGTGAACTCATACCCTAGTGAAACCACACCGAGAGGCATGCTGAATTCGAAACTTCAGACCCAAACAGGCTAACGAACAGAAGATATTAATTTTGTACTTTTGCATGAAGAAGACAACACCCAGTATTCACCTGTTTTATCAGTTCTGTAAAAGCTTTCGATAGTTTTTCATAATAACCTTCCAGCGTTGCTTTCCCATACTGCCCTTGGGTGTTTTGACAGCAGACCATATAATGTAGCTGCGGTGTTGTCACCAGACCATAATCTAGGATAAAATAAAAGGCACGATATTCAGAAATAGAATACTAAATCCCCCCCTCCTTGTGTAAAAGCCATACAGCTGCCCTGAAAGATTGTTACAAGCAAAAATGGAAATGGTGTCTGGGCTACTGCTTTAAGTCTACATAACAGAGTCACATTTACATAAAAACTTGAAGTCAGACAAGAATTGGAAAAGTTTAACATACCATGGTACTGACCACCTAGAACAGAGATACCATCTATTACTGACTGTGAAAGTTTCTCACTGCTTGGCCTGGAAAAAAAAACAAATACAGCTGATAACCTTTGCAGAAGACATTTATGTATGGACTTGGGAAAGAAGCACACAAGGAAGAACCACCTACCCACAGACTTAGATTCAACATGAAAAAATCCATGCCTTTTTCTACTGTAGGCACCTCCCAATAAGGCGGTTTGAAAGCCACCACCCCAGAGAATAGCAAAGACAAGCAAACTGAACACATGTAGACATCACGCGGTACCCACAAAAAGAAAAACCCAAACCCACAATAAAGCATCCTGTTCAGAAGCAGTGCCAGGAATTTCTCATACCTATCAGGGAAGCTAATGCAGGAACAGCATTGGAAAACTTCCGCTTACTGCTATAGTCATAAATTAACAGGTAGCAGACTAGGCATAAAAAACCCATAAACTGGCTGCGGAAGGCTAAACATCCAAAAGCACCCATGAACAAAACGTGAAATGAAGAAAAAGAGGAAAAAAGAGTGAAAAAGTGTTGTACCTTTCATTTCATAAAAGCAGCGTACATCTACGGCATTTTGTAATTACCTGGTGTCTCTACCAATAAAAACTAAAGCATCTTTGTGCTGGTCCACTGCTCCTTTTTGACAGATATCAATTATTATTTTCTGTAATTCTTGCTCCTCTGCATTTGCTAATTGTGTGGCATACTCTTCCCAGGAAGGGTGCAGCATTTCTCCAAGAGGATCAACCAACTTTACACCATTGTCTTCCTTAGAAGAAAAAAAAGAATGAAAGATAGTAAGCCTGAAAGTGAGAGACTTAATAAAATCTCTTTGAAGACAGCCAACACGTGGTTCGATCATATTGCTTCTTTAAATGCAGAGCACTTCTGGGAAGCAAGAGCTTAGCTGTTTATTTAAACCTCTAACAAGCCCAGAAATGTAACATAACCAGCATATTAAGTAGCCAACTTCTTCCCCCTTATAATTTTGGTATAAAATTTATTTGACATCAAAATGACATAAGGGGAGATTCTAATAACCTGGAAAGCTCCACAGCAGCAGAAGTCTAAATGCCTGGTTTGTAATTGCTGCACCTCTTTATTTTTCAAACTTGCAGATTTTGCTCAAAGGTTCATCTCTTATCAAGGGTACTCCCAGCTTGCCAACGTTACAGATTTCCTACATTACAACACTGCCACATGAGAGAAAACGACACTTGTGTGTAGAGGGAAGAGTAACTTCAGACATGCTGGAGATGATCATGTTTACAAGGAGCAGGCTAAACACATGCTTTAAGCGGGTTCAAGTGCCTTCAGGGTCTGGTCTCTCAGAACCAGGAAGAGCTTTGATTCCACCAGACTGATCACATCTACTTTCTTTTTAAAGAAAAGGTTGTTCTTACTTCAGGATTGTGAGATGCTGTAACCATGACGCCAATAGTAGATACCACGGCTTTGGACCGGAGAACCGCCAGCAAGCCCATGCGAAACATGACGTGATCAAGCTGTTCGGCCTTGGTGCGAAATCCAGCGGTGCCATACTGAAGAGTAAGTCCGGCAGGTTTAGGATGTAACGCTGAGTATTTTTTAAGGGCTTCAGAATCCATTTCTAGAGAAGGAAGTAACACAGAAGCAAGTGAGAGAACTCATTATAATTAGTTACATATTTTGCACTTCATTTAATTTTGAAGCCCACAGATATCTTAAACCGTTCATATCACACCCCTTGGTGGGACTGCAAGGGGTAGCGCTACCAGAGCGGTCCATGAAGGAGCCTCTACACTCCCAGTACCGCACTAGAAAAACAGAGCTCGACCAGATTTCACCAAATCACGACGGGATGACGTGATTCAGGTGCAGAAAGCCACGATCCTCAACCGGCTGGACCCAGGGACCCCAACGAAGTTGGCCATCAGCCAACCAGCGCACTCAGCCACGACCCGATGTATTAACTTCGGAGCTCCCAAGCAGCCCACCCTCCCTCCCTCCAGCCCTTGCAGCCACAGGGAAACCCCCAGCAGCGTCACCTGGATGTTTCCCTCGGATGGCGGCCTCGCTAAGCTGCTCCCTACGGCCCCGACGCCGCCGTTTCGTCCCCGTCCCCCTGAAGGCTCAGACAGCCGTGGAGCGCAGGGGGAGGGCCAGCCGGACGCACCCTGCCCGGCTGACGGGCCTCGGCGCCCACCCGCGACCGCTCACCCGCCGCCTCCCGCCGGCGCCCCGCTCCCGCTTGCCCTCGGTTGATCCCAGGGCAGCACTGCAGCCCGTCTTCGCACGCATGCGCAGTTCCGCCTCCGCCTGACGGTCGCGTACTGTTGATCACCATTCACTAGTGAATTGGGGGGGGTGGGACGGTGGAGGCGGTGTACGCACGCGCAGTACTGTCGCGGCGCTCACTGCCGCCCTCGGCCGATCCCGGCGCAGTGCCTCCTCACGCATGCGCAGTTCCGCCGCAGTCACCGCGGCCTCCGGCGGAGCGCAGCCCGGTGCTGCAGCTCCCGGTGTCCTCACTGCTGCCCTACCTCAATCACAGTGCGGTAGTGCAGCGCGGGGGCACCCACGCACACTCAGCACCCCTCTGGGATAGACCCCCCCACTCTGACGTGCAGCCCGATCGGCTGTTAGGACGGGTGCCTGTGGTAGGGCAGTCTGGAGCTGCCGGCGGCGGCGGCTCTCCGTGTCAGTGCAGTCTGCCATTACAGCATCGTTTCCAGTGCCCAGGCTGTGTTGCCTCCCAGTGTGGCTGGAATCATGCTTGTGACGCTGGCATCGAGGCCTGCCTGTTTCCTGATGGATCTGTCTTTATGCAAACCAGTATCTTCCTCGCATCAGCCTCTTTCTGCTCCTCTTCTGCCTGTGTGCAGTAGAAACCCGGACCTGACAGCTTTCTGGCACACCGTTCTGTCACTAGGACTTTCTAGCAAGGTCTGTTTGACTTGGGCCGCTTGTATTGTCTCTTAAGCTGTGTGAGTGAAGCAAAACCCTGCTTCTGTCACTGCCTTGGTTAGTCTGTTTCCTGCTAGCTGAGTCTCTCCACCGTTCAGAGTTTTTAAAGGCCATGGGGTTTTTTTTCCCCTGTCTTTGCTGAATGCTGCTTTCTGAGCAGTCTGAAGATGATCTAAAACGTTGGGTGGTATCGGTGTGTGTCTGTGATTTCTGTGGGAGAAGGGCTAGGGCTGTGCTAAGTGGAGAAACATAGGTTGTGTGTGGAAGGGGGAAGGCTGGAGAGGTGGCACAGGACTGGCTGGCTTCCTTGCTCTCAGGGTGGATGAGAGGAGTGTTTCTGGTGACAGCTCATTGAACGTGTAGCACTGTCAGGCACAGTGGTGGGTGGTCACTTTGGAGTCCGAATCTTGCCGCCTTCTGCCTGTGGAGAATGAGAGGCTGGCTACATCAGCGGGTACTGCTTACTTCTCCTTTCTGTTTGACCTGTGTACATTTTTATGCCAAGACAGACACTTTCAACATTGCAATGTCCATGGTGCCATTGCCCTGAGGAGTACCGTCTGCCATAGGCTGGAGTTAACCAGGTGCCTGAGCAAGCCTGACCACCTGTGAGGACCGCTGTGGCATCCTGGTGATGAAGCAGAGCCAGACAACACGGCTGAACCAGCACAGAGGGTCAGTTGTAACTGTGGGACCAATTATGCGCCGTGGATTTGGGATAGTTCTGGAAGGCCTGTGCGGTTGCTTGGCCTCTTGGTAACAACTGTTCTGGTCTTTTGCAGGTGCTGAAGCATAGTCTGGCGGTTGAAGACTTTCTCTCTCTCAGCAGGTACCACCTCCCTTAAGGAGAGGCTGGCTGGTGGTTACAGGTGTCACTGGCTCTGGACATTTGCCCACAGAGCTGAGAGGACCACAAATATTAATTGGCTGTAGTGGAGATTTAGTGCTCATTGTGTTGCAGGCTGGTTCAGTGGAAGTGCAGCTTAGTATAGTAGATCAATCTATGGACTGATTCTTACTTATGGTCACTGATGAATGGTGGCTGAAACCAAGCCTATAAACAGCAACTGCAAAGTGTTTCTGGTGTGTGTGTATTCCCATTCTGCTGCCCTTCCAAATGAAAGGGAAACTTGTAAAGCTACAGGCAAAAATTCTCATCTTCTTTTTACTTTTCTCTTTACCATTTTCCTGCTCATGTATTTTTTGGCATTTCTTGCTTAAAACTGAGTGCTCAGAGTCTTTCACTTGTGGTTTATTGTTTAGAGTTTGTGGTTTTCAATGGTTTCTCACTCAGGGGTTACGGTTTATTACTTTATTTTGTGGGGCTCTATTTATCAGGGTTTACTGTTTACTCATTTATTGATCAGGGCGCAGGATGTAAAAATCTAATCTCATCCATAAGCTCTAAATCCCCAGAGACTGCTTGGGTTCTGAGATTTGTAGTTTTTCACTTTAGGGCTGTGAAATGGAAAAGTATCTAGATCCCTAGATAATAAACTGTAAGCCCTGAACCCTAAAGAGTAGGCTGTGTACCCTTCTCTGGGGTTTGTACCCGTCATGCACTAGGGCTAATATTCATTGTGATTCCACTAAGAAAGGCACTCATACTCTGTAAATTATTGATCAAAATTCCATTTATCGAAGCTAACGCTAGTAAGAAAAGAACGCGGTATAATCTTACATTCCTTCAGATGCTGGGAACATCACATTGTGCAGAATCGGAGAGGCCTGCAATCGAGGCACGGCCACAGTGCAGCTCCTGTCTGTGAGAAGGTTCTGTTGACATCTTGGTCTTTAGAGCTCTTACAGAATTTTCTTGTAAGAAAGTAATTCTATTCATCCTTTTACTGTCAAACAAGAGATGGTTCACTTGAGACCTGCTGCTTCAGTGTAAGATGAAGACAAATACATGTAATCACCAGTGCCAAGTAGGAACTGCCTACGGGCCCCTTTTTCACAATTAGTCAGCTAAGTTTATCCTGTGACCAAGGTTTATGTGCAGCACAGCACATGCCTGAAGGCCAACCTATACATGCAGCATAGCGCAGCAGGGGCGTGTGCCTTCTCAGGTTAACTGTTATGTCAATCACTACCTCCTCAACTGTACATTAATCTTCTGGTTAGGATCACTACAGTAACCTTCCCCTGTGCCACCCAGCACTCCCCTCTGTGCTCAGATCTGAGGTCTCCTCAGTTTGATACTGGGCAGGCGTGACACACTGCCAGGGCTGAGATGGTGAATGAGTTGAGAGCTGTCAAAATTTTCTTGCAGGGCTCTAGTCTAGGTGTAGGGCAGAAACACAGACAGGTGAGATCAGGGTTTTTCCTCATTATAGAACTGAGTCCTAACCTTGAAGGAAAAAGCAGGCTGACAGTTACACCTCTTGTGGAACTTCGTGAGGTCTCTGTCAGCCCATTTCTCTAGCCTGTCAAGGTCCCTCTGGACGGCAGCATGATACTCTGGCTTATCAGCCACTCCTCTCAGTTTTGTGTCACCTGCAAAATTGCTGAGGGCACTCTGCCTTATCATCACTGCTTTTTGGTGTGCTTCATGGTGATATGTTTTTCTTTCCACGTGCACCAGGGCTCTCCTTTCGCTTTGTGCTCCCAGAGTCTCTTTGGCCTTGGCATCTCCTGATTTTTTCTGTTTGCCCTTGTGTGCTGGTTTTGGCTGGCATAGAGTTCATTTTCTTCATAGTAGCTGCTATGGGGCTATGTTCTGGATTTGCGCTGGAAACAGTGTTGATAACACAGGGGTGCATGAGTTACTGCTGAGCAGTGCTCACACAGAGCCGAGGCCTTTTCTGCTTCTCCCCCCACCCCACCAGCGAGCAGGCTGGGGGGGCACAA
>JAVJGG010000013.1:9548060-9579094 GCA_035590195.1 Aviceda cuculoides
GAGGCGGGGGGGGGGGGGGAATGCGCATGCGCGGTGCGGCGCTGGCGGCGGCTGGCTGGGGGCTCTGCCGCGTCCCCTTCCCTTCTCCAGTTCGGCTGGAAGGGACTAACGTCTGCGCGTTTTGTTACCCAGTCGTATTTAATCCACTTCTGGCCTTAAATAATAGCGGGGTTGCGCGGCGTGGTGGTGAGCCTTGCCGTCTGTTAAACGCCGGGGTTTGACTGCAGGCCTCTCCTTCCAGGTGTGCGGGGAGGGCCGTGCAATGGCCGTCACAGTGAAGGAATGCCTGGAGCTCCAGCTGCTGGAAGTGGAAATGCTCCTTTCAATGTTTCCCAAAGAAGGTGAAATAAATCTGGATGAGGATGCTGTGTCCAGCCTGCAGCGCTACCTGAGAAACGATGATGGAGCTCTGCCCCCACAGCTCGAATATTCGATCGCTGTTGATGTAGGGGACGCAAGGGTGAGAACTCCCATGTAGACGCGTTCATGTGTTGTTTTCTTTTCGCCTTGTGCACGCACTTAAAAACGCTGCACTGAAAAAAGGGAAAACCCCACCTAATGTCTGTTTTCTGTTTCAAAAGTCAAGAGTAACAAAAAAGTCTTGGGTTTTATTATTTATTTGACTCTTAACTTTCTTTGGGCAAGAAAGGCTAATAGAGTCACAGATAGGAATAGACAGCTGACATCAGTGGCACACACAGCATTCACAAGAGCTTGGCTAGGGTTGCGCTTATATGAGGGTTGTTAGTTCACTGGTTTAGAGAGAGTTGTGTTACAAAGGCAACGCTCCCCACACAGAAATACATATGTTGGACTTCACATTATTCTAGCAAAACCACCCTATTACTTCTCTCCTGCACCCCTTGCCACATGTACTAACATTCACTGATCTGTATTTGAGATAGATACACTAATGTAAAAATAGCCCCAAAGGGCAGAATACTATTAAGAAGAGTCACACAAACACTAAAACAAACCCAGCCTATGAACTGCAATTCAAAACCCAAAACTTAAGAGTATAAGGAGTTCCAAGAGTTTATCCAATTGAAGAAAAGGTTATGTATGACATCTAAGTAATGTAAATGCTTGTACAGACGGTACAGCCATTAGTGTAGGTCTGAGTATACAATAATGCCATGATCAGAAATTGAAAACGGACAAACTCAACCTAGAAGTATATGCATTTTCCTAGGAATAAGGATAATTAGGATAATTAAGCATTAGAACAATTTACTGGGTAATGACATGCCTTCATGATTATTTGGAAATTTATATACAGGCTTAGGTATATGTCTAAAATACACCCCTTCGCCAGCCTTCAGAGAGAAAGTTTTATGAACTGCATAGGGAGGGCTTCTGCAGGAAGAATTTTTTTTCCATGCCAGATTGTCAAGGAGCTTGGAAAGATAATTAGTCATTTCACGATTCAGTTCTCTCTGCAGGACTAATAGTTTGACTGTATACTGTAGTGAAAGTCCCCGAGTGAAATGCAAGAGCCTCAAGCACTGAGGACACAGGAATCCTCTCCTGCTCTTGGACTAGAGGCAGGGGTCTGTTTCCAAAGAATATGAGGTGCTCCATTTTAAGACACTGTAGGAATGATTGAGAGAAATTCAACAGCCCGTGGTTTGTAGGAGACCAGGCAAGATAATCCAGAGGTTTCCTCGGACTAAAATGCATGAAGATCTTTTTATCCCCTATAATCCTGAGAATGCTTCCTCTGTTAGGGTGAATACTTGCTTAAAATAATCATAATGCCTCTATATACAATATGTACAATCGTAAACAAGTTTTGTTTAACTCTTGGCTTTTTTTTTCCTGGGGTAGATCCAGCAACTGGGCTGAGTTCATTGATGAGATGTGCATTTGATAAGGGGCAAGATTCTCAAAAGCCATTTGCCCCTTGACTCTGACAGACTCGTAGTTCTTCACTGTAGCAACACTGAGCACGTACTGAGAACGTGCAATAGAAATATCCCTAGAGGGTAACTGTACCTTCTTTCAAGCCAGAGCATTATTTCTGTAAACAGCAGAAGATAGCATTAGATATGATGGGAAAGTCCCAGCATGGTTCAACAAAAGGAAAGGAGCAGACAAAAGGAAAGCAAAAGAAGTAATTCCAGGCTTCAGGATGTTGCAGTCTTAATTGCTTCTCCTCATAATCTGCCTTTGACAGGGAAGGAGTCTAGCGTGTCTTTCAGTAGCTGCAGAATTCATTTTCTGTTTGTGTGTGTTCTCTTTTTAAGGTCAAAGTGGAATTGCAGGTACTGCTGCCTCATATGTATCCTCATGTAGCTCCTCAGCTTTTTGCAAGATCAAGCGCCCTGCGCAGACAGCAACAGTTGCAGCTCAACACTGGTCTCGCTTCTCACATCAGCTCTTTGGATTCAGGCGAACTGTGTATATGTGGAGCTGTGCAATGGGTGAAAGACCACAGCCTGCCTTACCTGGAACACAGTAAGATCTCATCTGAAAGTGCTTCAGAAGAAGTTGTAGTTAAAGAAACGTTGCATCGCATGTGGATCTACAGCCATCACATATATAGGCAGGAACTGAGGAAAAAGATTTTTGACTGTGCAAGGAAGTTAAATCTGACTGGCTTCTGCCTAGCAGGGAAACCTGGTGTCATCTGCGTGGAGGGACTCCGAGAAAACTGTGAAGAGTTCTGGCATGTTATTAGGTATCCCAACTGGAAGCATATTTCATGCAAGCATGTGGAGAATATAGAAACAGAGGGAAGTGTTGATAATCTTCGTCTCTTTCGTGCTTTTGAAGACCTACAGTTTCAGGCACATGGTGATTATGGCCTGAGGAATGACTATCACATGGATCTTGGCCAGTTCCTAGAATTCCTGAAACAACATCAAAGTGGACACATTTTTCAGATTTTATTTGGTGTTGAAGGCAAACTTTCAGACAAATAAGAGAAACTGTGTAAGGAGTTCTAATTTGGGACAGCAAGAGATGATGCTAACATTGAAATATTGTGCCTTATAGCTACTGTGAAAAGGGAAACTGTTTAACATGCGAGAAGAATGGTTCAAGTACTTTATCTTAGCTTCTGTTCTGAATTTTTTGAGAGGTGCTTACCTATTTTCTGAGACCCTTAAATTGGCATTTGTCACTATGAGCCACGCCTCAAAGTGCTTGCAAGGTGATAAACATCCCACACTGTAGTATCCTGAATTACACGCTTCTGTCTCCTCATCTATACTGTGCTGTCTGCTACTATACTAAGCTGTGGTGCAGACTGTAGCTGACTTCTACATACAGCTGTGGGATACCAGAGTGGCCGCAGTCACAGACCAGTGTGGTTCCGACAAAAAAGCACACCCAGCTCAAGGAAATCTCACTGCTACATTCATACATGCAATGTCTTTTACTGCTTCACAAAGCATCTGCTCTCACTTCATTCAACTAATCCATGAAATGCATAGGCTTGGGTCCAACCACAGGACCAAGTTTTGCTTTTAAATAAAGGGGGGGGGGGGGGAAGGAGAAAGAAGTCCGCATCACCCCATCCCTTGTATGCTTTGGATAGTATCTATACCATTATATTGCCCATACCGCCATTTTCACAATCCTCTTCCTATCATCCCATTACAGTCTGGTTATGTTAATAGTAATTTAAATGTCATCAATATAATATGTAGATGAAGAACACTACTGAAAAGTCTCCAGTAGCTGTGCCTTGAAGGGCCACCAGCTTACTGCCTTCCACTTTGTCACTGAGCACCATAACAGCAAAATTGGTACCGAGCAATAAAAGCAGACTTACTGTTGAGCTGTCAAGGTTTGGCTGTTCAAATCTAAAACCCAGGCCGTTTTGACAGCAGCTATTTAAAGACTGTTTCAGTACACTGTGCAGGTGACTACAAAAATAACAGATACTATTTTATTTCAAATAAAATACATGGAAGTGTTTCAATACTTTTCTCATAATAGTAATATATTGAAATACAGAGGATGGCAGTAGTTCTGGTTGCTCAGAATGATGATTAACGTACATTCCTTCACTGTGGTAAGTGTATTGTTTGTATGATCATAACTTTGGCCAAAAGCAGAGTAAGGCAAACGATGTTTACAGGTTCCCATTATGCAACAAGGGAGAAAGTGCCTCTTTTTGTGAATTCAAGATCTGCAGTCTGCAGCTGTGGCGGAGCTGAGGGGCTGGTCAAATAAAGTTAATTTTTGGGTTTGTAGAGATAATCTCTATAGCATGATAGTAGAAAAAATGTTCAAGTGCACTTTGTTTCCAGAACTGTTCAGAAAGTATATTTCATTTTTCTTGGAGTTGTAATTCTGTACCAACTAATAACTCTTTGGGGCTTTTTTAGAACATTGATATATGAGTGCAGATTCCACATGATCATGACTCAAAAACAATGAAACAATTTGCATTCAGTCCTGTTGGAAGTTGCCAAATGATAAAACTTTTTTCTTTAAAGTAGCAAAACAAACTAGCATAGAAATAGGCCTTATCCCTGAGATTTCAACCAGGAAAAGCAGGAAATGGTAAAGGCGATGCTGGCATAGGTCAGAAAGTCTGTGCAGGAGGATGGTCAAACTTGGAGTTAGAGCTGTCTAAAGCTTTATTCTGAGCACAAGCTTTGTTTGTTCATTTATTCTGAAGGAGGAAAGCGCTGATAGGACAATCCAATTGTGTATCCTCCTAAGGAAAACCACAGACTCATGACACTTATTTCTGCAAATGCTAATTTTGAATCCAGAATAATGCAGGTCACAAGTAGTGTCCCTGGATGCTTTCAGTGAGGTTTGTTAAATAATACTTTATCACATATGACGTGTGTTTAAAAATACATTGGCCTCAAATACCACAGGAATTCATTGGGTTTGATACATAAACCCCCCTACCATTAGCCAGATAACTGCTGTTTGTAAGAAAATACTTAGTGAAAAAGAAGCCTATTCAGGACATTTTGATACTCCCTTTTAGTCAAGAACATGGAGTTCAAACACTTCTATGAACTTTAGGCTAAACAACTGCAGCGTACAGCAGTCATCTTGGTGGGGGAATGAAATCTCAGATCTTCTAAAGGATTTTAGCTTAGCTAAGTAATGTTAAAATATTCTAATTAGATGTGAACAAAAGGTTTTGCAGGTTCAGTTCTTCTTAGAGAATTTTCATTACTCCACACAGGAGTGACCAATAAGGCTTTTCTTTGGAGGAAAATATTCAAACCTTAGTGTTGTTTAAGGTTTTGTTTGTTGTTTTTTTTAAATAATAGCTTGACAGTTAATGTAGGTTACACTATGACCTGTAATGGATTAAACAGTCATCATAGACATTTCTTAATTTTCCGTGGTACCATTTTTCTGCTTAAGTTCTCATTGACATTTGTGACAGCACTCTCAACTCAAGATACAACCACTTATTTTGATAACAAAAAGATCTATCATACTATAGTGTAGGATATCTCAATTAAAATAACAATCAAAATAGCCAAACACAAATATATTTCTCAGATTAATTTTTATTTTCTGATATATAATTAATATGATTTCTTGATCTGAGTTTCTAACCAAATATTACAATTTAGAAAAAGTTTTCTGCATCTTAAAAAATTAGCTGTTCTTAGGTTTCCTAGGCAGAAATGTTCTGAATATTTTAATGCTTTTTAACTGCAGCTAGTTTGTTCATTCTTCATTAAATATTTACAGTTTCACTTTCATGGCTTCTTCGGGCCAGGCATAGGAGTCAGCCACAAAGCTGCTGTAATCAGTACTGTAAACCTGAGAGCGGATGAAGGCTTCTAGGTCCTTGGGCTGAGGGTAGGTGGAGGCAGTGTTATTCCTGTAGGCTTCTTCTGCGATCTAGAAAGATGCGTTAAAATCCTAATTAGAGCTGATAAACTATTTGAGTACATGTAACAGGATTTAAAAGCAGGAATTAGTTCAAAACCAAGGTAAGACTTCATCTTCCCTGGTGCTGGCAGTCACCTATATTCACACCGGGCTAGTGTACAGCAAATAAGACTAGGAACAGGATGATGTTTGCATTGAAGCGAGTCTGCCTCATGCTACCTTTGAGCAGGATTACACGTCCTTGCTGTTACAAATACAGTGCTCCTCCTCATCCAGTAATAGCTTAGCTTTTATTGGGCAGCGGTGGATAAAATATTCCACAAACCCCAAGCACTGAGATACAATTTCTGCTTTCCCATCATCGGGTTACCCTGGTTTCCCATCTTCTCCAAAGCACTGTAAGAAAAGCATGATCTGTTCAAAGCTTCCATGCTCCCTGCATATTAGAGAAGTTTATTATTTGCCATGGTTTGATAATATATTTCTTAAAGGTAAACTCACGAGAAAACATTAGTCCTACACAGTGCACAGGTTTAATTCTGGAGGTGGCTGGGGGAAAATATGAATATTTGCTTGCTTATTCCTCACGCAGACCATACCTAGGTGAATCAGTTGTGCATCACGAGTATAGCTGAGACAAAAAGGAAGTTTAGAAGGGGTTGGAGCCCCCTCAACACCTCAAAGTAGCCTCTCACGTCTGAAGAACACCTACTTGAGAAACACGTATCTTTAGACCAGATGTTCATCCATGAAACGGAAGAAGTTTGACAAACTGGTTTTACACAGCAGCACTCTTTGGAAAGATCTGCTTCAAAATATTTGGCAAACAGACAAATGCTCCTACTCCGACTAAAAGGAAGACGGTCTCCTTCCTGCTCTCCTTAGCTGTCTCTAAGACATAAATGTTTTAGCTTGGTGAGAGGCTGAGACCCCAAGTTGCCATATTTAGACTTCCCTTCTAGGATTAACCTGAAGCCCAACCTGATTTGACTGAGAAGCACTTCGGGTGTTCATGCAAGAGTTCATCTTCAGGTCTGTGCGCATAATTAGCACCGTTGAATAAGGTCTGAGTTTGCACCCCAGGTTTGGTATTCCGAAGAATCTGAGAGTATTCCTCCCTTGGAAAAGGCAGAGGCCATCGCTAAACCTCTTGGGCTGCATGAGCCAGAATAGGTATTTGCAGGAATGAAGTTTCAACAGAGATCAGGCAGAAAGAATTGTTTGGTAACATTTTCCTTTTCTGTATTTTATATAATACGCAAAAGTAGAGGAGGAATATCTATCACCGTGTTTCTGCCAAACACACAGGCAGTTTGATTTCACCTGAGGAATCTAGGTAACATTTTGACATCTCCAGAACAGTTATTACTTGCCTAAGAAGAGGTGAACTGTAGGAAGGATTATTTTTTTTTAAATACACAGAGTGAGTGGAGCTGGGGGAACTGTTTCATGCATGATGGCTCCTTGTGATTCTTTCAAAAGAATACGCAGTAAGTGGAATTATACACAGTAAGGTGACCAAGAGAGAAAATGATAATTGGAGCAAAAAATCTCACAGAAGACCAACAAAATAACCTCCTAAAATGCTGACCCTCCCCCCCCTAAAATACAGAATGAGGGAAGAACTGGGATAAATACATTATTTGAAAGCTTCCTCTTCTTCTCTCCAGGGCAGCCAAATTTCTTGGGAAACTGTGGGTTTAAGTCAGGTACCGAAAATCCATCTGCATCAGCTCTGTATTTGCCCATAAAAGCCAACCAGCTGCACAACCCCTGACCCAAACCTGCGCCATAAACAAAAAGCAGCCCCTGTAGTTAGTTATTTTGATAGGCCAGTAAGAGGACGAGAACAAAAGGGAATAGTGCCTGGACACAGGGTGACATTTACTCTCTCGACAGACGACGGGTAATCATGAAGGGGCAAAAGCCTTCAGCCGTGAACCTCGCGTGACTGAGCCTGGGGCCCTGCTCCTCACTGCTGGGCAGTACAGTTTGGGCTCTTTTTGGACGTAAACACTTGCTATAGTTCTATATCTTTCCTTGTATTTGGGTTACGTTTACATCTATGAATTTAAATTTAATTTTGAAACTGCTATTTGTCCAAGATTGATTGACATAAACCAACTTCAACTTGTGTGAAGGTGTGTTAGTTGATCCAATCAAATGCTCAATTATGCAGAGAGTGTGGGAAGAAAAGGTGGCACAAAAGACTGAAATGACTTACCCTCACAGCAATTTTCAGTGACACGTGCTGAATAGTGACTAACGGAGGGTACAGACGACCTTCCTGTAAATTCTCCTCTGAAACTTGCTGAGCTATTACCTAGAAATAAAGCAGAAACGTTTAATTTCAAATGCAGATGCAGCTGTAGCTTTATTAGATGGTGATCTAGTCTTAAGCAAAGAAATGGTTCCGCTTCAGCAAATCACGCAGATACTGCTTAATCCACCTAGGCAGCATTTTTTACTACCAGCCTTATCATTAGGAGTAGCTGCACAAGAGCTAGAAATTTAGGGAGTTATCCCTTTTTCTCACTCAGGCAGTAAGACTTATTCAAGTCTTGAATAAGTCCATGACACACATAAACTAGCAAATAGTTCACGGAGAGGTATAATTTCGAGCCATCAATTGTCATTGAGTCAAAGACTTCTAAAATGAAAGAAACATCTATTATTCTGACAGTTGTCAAGTCATCCTGTGCAGAGAACGGAGCTGAAAACCTTAAGTGTAAAATGCTTTGACTAAAAGGACTGATGGCTGAGCAGGTTTGTTGTGTGTCCGGCTCATACACCCAGCCTGTAAGAGATCATAAAAGTAAGTACGGTCAACCACAGAACAAAGTAAAATAAAAGTAAGATAGCTACCTTCACTAACATTCCCTACGACAATTCTCAAACCAAATTATTAAAAAACATTAAGAGAGATTTGGATCAGCAGAATCCAATTTTCAAATTTCTCTGTCTTGCTTTGGGACAGCAAGGAAATGACTCTGGGGAGGGGATGTCACTTGCTCTTTGAACATCTAGGAACACGTAACAGTCGCAAGGAAAGGCGGTTGTTTGTACAGTGCAAGCTCACAGTTCTTAGATCTGTTACGGTTTATAAGCAGTTTTCATTGATATTTAGTACATTAGGCTTGCTCCTGGAGTGTATCCTTCCGTTTAGTTTCATCCAAAAGGAAACCAGTCCCCCTCTCCTCCCGAGGCCATGCCACACTGCGGACCAAGGTGGAGTATGTAGGGACACCAGGGAGATGTGCTCCAAAAGATCGTTCTGATGCAAAATAGGAGAGGAATGTAGAGGCACCCTTAGTGTTCCCAGCAGGAGAAATGATACATTTTTGTGCAATTACAGCTTAGATAACAAAAGATTAGAACCAAATCACTGACTGATCCGGGAGTGCGGGGACACTACTGCGTGATGTGACCCGTAGGGGTACTCTGTAGATGGAAGGAAAACTCTGGTCCGGATGGCACCTGGTGGAGCCGCGTGTGACCCATTAAGATGTTCTGAAAACACCAGGCAAGTCCGGGAAACACTGTGAAATGAAGCGGATAACATGGCCCAGAGAGAAAGCAAGCGGCGCACTTTTGAGGGAACGCAATAGGAAGACACTTGAAACAGAGCACAAACTGCTTCCTACAGTTCCTGCTGCACGCGGGAAATACCACCTTGTGTACGTTGCTTGCAAACAACTAGGACCCCGTCGGAAGAGATGCCTGGCTATCATCAGTTCATCCTTTCTGGCAGAAGTAGGTACATAGTTTGAATTAAAGAGCAAACACTATAGTAACTCCAGGTTCAAAGAGAAACAATGTTCTCTTCTGCAATCTACCCAGCACGCTGATAGGTCTAGTAAGTTTTTCCATTCCGAGTGGAAATGCCGACAAGAACAACAAGAGATTATACTCATGTCGAGTATAATGAGTAAAGGAAAATTATTTGTTTACGTTTTAATCTGATATTAAGAAATACAGCAGAGATAAAAACCCACTAGGGGGAGCTAAGACAACGTAAAATCTAGTTTTTGCTTTCCATAATAGCAACTAGGTTCTTGAAAAGAGATACACGGCCCTTTGATATAACAAGATGTGCATCTAAATGTGTAAAGAGGAGCTTACAACATGAGATTTCTGCTGTTAACAGTTTAATGGGGCTCTGCTGAAAAGATGAAATCTGAAGAAATCAATAGCAAGTTGCTGTTAGTGTAATGCATCACTGAAAAAAAAAAGGTTCAGGAGTAGAGTACTTCTGGTTTGTGATGGGGTTGATAGAAAGCAAGCCACAAAACATTTGGGCAGTGCTCAAAATGGGAGAGGTAGCAAGCTTAACTGTATAGATGCCATGCTATTCCTTCTGACATACTCCTGTAACTGCATTAAAAACCATGCAAAACCACAGAAACAACCATTTTCAAAGAGAATCACACCTTCATGTGGTCCTCTGAAAAATGCTCCTTGAGAACATCAGTTCAGTGGCAGGGGAAAAAATAATGAATCAACATTTGGCATTATTAAGAAAATAACAGGCAACATAGAAAACGTAATTATTACCAATGCATAAATTCACAATGTAACACTGCTTTGAGCAGTGTGTTTTTTTTCTCCACCTTCTTCAGACAAGAATGGGATAGAATCATGAGGGGTATAAAGAATAACAAGGATGATCAAAAGGATCTTTTTTGTACAAGGAGACAAAAAATAATAGAATAGACTTGGGAGGAGGAAAGAGAAGACTGAAAGAAAATACAAAAGACAACTGAAGGTGAGTATTTCTCATGGCACTATAGGGAACCCAAATCATCAGACAGCAGGAAATCCTAAGAGGAGACTTTCCTTTTCCACAGAACTCAATTAAATTGTGACACTAATTGTCAAAAGATGTTCAAATGTATGAACATGTTTAAAAAGCCACTAGGCCCATTTATGAAAGAGAAATCCACACAGGGATAGAACTCCCTGTGCAGGACGGCCGTACAGTACAGGCTGCCAGAAGCTGAGAAGCCATTTCAGCAGAAGGATCACTCTGTATTTTCCCCTTATTTATCCTCTTTTCCTCAGCTTCTGCTACTAATTACTTTCACAGGAAGATACTGAGCTGTTTGGATTTTGGGTCCAACACAGTATGGCTATTTGCATGTTTTAAATATTAATTAATTCAAGTTTTTAAACAGAGAAATTAGCTAAGCCTTATTGCAGAACCTAAATGAAAGGCAGCCAAGACAGGAAAAGTGGCATGAAGTAAGTGGGGGCATCTTGGCTTTTGGAGGACATATTCTCTAAAATGAAAGGATTTAACAGCATTATTTCTGTACTAACTTAACTGTAGGTCACACATGCCAAGAATATTTCATTAGTTCATAATTCTCTGTCCCTTTTGCTGTGTTTGGTAGGACTTAGAAGAATAGGTAATGTCCCTTGTCATCACAGAGCAATTGCCTACGATTAAGAGGTATTACAGCTTACAGTACCTTAGATTTATTGTCCAAAATCAAAGTTACATTCTATTTTACTTGGCAGGAAGACAAGAACACTGCAAGTTGACTTTGTTGTAGTTACAATAAGCTATTTGTGACTTTTATCAGATTTAACTGGAGAAGTGGCAAAGCAAGAAGACAGGAGGTGCAGGCATGCAGCCTGGCCTGCTTAATTCTTATACTTTCTTTTTTCAGGTAAGCTACTGCTACAGTCTGAGAAGGTCCCTCTGTCTAAAATGCATGGGTTTGGTGCTTTAAATTTTGCAGCATCTTGAGTGTGTCCATTTCAAACGGAAAGTACTAACCACTATTCTAAAACCCACACGAAACTATTCTGATTTTATCCTTCCACTAAAAAAGCCAAGAAAACAAAACAAAAAGCACTTTTGCCTTTGCTTTGCACTGTGATTTCAGCTAAGGGCCTGCGTAGCCCTCCCGGCCCTCCCTGACACCTCTTCTGGCAAAGGCTCCTCCGAAATCCCCCCGCTGGCGCCTTGCTCAGTAACCGGCCAGAGCTCAGCCCGGCCCCAGTCGCCCCAGTCGCACGCCGCCTCTCACGCAAGCAGGGAGACCAGATGTGACTGCTCTTGGCTCCAGCCCTAAGGCGAGTAGCTATCCATTGATCTTGCCGCCAATAGAGACTTGCTATGCAAGAAAAAAACACCACGACGTTTCTACATGTCAAATTTTTCTAGGGATTTTACTAGAGGATGGCAATTACGTAGGAAAAGCTTTACCAAAAAAGAAGAATCAGGAGAGAACCTCTACCTCAAGAGAGAATTTTAAAGCTTCCTCGCAATTTCTGATGCCATTTTACTTCCCTGGCTGTTACATTTCGTTGTTCAGTTAAGTTTCTGTGTTCAGAACAGACTTTTTTCCGACTTTGTAGACTGCAACTTGAAACATCATTCAATCCACATACGTGTCACCTTTCATCCATCAGCACTCTATATATAGGAACCATTTCACCCAAACCAAAATGAAGCAACTTCTAGAACTAAATAAGACAACTGTTTAACACAGCAGTTTAGACCAGCAAGCAAAGATCACCGTATCCAACTGAAATTACAGGGAAGGATTTAAAGGGAGGATATAATTATCCAAAGACTTATGAGATGGATCATTGCCCTCCTAAGATGGTTAAAGCCAGTGGAGACAGTCTGGGCTTTTTACTAATTTTAAAGATGGAAATTGTGAACATCTTTCTTACAGAGGGCAAGCTGCTGGCAAACTTTTTAAAAGATGCCATAGTACGCACCTTAAAAAAAAACCTTCAGAAATCCAGCAAGGGCAGCGTGCAAGGGCTCACCCTTTAAGAAAGCTTCCTACCATGTACTGCCGGTCATAGGATCACGTTGCCTATCAGCTGCCTCCGAGTGATAGTAGAGGGCCATTTTCTTCCCTTTAATCCATGAAGAGGACACAAGGAGCAAGAATCCTGGAATGCAACATCCCTTAGGGAAGCTGCAAGAGTTGAGTCAGGCATTCTCACTTCTGCTAATTGGGGCAATTTTTTTTTCTCTTCTTTTTTTTTTAATTGTTCTACAACAGTTGCTAATTGCATTGCTTTGAGGCTTCCTCTGTGTGCTGCCTACACTACCCACGTATTTCCAAGCATGCTTACACAGCTTCTTTGAAGATTGGAACACTGCACTTCAACGAAGTCCTGTGGATTGTAATTTATATGAACTGGACTGGGTAGAAATTGCCACTGAAGTGCATCGAGGTTAATTAGAGTTAACTTGGTAAACTGAGGCTAGCCTTATTTCCATACCCTTTAAAAAAAAAAAAAAAACAACCAAAAACCATCAGGCTTCTAATGGTCAGACCATCATGCAGTGCTTAGGGCTCTCTAATCGCTCTCTGTACTGAGCCTGGGCTCCCTCTGAGCAGGGTGAGCTTGGAAGCACATTCCTGGGAGCAGAGCAGCCAGGAGCGTGAGCATCACTGGGTATCACATCACGCAACAGAAGGGAGCGGAGTCCTGCGAGGCTCATTACGTTGCTCTTGGTGCCAGCCAAGAGCAGAACCAACAGCGGCAGCGGGGGAGACGGGAACTCCAGGACAGGGCAGGAAGGGGGTGAGATGGAAAGGGTCAGGCGAAGGGGGGTAAGGGTGCTGCGACACTATTAGTGGAGGAGGAGCAAAGATGCTGGACCCAGAAAAGCACAGAAAGTTGCAATTTTCTCAAGTGAGAAACAGCTACAGAAAGATTGACTTACTGTTTTGTAAAAAAAAAAAAAAATTACAAAGAAAATTTGTTACGCATTTGATTTCAACCGCTGCTAGCAATTTATTCTGTTTGAATAAGGGATTCTAAAGTAATCAAGATTCTTCTCCCGTACTTCCTAAAGATACAATCCTATGCATTTATGATGTCCTACTGTAAGACAGCGGATGTCAGATTCTGAACAATCACTGGAAGTAGGTGGTGAATGACTCCTAGAACCAAAAGTGTTTGCTCTCTGTTCATCTTTTGCCCACTGGGTGGAGATAAAGGAGGAGAGATCACATGTTGGATAATGTCAGAACAAAGATCAAAAAAAAATTGCCTGAAGAAAGAAAAGAACCAATGCAGAAAAGGATAAGAAAGAAAAAGGGCCAAATAACATGGCAATTGTGTCAAATTGTGGTGCAAGGAACCACAATGCAATGGAGCACTTTCACCAACTGTTGACAAGGAAGGTCCACAAGAAATGGTGCCAACAGCTCTACTTAAAAACAGTAAAAAAGCTAAAAAGCTAAAAGAAATCCAAATAATTTTTGCAAGCAAAACACCCACAAAAGTCACCCCAAAGCTACCAACATCAAAATATAGTTCCTTTCAATCTAAAATCAAACCTATGTGCACATGTATGCAAACTGTACATATACGCATTCACCTGTGATAATAGAGTACTGAAGTCTTCCTATTTTTTCCTCACCAACAGAAGGTGAAGTTTATGTCAGATGACCTTTGGACCAAGTATTAACTTATTTTTAAAAATAATTTGTTCAAATAGAATTTATAAAAAACGACATACCTTGCAAGTAAAGGTCTTACACAGAAAGCACAATTTTTCCAATTTAAAAGATAATATTTAACTATTTCTGTTTAATTGTTCATTATTACCCATTACTAAATTAAGGAATTTAAAGAACTTTTAATACAATACCTCAGCAGTTGTGAGGAACACGTCCTCGCCAATATGTTTCAGTCCACATGAAATAACCCCAAGGGCAACTCCCGGGAACACATAGGAATTGTTACCCTGTCCAGGATAGAGCGTTTGTCCACTTGGAAGGGTGACAGGATCAAAAGGACTTCCACTGGCAAAAATGCCACGTCCCTAAATCGTAACAAGCCAAAGAAAGCACGTTAGTTGTGAGGATGCTGTTGAAGTATTTCACACATCCCGTTAAATGTCTACCACTGTGGAAGCTGGGTTACATTTATTTAAAATCTTTTCTGAGAGGGTGTTAGAGCTACTTAACTGAATGTGCCTCAAGAGCATCAGGATGCTGATCCTAGAGGTCACTGGCAATTCTCTTTGTCTGATGTCAGAGAGTAACAGCTGCCTTATTCAGGTAAGAGCTAGCAGCACCATTTAGAGGAGGAAAAAGTGAAAGCCAGCACTCATTATTCACTTTGTGCATCCATGCCAGAAGAAGAAGGGTACACGGGAAGAAGGTATACACCTGGAACTGTAAAACTCAAAGTGGACTATACTGTCATGGTGACTACGGGTGATGCTGCCGGATTTTTTTCCCAACAGCGGGTCATCCGCAAAAGCGACACCAAGGCCACTAAATGTTGTATTTTTGGATATGGTAATTTCTGAGGAGCTGTGAGGACAGGCAAAGCTGTCTGTTCCTCCCAATATCCCCTCTTCAGGCCCCTGTGCCCATGCCACAGCTCAAAAGAACGAGAAATGTGCAAGCTCTGTCCCAGGAACAACCTATAGCATGAGTTGGTGATGGGACCCTGTGGCTCCCCTCTTTGTAACGTACTGAGCAGGGTGAGGGCACCAGCGCAGGCACCGGTGTGTGATCATCCAACACTGATAAAACACTAGGATGTTTTCCAGCAGATTTTTGAGCAGTGCTAATTAGCCACCAGAGCCCAGGCACCATGCATAGACTGGTCCCAGCAGGTAGTATGGAAGAGCCAGCCTGTTTGGGGGAATTAGAGAATTTAGCTGTACACGTACAAGTCACACCATATCACTTGTCCTGAGGACGAGAGAACTGCCTCTAACTCATTTTATGTTGTAGTTCACACGGGACCTCTAAACCTCTTGGCAGGACCCAAAGGCAGGCGTAGCTCCGCGCCGGCACACAGCACCCGTCAGGCAGCTGGGGGAGGAACAGAAGCCTGCGGGGTGGCCCAGACGTGGCCACAGGGCTCACGCTGCTAACGGCTGAAAATTAGCTGAGAGGAACGTTAGGCCCGGTGTCATTCGGTAGCGTGCACGCTGAGAGCTGTGACAGCCCTGGCGTACCACGAGACGGGCCGTAAGGGAGCTGCGCATCGGACGGAGTCTCGCCTTTCCCCTGGGATGAGGAACAGCCTGACGGCAGCCGGTGCCGCTCAAGGAGGGCAGAGGAGGCACCTCAGGGGAGACTCGCCTGCAGCACTGCTACCCAGGTTCTCCCGGATCATCCCCGATACACGGGGAGAGAGAAGTAATTTCTACAGCAGGCAACGCGGTTTGGAACTAACGAGGGGAGTGACATTGCGCAGGCTCTACGTCCGCAGCCCAAAGGCCCCTGGCTCTTGGCTTGCTGGGGAGGGAGCACCCTCGAACTTAAGCACTAAATTTAGGTGGGGAAGAAAAGCCAGCCTTTATTTATGCTAGCACTGCTGAAGTGATAAATGTCACTGTTAAATACTTCAGAGGCGCTTTGGTATCAGAAATACCTATGCCTGTTTTAGAGAACTGGAAAAGTGCATTTTAAAATACGCCACTGTTGCTATTCAGCTCTTCGGAAGAATATTCTGTTTAGTTTGGTGTCATGCAGTATTATCATGGCTGGCTTATTATATGTTTTGGTGACAGATCAAATACTTCAGTGTGCCTTTTGCTCTGCCTACCAGATGTCATTACCCACTATAACCAACCCTTCATGTCAGCCGCTTCCCTGCTCTTGCATTGCGCTGTAATTGTGTACTGTGCAGTGCGGAACAGGCATGCTAAATTTGTCTTTTAAACACTGTGAAACTGTCATTCAAACTGCCCTGTATTTGACAAGAAATCCAAACACAATCCACTATGAAACACATACAGTCCAGTACCCCTGCATTCCAAATTCTAGACTGAATTATAGGATAACGTGTTTATTAGCACTTTTATAAGACAATAATAAATAAGCAAGCACAGTTCTCTTAATTTTCACCTTTGTTTCCATAATAGAAATCTTTGTAAAATGAGTCAATTACCCCAGTTCTTAATAAAGAATTACTTTAAAGAGTATACTTCCTGTATTGAAGTATTTTCTTACCCTAATGAGTATTTATAAAATCTCAGATGAAAAGCATGCCACTACATGTTTATATTACACAAAGTGGTACAGTTCAAAAACAGGCGTAAGGCTTTAATGATTGATGGTTACTGATGCTTCGGTTATAATAAAGTCCATGACTCTTGCCTGACACCAATAAAAAGCTATTAAATGTTTTTATGAGGATGCAAGCATGTACTGACTTCAGTGAAACTGTCTTGATAAAATCTGAAAAACCTGTTACTTAATTTAACTCATTTTACCTACACACAGAGACATGATTAGTACTTGCTACTCCACCCTCTGTCTTCCTCCCATTTTAAATTTAATTTCAGATCTACTTTTCACTACGTATACTGGAGAGATGTTAATCTTTGGTTACCTCTGTATATTTGTAGCACTGTTCAGCAGTGCATTCTGCTTTGCTGGTAGGATTGCTGAGAGCAAAAATAATAGGACGTTTGTTTAAAGCAGCCATATCCTGAAGAATTTGTTGAGTGAAAGCACCACCAATTGCAGCAACTCCTAAAGAAGAAACAAAACAAGTAGACAAATGCAATCAGTTCAAGGTAAGACAGACATGTCACTTTTAAAGAACAGAGCTCCTCTTACTGCATACCTCCTCCTTTAAAATGGAGTTCAACTTTTTTTCTAATATGTGGTTAAAATAAAGTTTTATACAAAAGATTTTGCAACAATGAAACTTCGATATTATCCCTAACATAAGGCAGAACCTATTCATCCTTGTACAGTTCGGTGAATTTCTTACTTCACTTTTCTCAGGTCCTTATAAAAGAGAAATGTATCACCTAACCTAAAGGTGACTCCAATAAGGAGGAGAAAGGTACAACTCTGCCTCCTAAAGTCTCATGCAACAGACTGGATAGTTTCTCCCGATTCCAGTGTGTCAGATTTCAACTTCTTCTGACTTGACAAGTAACATCTCTGCCTTCTACAGATGATCATTCTGTCACCTCCAGCCTCAGCTGATGAAGAATCCCAATTTTGAGTCTAAGGCTTCCCTGACAGCAACAATTTTTTTTAATACATCCCTTTCCATCCCACCAGAGATGCTTTTCTATTTTCCATCCTGTACTAACAGCCAAAAAGGGGTGCGTGTGAAGTTTTTGAGATGCCAATACACCTGTATTTCTGCCTAACCTACAAGAGTTGGGAATCCAAGGATCATGTCCTTGCTCTCCACGCCTTCAGTGAAAAACAGATAAACAGACCTTGGAGTAAACCCAAGGATCTTTATTTCCAGGGAGGCTCCCATCACTTGGCTTGCAGAGAAAGCAGCCTCCTTCTTGCTCAGAGCACCCAGTGCCTGGCTCCCTGCTCTGCTTTCCACACATTATCCAAGTTTCAACAGCAGGCAAAAAAAGCTGTTGTTCCCTCTCTTGGGGGAGAAGAAACAGGTTCAAACCCGGGCCAGGAGAGGGTCTCTCTTGGGTCAGTACTTTAACCTTTCGTCACTCATGCACAAATAAGCATCCCAACCTTGCCCACCGGACAGCTTGGTGTCTGCCTGAGGAGAGCACAAGGTACTTGGAGGGAGGTGAAAGGGGTCCTCACCTCGCCGAGCTGGCTAGAAGGTCACACATGCTCCAGGACTAACATTGCTTAAAGGTGTCTTCTGGCTGCTTCTACATGAAGCACGGTATCATCCTACAGGGACATCTTCAAGCACAGCCTACGGCCTCGATAGGGAGAGGTGGGTGCCCCGCTGAAATGCCTTGAATTGTTTTAAATTGAGCTTTCCCAAGGGGTCTACTGAAAGCCCAAGCACCCTATGATGGGCTCTTCAGGTGCTCTTTAGGTGCTTAATGTGGGCCCAATAAAGTCTAAGACCCATCTGGTTTTGCCTCTGGCCAAATCTCCTTTATTCTGATCCCTTGGTAACAAAAGAGGCGGCTCCTCAGTTGATGCAAATCGGTGACTTCTCTCAAAGTTTAAACATCTCTTGCTCAAACATTTCTGTCACATACTACTATTTTTTGCAAATCTGAGCTAGCTGTACTTCGCCTTCTATGAATGAACAAGGATGCTTAGATGCAAAAGCTCTGCTAGACCAGCTGGGCCACTGTATGTTTGACGAACAGTTGTGGCAGTCATGATTTTGACCTGCTTGTCCAAGCCTGTTATACACCTTAGTTTCTGGTTAAGTCTGCATTTGCCAAATGTTTAATGTCTTCTAAAACTGCTTCTGGACAGCCAATAATAAGAACGACAACTATCTTCAGATATAAAGTTAAAACAAAATGCTCTGAACAATCTCACTGACTATTTCTTTTTTTGGTTTTCGTTTTAAAATTGCAATTTCTTATATTTGGTCAAGATAAACTAAGGTTTTTCCTTGAGCCATCACAGGCGATGAAGTGTATATGAGGTTCGCTGAGACAGAGTTAAGTAAAACATTGGGAGAAGGAGCATCAACATATTTCCCCATGACTGCTGCTGCCGCCCAGGGGAAGATACTGAATGACTAGTCCTCCAAAACAAAAAACCCACCAATGTCCATTTTCATTGCAGTTTCTGTTGGAAGAGCCTTTGTTATGCAGTATGGATAGCAGAATGTGACCTTGAGGGAAAGTGCTGCATAGATTTATATATAAAAATGACACACAGTAAACATCTATATTTCATGAGAGCAAATATTCCCTAAGCATCCACAAATCTTTATCTAGATAAATATCACATGTGGTCTCAGCATAGTTGAAAAGGTAGCTCTTAAAATGTAGGATAACTTTCACTGTGGCATTTCAGATTTTCCATCATCCGATGCATGATTTTACTAGCCAGATAGATGGATTTTCAAGTTTTACACATTAAAAAACGATTTAAGAGTACTTGCAGTTCGTTCCTGAAACTGTCACTGAAATATAATAACCAAACCACAGAGAGCTGAGCAATCTTTACTGAGACCCCAAATCCTGCTGCTTTTATAAAAGAAAAAGTCTTTGTAAAATCTGTGTTTTGGTCTGCACAAAGGACTGGTGGCTAAGGACCTAAATAGGAGGGAAAAGAAGATTCAGCTACAGCATGCTCTTATTTGCGTATTTGTAGACACCATCCACATTAAATCAGAAGTAATTTAGGAGGGTGATAAGGTTCCCCATCAGATGTTTAAAACAACTTGGATTATTCCCCCTGTGAAACGGATGGCTCGGAGCGAAAGCAGTGTTACATGCTTGGATAGTTACTAATTGTTCAGTTGCTTAATAGAGTCCATTATGCACCTAGTGTTTTCTAAAAACACACAAAGGTAAACTCTGTTCAGAGGAACTTGATCTTGTCTTCAGACAAAGCCACATCCCCATTTTTTTCCAACAAAGAATAAGGTCATTGCTTTAAAGTAAAAGAAATTACCTATTAGCACGGATGGTTTTATATCTTTAACAATATCCTCCAGATTTTTCATTTCACCATGTTCATGGGCAAAACGCTGTTTCTCAGATGTTAGTGAGGCACGCCCCTGAGTAAGGAAAAAAAGAAAAAGATATTTATTATAAGCTTAATGGAACCTAATACCCTGGGATAATCAGTTTACAATGTAACTAGCTTAATAGGTCCCATTTTCATTTCTACTTTTGCATCTATCACCAAATAGCATATTAGACAAAGTTACACTGCATACAGCTAACATGCTTAGGATAATTTAGGAGTAATCTATTTCTCTAAGCACTAGGTAAATTAAATATCTCTAAATTCGTAACAGCTGTAGAACACCACTGTATGAACAATTATACGAAAGCATCATTAATTTCTTCTTTGAAGCATTGTTACAACTGTTTTACCTTTTAACATTTGGTCAAATGCTTAAAGTTACTAATGATAAAGCATAAATATATTTATATAGCAAACAGTACAGATGCGCCAGGGTGGGGGGGATTCGTAACTTAGCAAAACAAAAATAGTTTCTCCCAGCCTTTTCAGCTTTTCTCTTGTCTAAAAGTATAGAAACTATACAGGGGTAGTATATAGACTATAGGAGAGCCTAAATTTTACTCCACGCTTTTCATATTTAAGTCGTTCATTCTTAAGGATGGAATAAAAATAATTCTAACCAGATGTCTGGTGCACTGTTTTTGCATTAACAAAATTGACTCAGCTGTGAAACAACTTTCACCCTGATCTATACTGGCAATTTCCACCCATCGATGCCCAACAAGGTTTCCAAATGGAATACGATAGATGCAGGAAAAGGGGCTATAGGGTATCATTGACATCGACTGGGCTGCAAACAGGATTTGGGCTCAGTGTAAGTAACGCGGATTGCGGGGCGAGAAGGGGTCAGAATTTGTGAAAATGACATTAGTTGTCTAAATATGTGGACCTCTGTCTGTACAAAGGCATCTGAAAACTTCAGCAGGAGAGTTTAAAATGCATACGCCTCCACCCCTCATTTTGTTCTCATGCCTGCAGAAAACATCACTGCAAAGGCAGTTTCAAACTCAAATCTAGAGGATGGTGCCAACCCCTCAAACATTTTAAGATTTCAGACAGCTAGAAGCAGATTATACAGATATATAGGGAAGTACATGAAGAAAATGCAACGCTGAATGTAACTTTGACCAAATAGCCAGAACAGATACATACCATCTCCCCAGCCACATCTTCTCCAACTGATAAGATGAAAGTTTCCTTAATCTTAGCAAGTTAATTAAGACTATACTGAAGTACCGGAACAGAATTCACTCCACGATTCCACCAAAGTCTATGAATTTGACAACTTGGGCTCAATTTAGGACTGCATATACTATCAGATTCAAGCCAGATTTAGTTTTTTAATAGCATTTTTGCTTAATTTTAATAAACCCGAGGAACCCGACGCTACATTTCAGACCCCGATTCTGCAATGTGGCAACGGGTAGCTGGGCCAATCCCACCACCGCTGGTCCTCGGACGGCCACCGCAAGAGCTGGTAGACAGGAGGGAAGGCCACTTGGCATTTCCAGCTGCAAGAAAAGCGTTTCCATCCTGAGGGCACCACAGGGAGCCACGGGAAGGCTGTTATGTGGTCGGGGCTGACTGAGCTGGTCTGCCTTACGGGATGCTAGCTTCTCTTGGCTCACCCCTGATTACAAGGAATTTCCAGAGATTTCTCCTCTTCTACAGATTTTCTTGTGCCACCAAAATACAGAGTTTTTAAATTAAGAGGGTTATGTCTGCATGTGCTTATACGGGTCTTAAGTGTTCTCCTAGAGCGATTAGCACGGAACACTGTGATATGGGTGCCTGGTTTACTTTGCAGGTAAAATGTGAAGTACTTAGCCTCAAAATAATGCTGCATATTCACACTTGAACCCTTCCACCAATACACTTCTTCAAGTCTGTCATTTCCCAGCAACCCAGCAGATGTCCCCACAGTCTACACACACGCTTTAGATGCATCTCATTTCAAGGAAGGAATTTTCCTTAACATTTTCAGGGGAAAAATATGAACTTTTCTTTTTAGTCACCAAAGAAAAAAAACCCGCATTTTTGACTTCCAGCCCAAAAGCTTGTTGCTAGGAATAACTCGGAATATTATAATAAAAGCTACTTTTCATTTGAATCGGCTGGTTGGTTGAAATGGAAATGCTCCAAGGAGCCCAACTTCGAGGCAGGTTTTCTGGGGAGCCAGGAGTGGGTGCAGTGGGCAACCATCTGATCCCATGCTGCTTCTTCATTTGGTTTCTTAATAACTTATCAGGCTGCTACTGAGGAAGCCTTTTTTTGATCCAGTTTTAAAATCCAGCCTCCAGGAGACTGCCCTGGGCTACCAAGAAAAAAAGAAATCACCTCTAAGAGCTATGACCAGCTCATTCTTCAGGCTGTGGCAGGCTGGTAGCTCTGAGCACCTCCAGGATCTTCAGATCTGGGCAGAACTCTTGGGAAAGGTGACCTCTGATTTTGTCCACAGTGTGTAACAGCTAAGAGGCCAGGCTAACATCTTAGTGGAGAAAAATATTCTTTTATTTTTGTTTTTAATCAAAACAAATAACCATAATCCTGCATGAAAGAGTTACTTCTTTATATGGTTTTATACTTGATTGGCTTTTGAGGAGGTACTTCAACATTTTAAAATTAAGACAATGGCAGAGCTGTTAAAATTTACTGGTGCAACATCAAGGATTCAAAACCCCATTTCCTACTGACATCTATGATCACCTTTCATTTAATTAGCTACAAAGGAGTATGCAATTAATTAGCTACAAAGGAGTGGATGTGATCCACTGCAACCCTTTCCAGGCCACTGGCTAATGAGACTAGTGCTAGCCACATGGGTCAGCTTAGGTCAGATTCACTTCTGCCCTATCTTAATTTCTATCTGCTCTTAATTTCACACAGGGCATGCTACCATTCTAAAACAAACAAATGAAAACCCCAAAACAAACAAAAAAAACCCCCAAACCAAAACCAAACCCCAAACAATTTTAAATTTATTTCTTTGTTCAGCTTTGGTCTGAATTAGCTTGATCTCATTAGTCAGAATGAATCATGTCTCCAAGTAAATATTTTTCTAGTATATTAACTAAGACTGAAATATTAAATTCTGTGGCTTAGCAAAAATAACAACAGCTATGTACATAGAGATTTTTGCTTGGAAAATGCTTATAAAAGAAATTCTATGGTTAGGGTTTTTTTTAAATATATATTTTTAAATAGGTTGTCAGAAATGTAATTTAATTGTTAATAAAGTGATCCTAAAGGAGCTACATAACACGTCCCTAAAAACCGTGTCCGAGATTTCAAGACAAGCCAGTTGATTTGGTTAGAAAACTCCAATAATTTAAAGGACAGTGCTTTAGATAGTATTTTTTGTCCCCAGATTGGCAAATTCTTAAGTTCTGCTCTCCACAAAGCAGTGAGGCGGCAGCAAAAGCACAGCTAGCTTTCCTCCATGCCCTGCCAACAGGGCAAGCAACAACTTGCAGGAAGGAAGAAACAATTCAGTTTTGTGCATGCTTAACCTCAAACTAAGGGGTTGCCAGTCCGTTTAGTACGAGCTTCCAGACATCCGCCCCTGAGCGCCTATAGCCGGAATAAGAAATCACTGAGTTTTTGTCAGTCAGCAGAGGGAAGAGGATGGAGCCAAACTGCAGAAGTCTCAGTTCTGGATTTGTGTGGGTTTCTGTCTTGCCTCCCTCCTGACACTGGAGAGATGCAAAGCGGACGGACCTGTCAGCGCAGAGCTGCCCTGACTAAAAGATCTTCCAGAAGCGCAGAGCCTGTCTCCTGACATTCCCATTTCCACCCCTGGCTTTGCTAGCTTTTGTACTCTGGTTTTCTGCTGCTAGGAAATGAGCTGCAGAGGATCAACACAAGGCAGCATAAATCAGAAACTGCTCTGGTCTGCTTGCATCTCCATAATCCTAAGATACTAACGTGGCACACAGCTCCCTGGTATCTCCCTTCTTCTTCTAATAGGAAAAGGAAAAATTTAAAATACTTCATACTAAGAAAGAATTTGAATGAGCTCTGGGGTTCTGTGTATGAAGCGCTGAGTCTTTTAAGTAGAAACATCATCTTCAGTCACATTCGTATTTGCCTTCTAACTCCACTGTCTTGCTCCTTTAGCATTATTAAAATTCATTCATTCAAGAAAAGGGCTCAGAAAAACCAGCAATCTAAAGATGTGCCCCTTTCAGTACACCAAGCCTCTGTAAGTCTCACTGTTTCACTGAAGGACTTCAGTGCTTGCCATGCAGGGGAATTTTTCCTGGGGTTTCTACCAAAGGATATTATTGCACCATTGTTCAAATAGCAGTATGAAGACTCACCTAGGCCAGACAGTAGCTGTCTTAAGTTGTAATGTGTTTTCTATGATGCATAACAAGCATCTTTCCTGCCTCAAGTGACACTCCCTAAATCCAAAAAGGAAGTCTTACACACTGAAATCCAGATGAACTAACAGACTCGAGGTGATAGGTGTGCACCTATTCAGAGGGAAAGGTACAACTTACAAACTCTTTCAATAAAAGGAGGAAGGGAAAGGTAGAAAAAGAGACTATATATCCTTCTTGCTTTAACTTCCCAAATGTATTCAGCATCTCAAGAAAGAAATAAAAAAAAGCACCACCATTTCATATATAACTTTTTGCAATGCTATGTATTCTTACATTATTTCCTTATCTTTTATAGAATAAGTAATTTGCTAGGGGCGTTATAATAAGTTTGCTTAAACAAAAAAAACCCAAACCAAACAGCCAAACAAACTGCATACTAAAGTACCGGGAAGACAACCATAGCATCTTTAATGCAGACTCAGGCTGCCTGAATAAACCATACAATACACCTTCACTAGAATGCTGAAGGTGGAGAATATTAAAAACACTCAAAAAGATTAATGAACATTAAGTCCAAAGACTCAGTGAATATGTCAGAAATTACTTTGGAGGGGAAAAGTATTGTCTCTATCACTGTATCATTTTGTACCAAGAAACCTATGGGATATTTTGGATTTGAACAAAAGAGAACAAAGCAACCTGAAAACAGATATGTTGCTATATTAGAAGTCACCGTGGTATCTCGGATGGAAAGTAATATGAGCTAAATTCTTTATTAGCAAATGAGTTACAATGTGGACTGTGTTAAGTCAGCAGATGAAGTATAGAGATAAAGAAACAATAGCAGCATTCTCTGATGGTGACATTATGTATGAAAGATCTTGGCAATCCTAAAATGTCTATACTCCCTAATGGATGAGAGTAATTGGTATTATATATTATTATTACAAATGGTAAAACATGCTCACTTGGATACCAGCACCTTTTAATTCAAGGAGGAAAAGGCAGAAACAGGACTCAGTAGTTAATAGTTTTAAGAAAAACTGCTTGTATTTCGGATTTGAACTGAAGGCAATTCTTAGTTTTAGGGAGGGTTCTGAAGTTTTCAGTTTTAGTGGCTGATCAACAGCAGAAGCAGCAAAGGAGGTACTGGGATCAGCCTTCAAGCAAATGTACATCACAGTTTCCACAGAAAGTTACTCATATCATCATATTATAGAACCAAATGGAGGCTCAGACAACAAACAAAAATGACCCATCAATAAAACCCTGAGAAAATTCACAGAAAACAGCTGTAAAAACACAAGACCAGACTGCACAGCAGACATTTACGTGGGCTACTACAAAACAGGAGGCAAACCTTACAGATACCACCAATGTGAGGTCTAATGCCATGGCCTGTTTGAGCTGGTCCTCCAGGGCTGCCCCGTGAGCCAGGGCCGAAAAGCAGAGCAGGTTTATGTCGGCAGGGCTGGAAGCTCTCCAAGATTTGCTCTTTCCATCAGGAGAGGAATCTCCAGGGAGGCAGCTGAGAATACGCCAGAGCACCCAGAGGACTGACTGCACCGTCCCACATGAGAGACGGTGCTGGCACTCGTCCCGTCTCACAACCAGGGAGGCACAAATCTATTTATATAAGCACTTGCCTCCATTCGACTGTGTGAACTATGGCTTATTTAAACAAGAGAACAGAGATCGGTACACAGACAAATTAATAAATTCATCTGAGGTTCTTAGATACTGAAGACATGAGAACCACAAAAGACATGAGAACTGGAGACCAAAGAGCAAAGCAGTCCATTAGCAAGTAGAGTATTTCCAACTGCAACTGTTTTGGTTTTACTTGCATTTTTCCTGTGAGTTCCCTATTGCAGAGTTAAGAGCAAAACAAACAAAAAAGCAGTTGTTACAGCATCAAGGAAGAAGGGTGAAAAAAGGATGTGGTTAAGAGTCATGGAAGAAAATGGTGAAATGTCTTCCTGTTGGGAGATGATTTCTACATGGCTTCTTACCTCTCATCACAAGTAAATCCATGGTCTATAGGTGGTTGATGAACCCCTGGAGGGCTCTAGGCAGGGACTGCAGACAGCACTGGGAGCTGAGGGATCTCTCTGGGGAGTCCCCCAGAAGCAGGAAGGGGAAGGGACCATGCCAGGCCGCCCTCCCTCGCCAGAACCCCAGGAGAGCATCGGTTACGAGGAGCCGCAAAATGTAGAAACGTAGAGGTGGAGGTATGGATAGGGACTCACTGGTCAGGGGCTACTGAAGCCCAAGGGCTCGCTGGTGACAGGCACCCCTGTGCTACCTTGTTTAGGAACCAAAAAGCGGAGACGTACAAGCCCTGCCAAATCCCCACACCGAGGCCTTAATGACAAAGCGACCGTGCCTCCTGATCAGGCCCATCACCCAACACCTAAAGGTGAAGAGAGCAGATTAAAACCAGATGAGGCAACTTGGACACGGCATTAATAAACAGTTTGTTGCTAATTGTGTGAAAAACCACAACGTTTTGAGGAGATAATGTCAATGGTTGGCACTGAAATATACGATTTAGGTAAGAAATGTAATTCCAGTGTTGACTTTAAAACACATTGTTAGAAGATTAGGGCTGTTTATTTAAGTCCTGTAAAATGTATAAATACCCTTTCCATGTAAATAAGCACATATGGTTAACAGGCAGGACAAAATTTATGAAGACAATTATTTCAAGAAGATAAGATCTGAAAAGCAGAGCAAGTCACAAGCCCACAGAACAACAGAAACAAAATGGAGCAAAACAATTATTCATTTCAATAACAGAGCATGAGCAAAAGAAATCATAAACCATCCAAATTAGGTCACCATCTCATCAGTACATCTAATGTACACAAAGAGGAAACGGTTACATGCTAGCAAATTTAACACTTGAACTTTTGGTGGTGTCTCTTTTAGAGAAAATACTGTGGGTACTCCTTGAGCACGCCCCAGCGATCATCCTTTTGCCTTGTCCTCACTTGTTTCATGTATTACTGACCGAGTATGAGCAATGTCACAAGTGTTCAAAGACAAATTAATGTGTTTCCTTTCTGCAAAACTTATACTTCATACAGAACAAGATAAATGCAAGATGAAACTGCACAGATTAATTCCCCAGACATCAGAATAACTGACAAAGCAAACAAGGATTGCTTCGTTGGGATAGTACATGAGTAAAATAAGGCAGAAACTGCTTTAAGTGACTGTGGCTCCTTGGAGATATCCAAGACATTGCATCTTTGCTAAGACAAAAATCAGGTTTTTGGCTCAAAAAGTCCTAGCCAGTTGCAGTCAGCCATAAATGAAATGATTAAGGACCAAAGTAAAGAGTCAGAATAATTGGATGTTGATAAAAAGAAAGCTAGAAATAATCAAAAGTTAGCAGAAGAGGCAGACATAATATTAAGCAGTATATAAAAGTTAACACTAAAGCCATTATCAAATTAGTATCTAGAATGAAATCCAAACTTTTTAAAAAAAGTTATTATTGCTAAAATATAAGAAAAATCAGTAACAATCAAACAGTCTGGATGGGATTCAGTTCAATATTAAGATACCTGACTGTGAGCTCTAAAGGCTCTTTCCCATGTTATATGAGCTCTGCTGACTGTAATGGGAGCAACCATACCTATATGGCACTGAAATTCTGCTATCAGTCCCAAATGTCCCCCTTTCTCTTCCATCATTCTCTAAGCTAAGATTGAACCATGTGTGTATCCAGCTTTGACCAAACCATAAACTTTAATCAGGGTCATATCCACTGCCAGTTAATTGGTTGTAAGGATCTTTCCAAATAAAACTGCCAGGGATATTCAAATGGGGAAAGGAGGAGGGAAAATGAAAACATTTTAGAGGATTATCTACAGGATTACCTGGGTATCTCCATTCTAATTAATTAGGACCACAGAAATTGGTAAACTTTTGAGGTCTATTTCAGTCTTCCTCTTAGAAAGATCAACATTCTGAAGCCTTCAACTATCAGACCTCAACTGATGTTCTTGTGCTTGCCATTTAGTTCAGGCTTCACTCAAATGATCTGAAGTCTTACAGGGGATAAGATCACACATCTAATAGACATTTAAAATACAAATCACCTGATTAGACACAAGTATTACTGTGGTGAACTAGAAAGCGTAGAGTACAAAACTGTCAAAAGCAACATTGCTCCATGTTGACATACTCTTTAAAATTAAGGATGCCATTCATCCCTATGTGAGGGAACTTCATCTGTGCACTAGAGATTATGTGGCATACAAAAATCTAATGCTGTCTTGCAAGTTACAGACAAGCTTCACCACAAGAGAAACATGTTTGGCAGCCCAGGAACACTCCCGCCAGCCTGTCCATCCCCAGCAGAGAGCGGGGGGTTTCTACTGAGCCCCTTTAAAAATGCCTTATTATTTGTATCACATTCCTAGGCAGTTCCAGGAACCATTAAAAAAAAAAAAAGAAGAAAGAAAAAAGAAGCATTTGCAGCACATTACTAAACTGCTTAGACAATTTCTTCCCTGTAAGGGTGGTGAGGCCCTGGCCCAGGTTGCCCAGAGAAGCTGTGGCTGCCCCATCCCTGGCAGTGTTCACGGCCAGGTTGGATGGGGCTTGGAGCAACCTGGTCTGGGGGAAGGTGTCCCTGCCCACCACAGGGGGGTTGGAACTGGGTGATCTTTAAGGTCCTTTCTAACCCAAACCATTCTATGGTTCCATGGTGAACCTCAAGAACATCCCAATATTGTTTATCACTCTCTGGCTCTTCTCAGCTACTTGACACAAAAGAATTTACTGTGTTTGAAGTTCATGGGTGAAGATTTGGCCAACTAATATAGCTAAGCATGACACTATGACAGCTTTAAAGAAGAAACAAAATGTGTTCACCACACACCACACATTTATGTATATTTGTGTGATTAACGCAATGGGAACACTGAGAATATGGGAAGGAAAAGGAATGTGGGAGACATTACCCATCAATGTATTCATACAGGTAAATATTCATCAATCAGACAGAATGTGACAATGTGACAGAATTTAGAAATTCAGATTTAAAGATGAGTCCCAACCATTTATGCATAATCTCCAAGTACACAAGAGTGCAAAAGCAACTTTAAAAGTGTCTTTTAATTAAACATTAAAACTTCCATCTGAATGCACTGGGATACTTAAGACAAGCATTTAAAGAGGAGTGATATCTGTTTCAAAAAGCTGTGTAGTTCAAGTGGCAAAATTCCAATGATATTATGACCTGCAAACCTTCACCATCCACTTTTGGAGAAAAAATAGTTTCAAAAGGTGAAAGCATACTGAACAAATTAAAAAAAAAAAACCAACGAAAACAAAAAACCAAACAACCCCAAACTGATATGAACATTATAAGGTCTCTAGAATGAAGTACAGAAAAAATCTATAGACAGTATAACAAACATCACCAGCCTTCAGCAGCAGCTCTTTCACCACAACATAGCAGAAAAGTTGGTCATCAAACTTGGTTTAATGAAAAAAGACAGGTCCCAGGGGGCGGGGGCAGGAGGGGAGTTGGGCAGGAATATTAACAGGAAAATGAACACACAGCTGCATTTGACCTAAAATTAAAAAGCCACAAAGGAAAAATCAGCTACAAAAGCCTGATAAGTGACTTCGTGGCAGCTTTTGGGGGTGGGGGAAGAAGAAAAAGATGGAAACTGTTTGCAGTCAGGTCAACAAAAGTTCCAAGGTTATTTTTCTTTGGTTTGCACTGGCTGAAATACTACAGAAAGTAGATGAAAGGAGAAACAATGTTTAAATCTATAATCATGCATTGCAAAATTAATGATCAAAGGACAGCATAGAATAAAAATGATGTAAAAATTAGTTTAGTTGGGCAAAGTAATCGCTAAGTCTTCAGAGATTCTGTTATTTCTCATACTGCTAAAGCAACAGATCAGAATATATCTAGGACTGGAAAGGTCTCCCTGCTTCAAGTAAAACTTTTAATCAAGCAATTTTTGGTGAGGGAAACTTTAAGGGACTTTCATTGAACAGGCTTCAATTGATACACCTCCTTAGTAGTAAGAAATAAAAGTCAGTTTAGTTTATGCAAAAATTAGTTAACTGATGATCTATGCTGTGGCTTGGCAAATCTTACCTTTGCAATAATGAAAAGGTTTCTAACAAAAGAGTCCCATTGCACAGTTTTCTCACAAATCTGCCTCATTCTACTTCTCTTATCTCATTTCTAAGAGTTTGGAAAGTCCTTCAAGTCTTGCAGCACATTTCTGCAATCAGCTAAACCCAAAATAATTTCCTAAGCAGACCTAAAGTACAGCATTCTCTCTCAGGCCAGAAAAAGAAACCAGGAATACTTTAATTATTTAATTATTTACTTGCTGTATATATATGACTTCCCAGCAGTTAAATCACAAGCTTCAAGAGGCTTACATTGTTGGGGTTTTTTTTGGGGGGGGGGATTTTTTTTTTTTTTTTTTTTTTT
>JAVJGG010000013.1:9579104-9619470 GCA_035590195.1 Aviceda cuculoides
TTAGGGGGAACATTTAGCTGCAGAAGAAAGCCAAGAGAGGACTTGCATAGCCCTAGACCAAGAATGGGTTTCCTTATGCCCAGCTCAGGCCCTGCACTGAAGTATCTCCACGTTTTAGGTCCAGCAGGCTCTGCACTCGAACACACGGCAGCAGTAAGCACCCACCCGTTCTCAAGCCCCCCCAGGATGGCCAGACAGGGAGACTGGTGCTGCCAGGTCTTGCAGGAACACCAGCGATGACCCGAAACGCGCACCGTCGGTTCCCGCTGCTTACATCAACATCTGGCCACAAATTCAGCCCTAATCTAGCTCAGACAGCTGTTATGTCTGGCTATCATGAACAGTTCACAAATATACTCTAGGCAGGACATAAAATTCAGTGGACTGCTTTTTGGACAAAACCCAAATTAAAGCCCCACCAAGAAGAATAAGCAGAGGAAGGGAACTTAGAGGCTGTGTGAGACGCTGATTGGTTTTGGCCCTGCTTGAGAGCACTGAAGCTAAAAGGTGGTGAGGAAAGAGTACAGTCACCGAGTCACTAAGAATTTAGAAACTGTGAAAGGAATTAGTCGCTGCGTACCAAGAGCAACAACCCAACTTCTCGGCTGACTAGCAAATTAGCAGCAAAAGGTGTAAAAGAAGCGGGAAGAGGAAACGAGCAGGAGAGAAGAAAGTCTGGTTAACCACCTTGGCTGGACGGACACGCAGCTGAGACCTGTTTTACTGCTTTAGGGCTGTGAAGTTCCTATACTTCTGCCCCTGTCAGTTTGTTTCCTTAACACCACCAGGAGGTGATTTTAGTTCGATTGTATTATCTGATAATCCCAGTCTCTATGGTGGAGGAAACTGCACAACACACCATTCTTCTTAGGCAACCTCTAGCTTTCAACAGCCACAGAAGACACACAGGCCTTCAGTCATCTGTGTTTGGACACAAAAGCGCTTTAAGATTATTAGGTGAAAACCAAAAAGATTAAACACACTCATTAAAATAAACTAAAAAACAAACAAAAAAACCACCAGAAAAAAATCTGCGCCTTAGTAGCAAACACCAGCATTCTTCTGTACCTGATCAGGCTGCTTTTGTGCTTTCTGGCAAGGCATGTCCAAGACGACCTTAATAACACTCTCCCATCTCAATGTCGATGATCCTACTATTTTCCCTTTAACAGTAAGAGTGAAAGGTGCTGTGGTACTGTTCAATAAACCAACACAGATACTGACTGCAGAAAGCATGCTCCTGATGCAAAGATAGGTGAACTACTAAAGATCTTAAATGTTAGACAGCTAAAGAACACTGCTCACCAACACGCAAGGCGAAAAAGCAAAGCCAACTGGCCTCTCATCCATTTCTTTTAAGTAGCTCACAAACTATTAAATACATAACCACCTTTTAAAACATACCAGTTTCTTTATTCTGGCACATGGAATTCATATGTTTCTTTACTTTGGCACATGGAAGGAATGAGGTAAGGGTGACTGATGAAGTCTCTCAGCAGCTTCAAATTCTGACCAGTGTTGATAGCACTGCAGACCACAACATCTGCAACATGAGCTACATCACTGTGCATAGAAGCTATTTGATGCAATATATCTCAGTTCTTGCAGAAGGATGACATGCTTGCAACAGCAGGAAAATACTCTCTTCAAAAATATTTTTGTTCCTTTTAAAAAATCCTCGAATGCTATCCTAATAATGTATCCATACATCTTTGCGCAAGATTACGCTAACAAATAATAGTCACATTAACATGGGAAATATTAAACCCACAAGTCGAACATTTCTTTCCTTACATGGTTTTTAATGAACTGCTGAAAAATCCACTTAATTATGTGCTCATGCTTAACAGAAATAGAGCAGGAACTCTAAGCATAATCACGCCTCCTCCGAAGTAACATGGGAGTCTGTCATTCATTTAATACACTTTAGAAAACCAGCTTGCTACGTCAAGAGAGATAAATTGCTGTAGTTGCTTTCACAAAGATTACGTTCTTGCCTTTACCTACAGACTGCAAATAACTATCATATTAAAGGAATGAGAAAATTGTGTTACCTTCACTATTAATCCCTTTGAGTCAACCATCCATATCCTTTTGATAGCTGCATCTTTAGATACCCCTTCTTTTTCCATAGCCATAACAATGAGGTTTGCTATTCCCAGTGCAGCCTGAAGGAAGGAGAAGAAAAGTAGTATATGAAACTAGAAATGAAGGAAATCCCCTGCTCACTTGTTTCCTCTACCCACTATTTTAGGTAAGTTTCTTTAATTTTATTCAACAATAAAATCGACTCATTGTTTTTTAATAAAGTAAACACTAATGAACTGTTGCTACCATTTGGTAGTTAGAAACCATAATGTAGATAAATAGTATAGATAAATTTTAAATCATATAAATAAATCATAGTATAGATAAATCTTAAGATGACATTTACAGTGTGGAGAGCATAATAAATGTTTAAACTCTAATGAAAAATGCTAAAACTAATATTTATTCCACATAATCATCTCAGAATATATTAAATATTTTTTCTTTTTTAAAATTTTAGTTTGTTAATTAGATTTATGTTTTTTTTGTAATTTAAACCACAGGAAACCACACTCTGTGTGCCAGAAAGTAAAATTCAGTCTTAAAAGATTTTTTGCTCTTATCTTTTTCTAAAATGTCCATCAAGAAGTTAAGTCTCCTTTTACCTACTATTCATGTGTTTTGTAACTCTAGACATGACTATGCTCCCAGTGAAAGCAGGGGCAAGAAAAATTCACTACCAATATTTTGCTGATATGTGTATCATTCTTACTGGATTTTATATTTCATCCAACCGTTCAAATGTCATACAGGTACAGATTGATAAACAGGCAACAAAATGAGCCAACAGACCACTCAGTGTTTCTGATTACCAACTCATACACATATTTGTGGGGTTGATTCTGTTTCTTGTTCTTTATTATTCAATTTCACTGAGAATCAAGTGAGAGTCCCCTTTTTTAGTTAAGAAATAAGTAGGTTTATTAGGAATGAGTTCCCATGGCAGGGATGATATCTACCATTACCTCTTTGCAGCAACAGGCACACTGACAATACTAACAAAAAAAATAAACATTAGACCATGGATTCATCTGTCTGTTGAACATGGAGCAAAACCAGGGGAAAGAACTTCAGAGAGACAGACAGGCTGGATGTACAAAGGCACTGACATGCCAGACATGGATGCAAGTCGTTCTGAAAACTACAGACCTGATGATCTCAGTAGGAGCAAATATTGAATCAAATGAAAGATATCTGGACTACACAAAGCTGGATTAGTATATTGCACCTACAGGGGGGTTTGGTGACCATGAATAATATTTTTCAGAAGCCTGCATGCGGTTGTAGACTTCATACAAGAGATGACAGCTAGCCACACTGTAGATAAGTACAATCTTCACTTGAGTGTCACTTAGAAATTTATACTAAAAAATTTGTATCAAAAAATAATGTGCATTAAAATCTTCAGAAATGGATGGTCTTGACATGCAGAATACTGAAAAACTACATATAATGGCAGGAAAAATCAAAGGGACACTGCTTCTTTCTAAATTACACTAGCTCTGGTAAATACATTTTATTTCATTTCTCTTTGGTGGCCTGATATATTTACTCATCTTTTCAGAAAGTTTTGTTTGCTTATATTGAGAGCAGTTCAGTAATTTACAGCTGAAGAGCTAAAACCTGAAGTTTTAAAAAGAGAACATATCTCCACAAAATGCCTTATGAAAAATACAAGGCTTGAGCAGACGATCAGAGATTTTTCTGTAAGTTTACATTTGAATTAAGAACCAACGTTCAGCAGGTGTTAGTGATCATTCTACCCATTTAATCTTCCTGTTAACTGGATACCTCTAACCTAATTAAATATTAAGAAAAATCTTCATAGTACAATTTTTCCCAATGTATAAAAATACATACCTCTCCAGCTCCCTGGAACAACACTGTGTGATCTGATAACCTGTTCTTGGTGATACGCAGAGCTGCAAGAAGACCTGCAACAGCTACAGATGCAGTTCCTGAAATAAAAAAAAAGAATATATTTGGTTATTCTGGACATAATTACAAAGCATTATGTTTTAAATAATTCCACAGCATCTTTTGGCTAAAAGATACAAGTACTTAGGGTAGTAACAAAAAGTTCAGTGGAACCGGAGTTTGGTCTACTGATTGATTGATTCTACTGGATGGGCATAACGGCTGGGGCATTCGAACTATTACAAAATATTCTGGTTATGACCTTTTTGAGAAGGAAAGGGTGCGAGACCCCAGACAGAGGTATTTTGAAGGACTCCAGATACTGAAATTAAGATACTGGTCTCATTCTTAGATAGATGTACTTCAAATACAGTAAAATTCGAGACTAAAATAAAACTTTATTTCTCATGGGGAGGTTGTCAGAGTAGAAGAGCAAACCGCGAACATTTACAGAGAAGCTAAGCTAGCTGAAAGAGTGAGGCCAGCTTATTTAAGACACCGACTGTCCTGCCGTGTCTGAAAGCCCTCAGGACTCCAGTCCACTGTGAAAGGGATTCCAGCTTACTAGCATCTAAAACATTGGAAGTACCTTTTAAATCTGTCTTTCAGTTATGCCACACAGGGAAAAAAGCTAACATTCAGTGTTATGATTTAGCCTGTGGAGGCCTTTCTTCTCGAAATCAGAACCACAAAGAATGAGACACCTGTCTTTGACTGGAAAGATTTTGGTCCTCATCATGAGAAACACCTATTAATAAAAAGCAGGGCAATAAAGGGATCTCAAGCAGGCATCTAACCCAAACCTGTTCACAATGGCAGGATCAACCATATCTCTGTGATTTCTGACAGATCTTTGTCTAACTTGTTCCTAACACCTCCTTTCACATATTCCTATGATCTCTTCAGCAAGCTATTCCAATGCTTCAATATACTTCTTGTTGAAAATTTCAAATCTAAATGCTGCTGCTGCTTCTTCTTCTATCTTGGTCTATTGTCTTACCTACCACTGGAAAACCTGTTCTTTTCTCTTTGCAAAAAGACACGTATTATATTTGAAGACTACTGGTGCCCCAACCTGCTTTTCTTATGCAGAACAATCCCAATTCTTCCACTCTTTCACAAAGTTATGTTTTCTAAAACACTTAGCACTCATTTCTCTCCTCTGGACTTTATCCATTTGTTTCTTATCTTTCTTGAATTGCAGCACCCAAATCTATACACAACACTGCAGCTGAATCATTAGCCCTCCCGAGTGTAGCTGTCAGCTTCTGTCATGCTGAAGAAAGTTGTATTTAGTCACCAGGACCTGATATCTGGCTCTTCTGATCCAGAGACCAGTTACTCCCCGCCCGCCCCCGCGAAAAGCCTACTGGAGGGGGAAGGCCTTCTTTCATGGATTACTGACTTCAGGTAACAGGTTTATATTTTTCACAAATGATCATTGTCACTGAAGCCCAGGCACAAGGTGGATCAAAGACAGTCAGGTTCCTTATTCCTGCAAGGAACTTGGATCCATTAAAACCTGAGAAAACGCAGCAGTTTTCAACAAGTTCACAGAACCCATAAAGACATCCTGTGGACAGGGATATGGTAGCAAGGTAGATGTTGCCAGCAGAAAGGTTGTGCTCAGTGTGTCTTTTTAGAGGAGATTCCAAAGAAGTGATAGCGGACAGCGTTGATTTCACCAGGACTGAAAAAGCTGTATCAGCCACTAGCAATCAGGTATTGGAAGTGGTAAAAAGGGTTTCAACAGTCTTTGAAGATTTATGATGCCTACCTGATTCAGAGAGAGCTGAACCACAGGGAGACTAACATGGGCCCTGAGATGTCCCCCTTGTTCAGTTCTGGGAATAAGAACCAAATTCTTCCTTCTCCAGGCAGCAGCTGCCACTGACTGACCCAAAGGAAACAAAGATGAGGCCATAAATGATTTTGAGAAGCCTGCAATAACTTGCAAGGAGGAGATCTGCTGTCTCCTGCAATTCTGTTCCTGATCACCGCAGCCCTAACTGCAATTGTCGACAAGCCACCTGGTTGCTTTTGAGGGGAGAATTCACATTGCTACTGATTTTTCCTTCAGGAAAAGTGTGAAATAGGTATGACCAGCCCTCCAAAAGCACTCGGCCCAGAATCTGCACATTGGACATTTGCCCTCAACATGCAGCTCCCCTGAAGCTTTTGCTATTCACAAGTCTACTTTCTCATAAGCAAGGTGATGTTTAAAGCTGAGATAGCGTTAATCTCTACATTAAACTCAAGGAGATGCTCAAAACAGGTATTCATATTGCAGGCACACAGAGCATTGAGTTTCAAATACATGTAGCTAAGGAACTAAAAGAACAGAAGTAGTAAGAAGTCTGGTACTGGGTAAACCTTTCCTTAGAAGACACCATTTGGGTGTTGAAGCCTGAGTTTGAATCTGTGTATGGTTACTTTTTCAAAAATAAAAGGTAACCCTTAGTAAAATTTAAGAACACATTTTAAAGTTACAAGTCCCTTAGTCACTTTTTGAAGTAAATCCACCTGGACAGCTCAAAAACATGTGTGTTTAGAACTAAAAAGTTTGTTACGTGCTTTTGATTATGACTTTTCCCTTCAATCATCGGAAATACAGGACACCTTGTTCTCAGCCCATTTAATGTTTAGACCATACAAATTTGTCATTTTTAGTTATTTAGTCATTTTTATGACTTCTTCTGAGAGCTGAGATCATTTACTCTCTTCTCCCTCATTTCTAAATAAAATAAAATAAAAAACATCTAAAAAATGGTTCCTCTGAGGCACAGCTTTGGGAACAACAGCCATCAGGCTGAGACACTTCCACCACACAGTACGCAAGGGCTGGCTTGTTTCTTCCCCAGATGAAATTAAGTCTTCCTCTGATGAGTGCCAAATTGGCAAAGACCAAAAACGGCAAAAGAGAGAAGTCAGACTGAGCTCTCAGTTTCCCTTGGTACTCTACCAAACAATCCTCGTAACTGGCAATGAAAAAAATCCCATCCTCTCGTTGGATGCCAAATTCTTCCTTCTATTTTACATTACACAGCTGTGCTTGCAGCGGGGGAGAAGGAGGAAGCCTACATAACGCGGCTCATTCCGAAGACCATCAATCTGGTCTCCTGAAAAGGCAAGCTGAGCTGGAGCACTGTAGGGTCCCATTTCCAGCCCTTGAAGACAGAAGTTGTGGCCACCACAGCACCCTGCCCTCATCAGAGGACTTCTCAGAGAGCCGGCCAAGCTGTTCTTCAAGCCACTTTCTGGTGACAGAGACAAAATGAAACACCATAAATTTATAAAAAATGGGAATGCTGGGATCTTGCTTATCTTCATGGCTGATGTACCGTTGCTAAGTTTGTTAGCCAGAAAAATGGACTACGACTAAATATTACAAGTTGGGATACTTCTACAAACCCTATTACAATACCACCTCCTGTTTTAAGGAAAAAGAAGAGAGATATGAATCATGAATAAAATACTGTATTGAATGTCAATAACATTTTGCCTTGATTATTTACATGGGATGTGAGTTATTATTACCTGTGTGTTCATTATGAGGGTGACTCAGAACAAAGGTTATAATAGCAACATATAAAGGCTTAAATATTGCATTTCTCACGAATCACGATTTGCGCAGAAGAATTGCTCTAAAAATAGTATTTTAAAAGTACTCCACATCAGTTTTATTCAGCCATTTGACTCTAAAAAGCATAATGACCCAGTTTATTAGATTACTGAGCCCACTATCACTGCTGCTGGCAGCGGCTGTCAGCACTCCTCGTCAGCAGCTTCCCTTATTCCTTCCTATTGAAAGGGGGCACCGTCAGCGTTGAATAGCAGATCTGTTTAACCGGAACCGCTCTGACTAACGGCATGACCTTAAATTTCACCCTGAATACTGACTCGAGTTTTTTAAAAGAATCAAAATGCAATTCACATCCATCTGCCAAAGCCTAACCACTTCTCGTGGACATTACAAAGCAGAAGCAGCATTTCGCTGCTTTTTCAACTGTCGTTGCTATAGGAAGGAGAGAAATGGCTTCGCCTCCCTCTCCCACAGAGCACAAGTTAAATCCCTTGCGTGCAGAATAAGATAGACATTGTTCATGGACATAATTTTGAAAACTGATTCTATTTCTCCCAGATTTCTAGAAGAATAACCACAGTGAGTCTAACAAAGGGTATCTTTCTAAAGCAGTGTCGGCTGCTGTGACAGCAAACGTTTCGTTAACAGTTTTCTCGGAAGGTAAGTCATATCTTGTAAAAATATGGTCAATGTGAAATTTCAAAGTACACTATACTTTATCAAGTGTTTGTTTTCTGTCCAATGTTCTTTAGCCTTACTTGTTACTGTAAACTGTACAACTGAGCATGAATATGTTAAAGGAAATCCTACAGACCATTGCCTTTTGGGGTTGGCATATTATAAATGCTTTGGAGCACAGAGTCTTCTTTCAGCAGATGCAACGATTAAAGAAAAAATGGGGGAAAAAAGCCCCAAAAGATGAGGAATGAGAACTTAATTTTTATTGGATGTAGTTTAGTTTCAATTAGCAAGAAATGGCTTGCAGCGCCGAAGCATTTTTCCATTATTTAAAGTTTCAAAAAATAAAACTTGTAATCAAGTATTAGTAGTTCCTTTATGTCTTTTTCCCTACCTCAAGCTAGTGAACAAGAAGAGGGAAGGAATTTCTGCAGCACATCCTAAAATCTGAGCTATTCATTCCGGACTAAAAGATTAGGAAGTGGTAAAAGTAAAACTCATATTTCTCAATACACAGCACAATAGAAATCACATGCTAACATGGCCAGTCTGCCAAATAACACTGTGCCAGGAAAAATATCATCCCTCTCCTACACTTACTGGTAAAAAAGGCGAGAGTAAAGACCCTATCTAAAAGGTATAACCTCGGTTGCCAGCGAGGCAAACGCTACGGCTGTGGGTAGTTCAAAAGGACCCTCTTTCAGGAGACGGGAGCTCCTTCTTCTTGCCCCAGCCTGGCTTTTCAGAGCTGTGTATGCGCAGTGCCCCGCGCTGCGGCCGCGGCCGGCGCGAGGAGGGGGAAGGCTCTAGTGAAGGAGAAGCGGAGCCCTTCTAAAAGAGCAACCGCTCGGTGTGTCTGAGAAGGGATCCGGAGTGCCAGAGGCACAGGCTGGCGGAGGCTGGCGGGTCGTCCGGTGCGACCCCCCTGCTCAGGCAGGGCCACCTGCAGCCGCCTGCCCCAGAACATGGGGTGAATGGATTTCTTCTTTTAGCCCCTAATGAGCGAAAAATGAAACAGAAGAACACTTGTACATATACACATACGTGTATATGCACATACTTGTAGATACACGTGGAAACGCGTACAAAAGCAGCAGTGAGGGATTTACTTGAAAGCGTACTGGTTTCAATGTAAATTTACCACTGAGTAACAGAGAGGTCATATCCTGAATATACTTCACATAACCCTACAGTATATGTCTTTATAGGATTTCTTTTATCATTTTATTCTAAAAATCCCAATGTCTGTTCCACCTGGAAGCAAATGCCACTTTGGATTATGAAAGAGGTTTTCTAGTTTGCACATAATATCAGAATTTGAGATATATGGTATAAACACATGAGCTATTACATGTCTTTCAACTTTGCACTTTTCAAATTCTTAGTCAGAGAATGAATTGGAATCCCCATGCCCATCACAGCCACAACAACAAACCCCAAACCTTCTTTACAATTTGATTTCAAGAACAGGAATTCCAGGTACCAAATGTATCATTTCCGATGTTAATGTTAAAAAGAATTAAATCTTAAAAAGGAGAATGCTTGTTACAGAGAAATCCTGATTTCTGAAAACTGCAGTGACTTAATGTTAAATTGGTCATAACATAACTTCCAGGTTATAAGCTTCCTAATTATTTAAATGGCAGTCTGCTGAACATTTAGCATATATTTTAAATAAAACCACACATGTAAGATGGAATAATAATCTTAAATTATACATGCTCTGCATTTTTATTTTAGGTCTGTTTCTTTTCATGTAATTTTGATGCAATTAAACAGCACAGCTGTTAAAAACTAATGACATCTAAGGTCATGATGGATACTGAAGTTAATTCCAATTCAGTGCAATCTCTCAGTGTAAATATTTTTGTTGGCATAAAATACAGGCTCTGTGTCCATAATGGAGGAAAGCATTGCAACTGCGGGCACAGTGAAATGGAGCTATAACATCGGAATAAAACCAGTATTATACTGCACAGAGAAACACTTATTTTATGTAGATTGGCTTATACTGCAGAAGTTTGTCATTGCCAGTTGAGACAATTAAAGTACAGGGGTGCGTAAAAAATCAAAACAATTTAAATAATTGAAATAATTGACCTGCATAGAGGCAGAAAGGCTAGAGAAATTTATGCTACTATTTCAAATTTATCACTGTCAGCAATGACTACACCCAGCTACCACGGGATAAGCGCTGAGAGACCCACGTAAAACAAATGCACGGCTCCCAAGACGTGCAAACTTGCCTCAAGCCACTGACTGTGCTCGAGTAGCAAAAACTCTTTCAGCAGACACACCAAAAGCAAGATGGGTGCGGAAAGGGAGTGCTGCGGCAGCCCGCTCTGCCCCAGCTGGGCTGGACAAGGGGCAGGCAGGTATGGCCCGAGCCAATCCCACCGTGACAGGGATTTCGGACAACTAGGACAACTGCTTTAACCGAGCTTCGGAGATTTGTTCGACATCCCCGCAGCAGGGAGGGGAACAGGTTAGTTTCTCCAAGGGGAATTTCAACTTCCTTAACTGTGAATCCCCACCCTGCCTCTTTCCAGGAGTGATCAATCAGAGATCCCCCCCCGATAAACACCTTTGGCAACACAAGCCCCAATTCTTCTTCTGGCATTGGTCCATTCCCAGGCAGAGGTTGGAGAAAAAAAAAAACAAATCACTTCTCATGTCTTAAAGAAAATTCCACCCTGTCCTTATGACTCACCCTTCCTAAATATATTGGAGAAGACCAAAGCTAGCAAGCTGATCTAATTCAGCTATTTCTAAATGTTGTGAAGCTTGATATTGCAATATTAATTAATATTTCTCCCCTATAGGAAATTATTATCAAAAAACCGCCCGATTCTGGAAAATGCTCTCTAATAGTTACAGAAAACCACATAAAAGTATTTTTTTTGAACCCAAGGCTTTCACTGATTTTCATTTCTGAATATCATATTCTATATGTTTCAGAGAAGAAAAAAAAAAAGCAGCAAGCTGATCTGTGGTCAGAATAAAACCAAACAAGAATCTAACAAAAAAAGTGAATATTTTCTCCCCATAGAAACATTATTGCCATTGTGTCTGTAAAAAAAAAAAAAAAAAGAAAGAAATTATCATAATTACGGAGGGAAAAAATTCACCACCCATCCAAAATCCAAGATGCTTTCTAGAATGATAAAATAAGAGCAATTTTATTATTCCAATACAGATTTATATCAGTTGGTCAGAATCCTGTTTGCCTTTGTTCCCGACATCTTGAGTACAGAGAGGGCACGCAGAAAATGTTACAAAGCTTTTTCCAAAGTAAAGGATGTGACCATGCTGTAGCAGGGATGGAGGCAAAACTGTTTCCAGAAATCCTTAAATATATCTATAGGTGACCCTTAAAGGCCAATCTTCAGTGATTTTATAAGATCAGTGTTTTGGCAGACACTTTTTTCCAAATGTTCTGCAATGGCGCCAGTTGGGGCATGCTGACACCCTGCAAATAGCTGCGAGCTAACAGAAGGCAACTGCATTTGTTCAAGTTACTACTTGCAAATGGGTACTCAGCTTGCCATATTTTCTTTATCTTTTATAGCGTCTGGCAGGAGTCAGGATCGTTTATTAGGTTTTTTTTAGATTCGAGGTACTTAAAGGTCCTCATTGCATCGCTAAGATATATAGGAATCCTTTGTCTGGATATCCTATGGCAGTGAAAAAAGCCTCAAGTTCTTCCATGAAACATATTAAACATTTCTTTCAATCATTAAGGTAGCTTTGGCTTGACAAATATTTGGACTAGGAGAAACTATGTTAGAAATATCATGTAAGCACTGTCTTTAGAAGATGATGGCAAATCAGATGCAATGTTGTGTTTGTTTGCTTTTGTTGGCCTGACGCTACTTGTCAGCTTTACTCCTCTAGGGGTAGAAAATGCGACTTGCATGCAGAGAAGGCCACTCTTTCAAGTAGCCTGGAAAAAATCATGCCATTTAGAAAGTGAAAATCTCTAAGGTTTGCTAAAGAAGTTAGCACCATCTATCCTCATTAAAGTTGTCAGGTAAAAGAACCTTAGGGTTTATAAAGCTGGAATAGAAAGGGGGAGAAAAGATCACTGGATCTATGTTTGGGCTGTTGTTATCCTACCGCCATGTTATAGGGGAAGATGACATCCTACAAAAAAAAAGATACTGAAGGTATTTATGGGGATATGATGACAAATGACAGAGATCAGAACAGACTAAATGCATCTGCTTTCACCTCTCGGAAGCTATACAAGCATTAAGGATGAAGATCACCCAAATATCCCAGACATCGCTTATGAAAGTACTGAAAGACCCACAAACACAAATTAGATTGCAGAAACTGAATAAATTAAAAGACTGCACGTGGCTGCACTTCTAAGGAAGACCAATAGCTGCTACAGCAGCTCACCCAAAAGCCAAATGGATACCTTCCAACAGTTTTGAATGCGAGGACACCTAATTCCAAGGTGCATGAGAGAGAATGCAGTGGTTTTAACATACATCTAGAGACACTGAAGACTTTCTCAGCTTAGTTTACCCATATTTGGTACACTTTTGCCGAAAAACTTCCATTTCTTTGAAACTCCATTCTAGTTGAGTCTCTTTCTGATTTGGGGTGAGGACCTTTGTCCTGCAAGGCAAGAGAATTCCCTGGGGGAGCTGGGTCTCTAAACAACTAGAGAAACTTCCAGATGGTGTTTGGTCTGCTGTATTGGACTGTCGTCGCCATGGCTACACTCAGACCCTGCAGGGTAAGAAGCACCATGCTTCTTACAAAGGGAAATGACATTTTATAATTGGTTTATTTCCCATCTGGGAGTTTGTCCTCCATAATCTGTTTCAGACGCAGGAGTAAAACTCAGCCAGGCTTGTAACAGAAACACAGTTGACGTGGCTAGCCAAACCCCTAACATCAGAAAGACAAGGGCTATTTGAATCCAATGCCATGCCTTGAGTCCCTGAAATAAGCCTTAAGTCCCAAGAATGACTCAAGAATGACTTCTGGAAAACTCAAGCTCCTAATGCCTGGCTTAAAGTGTCACTGCAAACTGTAAGAAATGAAGACAGTTAAACTCTCATTTGGGGGAGTTTTTGGGTCACTGCTGAGGATCTCCACCCACCCACAGAAACATGAGGGGGTAAGAGGCAGCTGGGTGCCCAGGACCCTCCTTGGGTACCTCTCTCCAGCAGTTCATCTGCCTTCAGTCTCCTCCCAAGGATGGGAGCCAGTGCACTTACTGCCCTAGAGAAAGTTATTTTCCAGTGCTCTTTTCCTGACAGGAAACACGGCAACCCAAGCAGCAGCAGCCGCCACTTCAGCTCTGCTTGTCTGTCTTCTCGGGAAGGAAGGGACAAGATGCCTGTCTAGACTGAGCACTGGGGGAATCCCCCTTGCTGACATTTCCCATCCTAGATCTTTTCCTTTTGCCTGCTGCTACAAACAATTCGGATGGGAAAGCAGAGTCAGGAGGATAATTTCCCTCTAAAATTGAATGCAGCCCTGAGACTGCAAGGAAAATTAGAAGGATATTTAACTGAGTTGTCAGTTTAAGAACTGAAATACAGTTCGACATTTATCAAGCAAGCTCAGTTGCATGGAGGAATAGTGGAGCAGTTGCCACTGCAGTGACAAAAAAACTGTCCAGGCTTGAGCTTTGACATTTGCCCAAAGATCTGAAGTTAATAATTTATATGGGAGAGCCATCCGCACATTAAACTGTTAAAAAAAAACAAAACCAAAGAGTGAACACCTAAATAAAGCATGAGGCATAAATGAGAGCGGAAAGGTTAAGAGCAGAGACAGCTCCCCAGAAACCCATGCTGAGGAAACCCAAAGCAAAATATGACCTGTACTGAACATCTTCAAATATCACACGAAAACTGATATACTTTTTTCCCTCTAGTACATCAATTGAGAAGAGAAGAGAAGGAGAAGAGAAGGAGAAGAGAAGGAGAAAGAGAAGAGAAAGAGAAGAGAAAGAGAAGAGAAAGAGAAGAGAAAGAGAAGAGAAAGAGAAGAGAAAAAAGAGTCTGTTACCTTGAATGTCATCATTGAAAGTACAATACTTGTTACGGTACTTATGCAGGAGGCGGAATGCATTAGCATTAGCAAAATCCTCAAATTGAATGAGGCAGTTCATGCCATACCTAGAAAGACAAAAAATTGCGCATTACATTAAAAATAATACATAATTGTTCATTAAAAAGCTATTAACATTTGCAGTCAGATTTTGAATACAAGTATAATATGATTTATACACCTACTAAAATGTTTCTGTTATATTCTGTATCTCTACACTCGTATAAATTATCTAGAAGACATAATTAGACTACTAATTCGCTTTACTCAGTTCTAAGTTAAGAATAAAGATCAGGGAAAAAGGCCTTCATCTCTCTGCTGACATCTCAACAGAAGTCTTTGCTGAGCAATCAGCTAGTGAGCAAAAGAAATTGGCCCCAAAAGGAATGTAGTAAAAAGGTAACACACTCAGAACATGGATTTTATTTTATTACCATTATGCAGGTCAGCAGCATGACATCACTCAACATGATGCTTAACCATGCTTATTAGAAAAGAGGTATTGATCAGAAACATGGTTAATCTAACAAATGATAAACATGTGAGAACACTTTAAGGAAGGAAAGTGATAGCTGCAAATGTGAATTGAGTTACACTTGGCTAACATACACTAAAATTTTGGGTATATGCAGAAACGTGTTTATCTACATTTCTTACATCTACTGTTTCACTGGATTGTCAAAACTGATTTTCTGGTATGAATACTAGATGTTTCTTGAACAGTATGCTAAGAATCAGTTAACATGCATTTCAATGTTTTCGCACCCTTGTAGCTCACGAAACAATTCAAATTGACATTTCCCATAGTCCTTTGCAATCTCTATATACTATATTTTGAAAATATAGTATGCAGTTGGATCAGATGAACAATTTCTATCATTTACCTGATATGACTAGCTAAGTCAGTTCAATGGCATGGGTAAGTAACTTTTGATGAACCTTGTGGTACAGTCTCAAAGTTAATGCCAATCACTACATTTCTTGGAAACAATTTACTGTGTTACCTTGCTGCCTTGGACCCGCTGCATACCAAGGCTGCACTACCAATAGGGAGCAAACAACAGTATTTTTCTAGTATAGGTGGGTGCCTATGTTGACTTCAGCAGGCATAAGGCATCTCAAATACATCTAAAATTATTGAAGAGAGGAATACAGGTGTTGGGGTTCTTTTTTTTTTTTTTTTTTAAATGAGGAAATGCCAGGCTCCTGGCACTAGACTCATATGCCAATACCTAACAAGTAAAAAATTGCCTTGGTGTGCCAGTAAGGTTACTTCTAAAATGAAAGTTAATAATAAGTTTACTTAATTTAATATTACTGCTATGCATCCTCCAGTCCTTAGGCGCATTTCATAATAGTACTGTCTCTGGATTCCTTGCTTAACATTCCCATATGGCATTTTCAAATACTTTCTTAAAACAGAACCAAAAAAACCCCACAAAACCCTCCAAAACACCGAAGACATTTCTAGACAAAAATTATGTAAAGACTGAATTCAAGCTCACAGCGCATTGGCAACAGGGAAAAAGAAAATAAAAAAACCAAACTTGAATACTGTCAATCTCATGTGGGGGAAAAAAAAAGTAAAACATGAGAAGTTTAAAATACAGGGTTAGTACTAAATCTGTCTGTACGAGTTTGGATCTTGAAATATTACATAAGCATTATCCCACCCTGGAATAATGTTACAAGAAAAGTTATTTTTTTTTTTTAAAAAAGTATTTTAAACTTAAATAAACCTGGTGACAATTTGCACAGACTAAGGAACCATTAAAACTTTAAAAAAATATTGCATTTAGGTGTTGCTATGAAATTACTACCACTGGAGTCTAACAGGGCAAGATCTCAACAGCACACATCCCGTTTGAGCTAAAGGAGGATTTTCCTTATCTGCTAACAGCACAAATCCAAGAGAGACAGTCAAGTAGTTCCGGCTTCATCCAGAAAAGTAATACATATGTATACTGAGCAGTTCAGTATAAATAATCTACTCTAATGTTAACTGAGTTTTTCTTCAAACCATACATGTGTTTGGCAACCACGTTAAGCAAAACCATCAATATATAAAAAAAAAAAAAAGGACAAAAATTCCTATGACTAAATTAATTTCCATGGAAATCACATATTTACAGCCTTATTAAAATTAGCCAAAACTACTGGGATTCCACTGGCAGGAATGGTAATCCCTGCTGAAAATAAATATATCTTCAGGTTTTATGGAAAAACCTGCACTTCTTCAGCAGCATAATGACAGGCAACTGTTTAAAAGAGAATTTGGCGAGTCAGTAATTCAGTACAGTAAATCACAACCAAGTTCAAATAAGAAATTGGAGATACTTTTCAATAATTAATTTAAATTTCTAACCTGATTCAGTATCTCACATGAATATCTGTGATTCCATAAGGGTCCAGGAGCTGACAATTAGATAATAATACGAAACTAATGAGATTAACACTCTGGAATCCTGGAGCCTGGTTAGAAGTGTTTCTTGGATGTCATTAAGCCAATGTCTGTTTCTTTATTTTACCCTATATAACATTCCATTTTCCCATCTGCATTTGATTTTTCTCCATTTTTTACCCATTGCCTTTGTAGACACAGATCAAAACTCCCTGTGAATTATATTAAATCAGTGTCCCTGTAGAAAACACTAGTCCTATATTGGGCACACTACCCATACTAATTCTCTGAGCAAGATATCATGGCTGTTTAATTAAAATGGAAAAAATGCAGGCAGTCTAATTCTGGGCCTCTGAGATTTTGGTGTTATAGCAGAAAAATTTCCAAGCAGCATTCTTATTCATTGCAAGTGTTATACATGACACCCAGTAAAAATCCTGAGACTTCAGTGCTGCCCATGACCAGCAGTACCTCATCAAATTTGTGAAGTTTGAGGTCTATGTCCTCAAAAAAGTCTAATCAAATCCGGTCACTGGGTACCCATGATAGACAAGAAAATGATACAGTGTTTCTCTGCCTGGAGTATTCCCATTCTCAAAACCACTAACAGATGAGACATACAGATGAGGTAATACAAAATAGTTAAGCTCTGGCATTCCAGAAAATCCCTTTGCAATAATGAATTGGGTGCAAAGGTGCCACACGGTTCTGGAAGCAGTGACCATACGAAAACAGCCATCAAATCTTCTATGACTTCCACATCTTAGTATCGTGATCACTTACAGCAGAACTTCGAGCCAAAACCTGAAACGATGTTCACAGCCAACAGCTAAGTTCCACTTTCCTCCCTGTATCACTGCAGTAAGCTTCCACCCCGTCGCACTCTGAGGGACGGGTTTAGGTTGTGCTTTCTCCACTATAAAGGGAAACTGTTTGAATCAACCCTCGTGAAAGCAGAGCATGTCCTGTCTGTTTGCACCTCATACCCTATATTGTCATTGCAAATTTTTGGTTTGGAACTGCACTTCTTCATAGGTGGGTATGGCAGACAAACAACTGCTGGGTGAGAAGGGAACCAAGCACTTTATTGCCTGCCCATGCGCAGTCATCAGATCCTGTTGTGCCTTCCAAACTACTCAAATTCCAGCAACTGTAGACCACTACAGTGCTCTAATTCATATTATCTTTCAAACATTATGGAAAGAGAAAACAAAGCGTACAGCTATCCTAAAACGTGACAATCTTAACATCTATCATCACTACTTTACACAGATATGGCACAGACTGACTTCATTGAGTTTCCTCAGATGACACAGACTGACTGATCAGGTAGGTCCAGAAGCAAGGAACTGAGATTTGCTACAAATGAAATCACCAGATTTAAAAACACCATTGAATGGTTGTGGTTGACTGTTACAGGGGGCATGCTAAAAGCAAAAGGCCTGCAGTTCAGTGCCGGCAGCTCCAGGCAGGACAAGAAGATTAGGAGGCAAAGTTACAAAGAACTGTCATGATAGAAATGCTCTAAGAGATATTTCTCCTTTTAAAGTAAGTAGTGGACTACATATCATTATAGTGTGAAATAAGGGTATTAACTTGTGTACTGCTTATCTAAGTAGCTAAACATGATCACCATATACCTTAGGAGAATTTCACCTTCCTATTTGAAACTTTAAGGCATACACATTTAAAATGTAACCTAAAATCCTTTTAATTTGAATGTGTCACCAACACTAGAGTCACAGGAGCAAGCAGACATTGCACACGATTACAATGCTGCAAACATGAGTCACATACAACATATAATGCTTTATTGCTTGCCCAAAACAGAGACAACATTTCTCCAGCTATCACTACTCTTGACTCAGGGATACACAGGGGATAATTGGGGAAATGGAGAAACACGTAACTAACATGCATGTTCATACTGAAAGGTGGTACAAATAAACAAAAAGAGAACCTATCCACTGGATATCAACTGTCTTAACCAGAACACTTGAAGAAATGATGGGTCTAGTCCTAGACTACAAAACTAAGAAATTAAATGAAATTCTGGGAAACATTCCTCCTCAGCATGCAACCATAACAAATGCCCTATTGAATTCTTAACTATTTTCTTGCTCTGGAAAACACCTCTCTGATAGCAAAAGCTTGGCTTGAGTAGCCTGGCTAGGACTGCTGGATTCTTGCAGGCAAGTGTTTTGTAGCTGTGAATTCCTCTCTTCCGCCTGTTTGGGATCTGTCACTGTGCTAGCTGATTAAACATACATAAATAATCCCTAGAAATGATGATCCACATCACTGCTCCCCCTCATAAATCCTGTTTTGTCACCCACATCTTTATGTGTACTTGGATCTTAGTCTCCTGCTCCAAGTCATACAGACAGTCTGAATAAGGATCCAACCGGACAGAAGGTTCGAAGCCATCCTTCCTTTTTCTGTTATGGACAGAAAATACGGACAAGAGTGGCGGCAAGCATGCAACATCAGATTTGTCATCAAGTATGGGAGACAAATGTTGGACAATAGATTAAAAAGAACTGCCCCACTGAACAACGTGTGGTTGCCAGAAAACACTGTTTCCAGTGCTTCTCCCAATTTACAACATATTTTGTGTGACAGTTGTAGTTTAGTCTTCCCCATTTATAAATAAATTTACATTCAATTGTCTGTGACAACAATGTTAATCTTTCAAACCATTCTACAGATTATATCTTTATGTAACAGGCTGGAGAAAAATGTCCACAGCTCTTTAACCATCCCAAATATACAGTACTAGCATTTTGGCAATCCAACGCTCTTAAGAACTCAAACAGGGAAAACCCTCAAGAATCCAGTGGGAGCTATAAAAGTTTGGGCATAATTTTGAATTCAAACCATATGATCAGTAAAATCCACGTTTACTTCTACAGCTAACAAATTTTTCTGGAAATATATTCGGATCATTTGTTCTTACTGCCAGCCATTGTTTTGGAAACCTTCCTAAAGGAACAAGTGGTTGCTTTTTAGGTTTTTAGAGCTTCCAAAATCCTATTTGACTATTTTCTTTATTTATATGGGTCTGGAACTGAAGAAGCCTTAGAAACCATCAGAAGTGGCTGCTGCCACCCATTCCTAAGAAGGAGCAAAACCAAAATGATAGCAACATTGGCGTTCTCTCCCTTGCCTCGTGCGTCACGCAGCTGCTCCACCAGCCAGAACCATTTATAGTGCACCAGGACGATGTGGAAATCATCCCCTTCCTTCCCACTCCAAATGCTGTCAAGCTTGTTCATTTCCATAAATCCCACTGCTCAAAACGGATTTAAAGCATAATGGCCACGACTATAAAGTCTTCTTTGTGCCAAGGCTTTCATGAAAGGATGCCTTCTCACTTTCCCTCCTGACAGCTCTTAAGACCGGGATGCCTTCTCTTCTTGCTCTCCCCAAAGCTACCTGCGACTTCATTTCATAAAGCAAGTGAACTGCTGCAATGAGGTCATACATCCATCCTAGCACCTCTTCCACTACAATTTTAACCTGCTGGTTAAATTCAACCGAATTTGACTGAGGGGGATAGAGTTTTCCACAATAATTGCTATGTATATGTTCTGTGGAAAAAGACGGCCAAGATGAGAAAACCCTCCAGCAAGCCCCGCAGCCGCTCTGCAGCAGACGTTACTACTCGTGCTGCCTGTCGTAACAGCCTGATGTGCCACAGCTGCACAGGACAGAAATCTGTCCAAGGTGTACGCAGCTCTAGCCAGCGCTACAATGCAAATACCTTCCCAGAAGAGGTATCATTAAATTACAGATCACTTGCTCTCTCTGTCCTGAATTGGACCGGCAAGTTGGAGACAGGACGTTCTTCACAGGAAGAGATTTTTCTGAAGAACTTAATAGAAACTGTCAGCATCTCTGGTTTCCACATGAATGACCTTTTATTTTTTTTTTTTTTCCCTCCCGTGCAGGCAGCCATTGTTTTTATTTTATCTACGGAAAGCATTTACTTTCTTACGACTATTTTTCATAGTCATTTTCTGTTTGCAAACCAGTCCTTGCCCCAGTGAGCTCAGTACATATCCAAACTAGGCATGGGGGCAGGGGAGACGGCAGCACTTAGCACCCACCCTAGTACCAGCAGCAGACCCTTGCTCCATTCACATTCTCCTTAAGGAAATATAATTCTACAAAAACTTTCCATGTTACTATTCCCTGGCACAACCACAGTGCTACAGTGTCTGCAGTGCAGCCCTGCTTTGCACCAGTGCCTCTAACACTCCTCTGCTTGCTCTCTTCCTCTCCAGAACAGGTTTGGTGTTCACCTCCATGGCCTTTCTATCCCACAGTAGTGAGAACGGGCCAGAGATGGCTCATGATTTCCCCTTTTTTTCCCCCCACCAACGGCACTGCTACACGCGTGCACTTCGCAGGCCTTGGGAACAGCCAGGCTTAGGAGCAGAGCCGTGCTGAATTAGGGAGGTCTTGCAGTTGGTGGTCCTGGAAGTTTTTGCTCGTAAGCAGACAAGCAAAACCAGATTCTCTGTCCACAGTCAGACACTATTTACATAAAGGGCTTATCTTACGCATAAAGGTAATTAAATATAAAGCATTCATGGTATACTAACATAAGCAATTACTGCAAGAAAAAGACGGTCTGTTTTTTTAACTCAACTTTTCATCAGCTTGGTTCCATCACACTGTAGCGAGGACTACTTGCTCTTTAAACTGCAGTCTTAGAAGTCCACCCTACTGAAACATGAAGTTGAAAACACTTCAAAACGTACCCTAATTTTTGTGCATTTTCAAAGACCTGTTTAAGGATTAATACTGACAGTCACTAGAGAACCTGAACAAGATTTCTACTTCAATAGCTAATTGAATTAATTATCAGATGTCTCAAGGCTGTAAAACATAAAGGCTGTGAAATAATTCACCGTAAGTTACCATTGTTGTAAAGATTCATTTCTTCTTGTTGCAAAAATATTTGTATTTTATTTTGGATTTAGCTATTTGTTCTGAGTACTTCACACAACAATGTTGTCAGGAACTGGGCTTGATCATAACTTTTGACTTTTCCAGTGCACATGTATAGAGTCTTGCAACAGAAATGCGAAGGCTGGTATGAGTGAAGTGTGAATAGAAATGTATGTGCTACTGGAAGCAGCAACAAAACAAAGGTGAAAACAGCGGCGCGCATGGATAACAATGGACAAAACTGACCACAGGGAAATTAAAACCATCTCATTTACACCAAGGGGAGCAGGCCTGAGCTCTGGTAAGGCCACAGCACAGCCAACTCCTGAACCAGGACCCTGCACCTTGACACAGCAGAAGAGCAACAATAGCAATTCCCTACCCGGGCACATCACATCTGCCACTCCTCATGCTGTGGGCACAGCGAGAAGTTGTACTACAGTCCGAAGAAATTCAACATGAGGACACACAGACCAACGGACAGCAGACTTGCCTAAAATTTATGGAGGCGGAACTAAGAAGAACCCTGAGGCAAAATAACCATGCCAGCATAGCTGTAGGATCCTAGAGGCATAAAAGACCCGTATAAAATCAAGTTTGTCACCACTCACCACCAGGAGCCCAGAAAAATCACTGAGGACTTGACAGCCAGGGCCCTTTTGCCCTCAGTGTCGCACATGAGCAGTCCTGGCCACCACATGAACCCATACGTCCTGATGCTTTGAGTATGCAGGTGTGAGACTGACTGAGTAAAACCAACTTGTTCAGAAATTTTGTAACATAAAACCACCTCTCTCTTCCATAAGATCTTGCACTGAGTGCTGTCAAATTAATTTCCGATAGTGGACTGTGTCAAGTTGCCTCTTCTCCACTGTGAAGCAGTCCCCTCAGCAGGAAGGTGGCTGGATGACACAGTACTGAGATACAGTACAATGCACGTTATACAAATAAATTATACTTTTGAAATTTCACAAAGTCATACATGAGCCAAACTCTTACACTCAGTTCTTGACATACACAAATATCAGCCCCAGTAGACTACATCACTGCCATGAAAAAACATAACACGCAAACTTCCACAAATGCGGAGGTATGTGGGCTTGGCTAACGCTCAGGTTGAATCTGAAGAGGAAGACAGTTGTATAGTAGATTTTGGTAGTTTTCCTCTTTAAAAAAAACCCCAAACATCCCATGTGGATTTGAAGTAAACAGCAAATTGAATTACTGTAACATTTTCTCATGAGTTTGTATTGGTTCACTTGTTACCTGATCCTGACCCCATCTAAGTCAAAAGTAAAACTCCGGGAGCCTGAAAATGTAATTCTACCTCTTATAGCTATTCTACTGCTTTTTCCAGTGTTACCGCTTAGCTGCTTTAACTGTGACTTGCACCAAAGAACAATCTCAAATTACCTTCAGTTTTATATTCACTTAAAAGAGACGAATGCAGATTTGAGACAGATGATCTGAGATTTTTTTTTTTTTTTTTTTTTTTTCCTCCTTTTTGGCCTCTTCAGTTCTCCTTTAGAGACCTGGCACTCTGACACTTCTGGCTGAGGGAGGGAAGGGTAGAAGGGTACTGAACGGATGGATTGGTCAAGTGTCTGAGTAGGCTAAATCAGAAAAACAGAGAATCAAGAAAGAAATCCATCTCAGCTGGAAATAGTGAGTAGCTTTATTCCTCACGAATCTTTAGCTGTAGCTAAAGGTGTGTGTCATGTCTTGCCCTCCCAAAATATAGAGTGGTCCTCAGTAAGCCCTTCAAGCTTACTTTTTAATTTTAATTAAATGGCTTTACAATAAACCAAAAAAGAACTGTCGTTATCAAAAAAAGAGCACATAAAATACGTTACACTGTACGGTAAGTCACCTGACATAGCTTAAATCATTTGAACGGTTTCAGACGGGTGTTTCCTGGTCACTTCATGACTGCAATCTTTAAACATTTGTTAAAAAGTCAATGAAAATTACTGTCTGGTTTAGATTGTCAGGAATTTTACTTTGCCAAGAAAAGCATCAGAAAGCCACAGTTCTGAGGTTTCCCCTGTGCTGGCATGCACGTGCACATTTTACAAATCAGATTTTTAATGTTCTAAATTTTTACAAAAGTTATCAGAAAGTACAGCAGCACTTGAACAGTGGTCAACAACAGCATAGGGCTGTCACAGGGAAGCCCTCTATAGATCTTCTAGGATGAAAGATACTATGTTATATATATCACTATTTATAATTACTGTGATTAGTGGAATGTCTATTCCAAGAAGCCTGGATTCCCAAATGTGGACACGAAATGTTTCTCTGGGCAAGTTCTCAGATTTCTGGATTAAAATGAGAGCTGCACTTAGAAAAGGTAAATGTTCCCATTTGGCTGCACAAATTAGATTTGTGTTGACTGTGCGTACGTTAAGGTGGCATTTTGCTTATACAAGCTTCACCTTATTTTCTTGAGAATGAACCTTCATATATTCACTGCCCCGACACTAATTTTCTCCACTTTCCCAAAAGGGGGGAAGGTTTGCATTACAGCAACAAAAACAAAAAGATATCCTTGGCTGATAATTCTACACCAGAAAGTTTCAAAATAAATACAAAAATTATTACAACTGTGTCTAAAAGCATTTAAAAATACTATTTCAATAAGGGCTAATTTATTACGGTATTCACTTAAACATATGAGAATTCCAGCTTGGGTCAACAGGATTATTCCTTTGCTTTAGCTTAAGTGCATGCTTTGATGCCTTAATGAATCAGGCCTGAGTGATTTATAGCAAATGCAATGCCTTTTTGGAAAAGATACAGTATCTTTTACCAGATCCTAAAGATTGCTAAGTGGCTTTAGGAGGTTAAAACAAGATGCCTGCATTTGCTCACGTATTTAATTATATTTCTATGAGTTTAGAGATATTTTCCCTAAAATAAAAGATGCAGTTGGATAGACAAATTAGTGCAAAGCCTGGGGCAGCACATCTGCTCTTTTCCCCAGCTACTTAAGGTATAATGAACAGATGGAAATCTCACTTCCACCCCTGACAGCCTTCACCCTGACTGTTAAAAGGCAAAGAAGTAATGACCTTTCAGAAATGTCAAAGGCAGGTTGGTAACCAGAATACTTACAATATTTCTGACAGATTAAACACAGTCCATAATCTTTGTACCGTTTGATCATTTATGAAACACACCTCTCCCTCCCCAAATTCTTGATGGTGTTTTTAAGGCATTAAAATATCTTAAGTACCTGCAACACAAATAACACTTGAGAAAAAAAAGCAAATCGGAGGCTACACCAAAGACATGGAGAACGCAGCATTTAAGGAAGAAGGAGCTTACTATTTCAAAGCATTATTTAGAGAGAGAGCTGTTTGACTTGCGGAACTGTGAAGATTACACCGGAGTATCACCGAATGGGTGAGGCGGGCAGGCACCTGGGGAGCCCATCTCAGCCACCCCCCACTCGAGCAGGGCCAGCTAAAGCAGCCTGCGCAGCACCACGTCCAGTCGGCCTTGGGGTGTCTTCAGGGATGGAGACTCCACAACCCCCCTGGGCAACCTGCGCCAATGCCCCGGTCACCCTCACAGTAAAAAGTTTTTTTCTTAAGCTTCAACTTCTCTTACATTTAAGCACAACGTTTGTGTCTATTTTCTCCTGCCCTGTCACTGGGCACCACTTCCAAACCACCCGGCTCTCTCCTCTTTACAGCCTCTCTTCCGACATTTCTACACACCGACGAGACGCCTCTGAGCTGCTGCTTCTCTGGGCTAAACAGCCCCAGCTCTCGGTCTCTCCTCACAGGAGAGGTGCTCCACACCACCAGTCTTGGTGGCCCTTCACTAGTCACTCTCCAGTATGTCTCTCCTGTACTGGGGAGGCCAGAACTGGATACAGCACTCCAGGTGAACACGGATGATAAAATCTAACTAACCGTATAATGCGTAGAGCATTAATTATTTGACATAATACAAAGACCTATTTCTTCTCCAATTAGGCAAGACAAATTTTGCAGTGTGAGAAATAATGTATATGTAAATAATGAGAATTAATGAGAACAAGGGTAGGACAGGATAGTATTTGGCTAGTTTTTTAGTGCCAAACCCACTTCCATTTACATTAAGGTCTTTAGAACTAGATCTAGGTGATCCACGCTATAATTATGAAGAAAGCCCTTTACTGTACACAAAATCAGTAATTCCATTATGCCTAGACTTAATGCTGGTCTTTACTCAACATCACTAATTGAAGGGGAGGAAAAGGGGTTTCTTCTCTCTCTCTATAAGCCAGAACAGTTACATTTCTAAAGCATTCTTCAGCTTTCCCCCTTCCTAGATTACAACTTCACTGGCTCTCCACGCTGCACTAACTGTGAGGGGCTGAGTGCTTTTAAATCTCACAGATGCCTCACGTTGGGGGTACCTGACATGTCACAGGGTTGGATCTGAAGAACAGACGTCCTTCTGCCACAACGGTTCCACAGCAAACACAGCATGCTATGCTGCCTTTGCACTGTCATCTCAGTTATGTGTGAAACCTCGAACTGGAAACCCCTGTACTTCACAGTGGAGCTGTTATTCCACTATGTAGAAAAGATTCACCTTTATTACATTTATTACAGGATCAACTTCAATGGAGAATTTCCAGGATCAGACAAAATCCTGGGACTTCAGGAAGGATATCTGAGAAGCCATTTGGGACTACATACTCTCAGGGTACTTGATGGTAAAGAAACTGCTTCTTTAAGTCCCTCTTATTTCCCCAAGACTGGGAGAAAGTAGGTTGCAAGAGAATTTATTTGTAGGTTTTACAATTATTGATTTTAATTTCATGTTTCTACAATTAAAAACATGAAAAATCGCAGTCTACCTTGGACACATCAGAGATTTTTTCCAAAATAGCTCATAGCATTAACAATCACCATTTACCCACGTGAAAATTATTGCATGCCCCTAACTGGATAGCACGGTATATTCCTTAAGTTAATTCTTATTTTCCTTAAGCATTTCTGGGAGGGAAAGGAAGCATATAATAGAAGTTTATCTCAAACATCCATGAAGGAGAGCTGGGACTTTTGAGTGCCCCAGCAACCACTGAATTCTGTAATATGAACCACTCCAACCATTGGTAGCCAATATATTCCAGTAGTGATAATTTATGATAGAAACTGTTTTTACTATGCAGCCGTTTCAAAACTGGGGAAGTAAAGAAAGCTCAAAATTAATTTGGAATCCCTTCAGTCAAAACCAATACTGATGACTCATGAAAAGAGGCTCAGGCATGTGAAATAATTTTCCTAGATGGGTAAGTGCATGGGTTGCGATCTAAGTGACATTTCAGTAGGAGAAGATGGACAGGAGTTGAAAGGAAGTGTCACGTCTCATCTTAAGCACACAGGGACAGAATTGCATCTTATGGCTGGGCTGTATATCATAGTCTTAGGCACTGTGGAATAAATGCCCTTGCAACCATACACAGGGAGAGAAAATCAGCAGTATCTTCAGATGTTAGCTGTGGTTGTATGGACTTCTGTGTTCCAGACAGAAATACGGCAGCCTGGTTTCTTGCAACACACTTTCCTTCCAAAGTCAGTCTACAGGATGCCTGCTTAACAGGATACCCTCTCAGAGCCTTACAAGGAGGAGCAACCTCAGCTTCTAGTCATGCTTAGAGCAGATGCTGAAGGACCAAATCTCAAGAACCTGGCAACCTCTGTGTCTGTGGTTTACCAGCTTCCCCAGTATGCAGGTCAGCAGCACCAAAGGCTAGAGCCCAGAAACATGGGATTCAAGGCTTCCTAGGAAAATCAGTAAGTTGTATGTCCTTGAGTGCACTGAACCTTACAGGTTTTCTGATCCTAAAGAGGATGGGAAGATGACGTATTCCAGGCAACTCTTCAGTTCCACTGACTTAGAAGAGAAAGAACGGAGCACGGAATTTCCACTACATTGCTATCAAGATGGTTTATGGGTTTTATGCCCAGCACTGCATTAGAAAAAGAAGTCTGCCTGGACAAAATCTGAACTTATCCTGTGTGACTTTAAAATTCTTCACAATCATGCTGTGATGATGCAGTTTCTGCCACCATCCTGGTCAGAGATTTTTTACCTATGAAGAAATAACCTTGACATTTACAATTGCCTGAAGTCAATCTCACTGTCTTTAGAGATGGCATTACTCCAGAAAACACTAGATTAGTCTTCCACAACTCTTCTGTAGTCTAAATCTTGTGTCAGATACAGGCCCAAAGGGCATCCAACTTCCAACTTCTCTTTTGACTCTTTTCCAAGAACACCATCTACATGAGCTCTAGGATGTTTTTCTGCAATGCATCTTAAGCATTTGATCTTTTTTCCATTCCACTCTATTTGCATTATTAAGATCATGCAGACAATTAAACTATAGGAGTAAATCTCTGCTATCCATTACATACAATCTAAAAATCATAGCGAGACAGGTCCAGGGGCAACTAAATGAAAGGAGATGGGGAGGAATAAGAAGAGAAAGCAGCATTTATCCCTCTGATGAGCCCTGTAGGAATTCAGGCACAATGTTATTTAATATTTTATAATAATAACAACTTGGGAAAAAAATAAAATCATTACTAATAAAGTTTACACGTGACACAAAGATTGAAGTTATCATAAATTATGAAACGGGGTGCTATCCTGGAAGCTGGGCAAAGACAGAAATATATTTATTTCAATGTGGCCAAATGTAAATTTATAAAGCAAGGACCAAAAGTGAAGAACTCTATTCTGGAAAGTTATATTTCAGAGAAAGCTATAGGTAATGGACATATACCGCGGCTCAGCAAATATCACAGCCAAACAGATTAACGCAAATAAGGGCTGTAAAGATAAGGGATTATCAAATATGGATGGAGTAATCTCACCTTTATATTTGGTACAGTATAACCAGTGCTATAATACTCTTGACTATTTCTGATGTCTGTAATTAAAGAATTAAATATCAAAAAGAACTGACTAACCAAATGCCCCATGTTATGGAGAAGGTCAAATTAGTTTACAAAAATGTTTTCTGGCTTTATAAACTTGCAGTACACTGAACATGGCTAGAAGAATGCTTAAATAATATACAATTCCAAACATTCAACTATGTCGGCACACTCAGTGCCCTACGGGGTGGTTGAAAGGACTTATAAAAGGTAGATTTTGAACAGCAATCTGAAGGAAGCCAAGAAAAGTTGTGCTGCAGATGTAATGGGGGAAGGCATTCCACATTAAAGGTGAAAAAAAAATTCCTCTTAAAAAAAAAAGAAAAAAAAACAACGATGTGGTGGGTAGCAAGCTGTGTAACTGAAGCAGAGACGAGATACAGGTAGCAATACAGCTGTGTAGAACCATGAAAGATCAAAAACTATTTTGGTGTAGTAAAGCAATGCGCAGCCAATGAGGACATTATCTAAAGAGGAAGTGTGAATAAAGCACAGGAGAGGAAGAAGAGTTTGGCAGCAGCATTTGGACCTCCTGGAAGGAAACCAGGTGTGTATCACAAAGGCCAGAAGTTACTGTAATCCATGAGGGAGATTATGCAAGACTATACAGGTTTTGAAATCTTTTCTAATAAAAGACAAGCATAGAGAAGAACTATGCCCAAGGAAAGACATGGGATTCGTCTTACACATCCTGGTGAGAGGGAGAGCACTGTTCCTTCCCTCACAGAAGCTGGGTGGGTTCTGTTTGAGTAGCATTGCTAGTGCAATTTAATTTTCCACCTCAATGCTATTCAGCAGAAATTAAAACAGCACTAAAAATAGGTAACACTACCAGTGCACATCACATAGAAGATACCCCAAACCAGAAAATACTATAAAAACAAATATAAGTATGTGTTCATCCAAACTCTTTAGTTCCTGGGAATGGTGACCTGCTGTTCTTCAGAGAGCACCCTTCCTTCTTTCTGCTCTTCCCTAAGCAGTTATAAAAACCAGTGAGAATCTGGATTATAGCTTCCATACCATGCCTTATTGTAAGAGGATCAAAGCTTCTGTAAAGATAAGTATACCAGACACTTTCAGGTTATGCCAGAAGATTACCACTCTGTATTAATAAAAAGCTTTTCCAATCAGCTCTGCAAGTGAAACAGCAACCCAAGTTAATAAATATACATTTAACCTGCAGCAGTTGGCACCAGCAAGCCAAAGCAAATCATTATCTTTCAGAAGAAAACTGAAATTAATAAAAGTTCAGAAGGGCTCCACAGGCCTTACATAGTTGCCTTTAAGAAAAATTCTCCTAGACTTGTGACATTTGAGTGGGAAGTGCTCCAGTTTTAGACCAACTATAGAGCATTTTGCATCTTCCTTAGCACATGTGGTGTTCTGACCAACCACACTGACATTACAAAACTGGGTTGCAACTGCATGGCTGCTCTCCGATTTCACATCGCTATTCTGGAACAGAAAAGGAAGAGTTCACAGGGGAGGGAAAAAACCCCAACGTTCTTAGACCAATGACCACAGAAAATTAGGTCAGAAGTATATCGGAAATTTGTAAACAAAACTTTGTTCAGTATTACGTGTTTAAAGGTAAGAAAGGAAAGAAAACTGAGAGAATACTTTTCCGAAGTACTCAAGTAATTGTTTTGAAAATATTAGACAGAATTTAAGGGAAACTCACGTTTTATTACTACCAAATAAACTCATTTTTCTACAATTTTACTAATATGGTTTATGTATGTCACAATGTTCAAAGTTTCACACAAAGACTAAACCTTCGAAGACTAACAAAACCCCTTTTCATGGCTCTTTCATACTACAAAAGTTGCCACCACTATTAATATTTACGAATATAAACAAAGTCAAGACTTAATGTATTAACTTCAAAATCACCCCTAATTGGATTTATACTTGGGAAAAATTGGAGGAATATTTATAAACTTTGCCATAGAAGTGGAATACTCAAGCTCAATAGAATGGTATATTTAGAAGAGTAATGTTTTTTCCAGAAGTCATCATAAAGAAATAATAGCCGCTCTTGCTTTCATGGCAGAAACAGGAGCTTTCTGAAATCCCTAGAGAGAAAGGGAAAGTATGAACATTGTATTTTACATTGAAAAACTGGCAACGCTTTCGGCTGACCTACACTGGACATATTATTGCAGCCTGTGCTAGTGGCTATGCTTGCGCTTTATTGTCATGAATTTAGCTTTCTTAAAAATTGTCTTTGAAGCAGGTTCAAACTTTTCAGTCCAAACTGCCTCACTGGTAAATTTATATTCAAATACTTATTAACAATGACTGGAAAAAAGGTTAATTGGAGACTAAATTAAGGTCCCAGAAGTGTTCTAACTCTATTTTAACATTTTAAACAGGTGGTTAGAAGTTTTAGATGGCTCCTCCTCATAGTCTCCTCCAATATTCAAGTTCCTGGGGATTATATCAGTGATCATTACTCAGAAGAGTAATGTATAAAATTATATTCACTTATAATTGGGGACTAGGTGAGAAAACAAAGTGGCTGCACACTCCTCAGAACTGTTTGTAATCCTCTGCTAAGCCCAACGCTATCTATCCTTTTCACAGGATTATTTAGAACTTCCTCAGGGAACCTCAGATGTGTACCAAATGGTCTCCTGATTTCTGGCACAGAATGAAGTAAGAAATTTCTGTTTAACATGTTATTTTAGATTACAGAGGCAGTACACTAATGAGATGCAGTTTTTCTCTGAGTTACTTCAGGCTGTTTAGAAACTAATGATACATATACACTAGAATACTTGGATATGACTGTAGCATATAGACTTTGCAGAATATACGTGCACTTCAAATTGACTGGCTCAGATACCAACTTTGGTGTACTGAGAAAGTAGGATGTAGCAAATAGTTAAAAAGAATATTTTTCATGTTACTTCTAAATTCTATTTCTATCTATGTTATTTACCTTTTTGCATATAACTCACTTGTTCCTTGGATTTCTGAATATTAATCCAACAAAAAAGCTTTATATATATTTTAGTGGACTTGGTAAATTGGTTTTTCACAGATGAGCTGCCAGAATTCTTACTGGATTCAATCACCATTGAAGATGCATACTATTTCTGAAACTAGACCCAGGCCACACCTTTTTGGAAGGACTTGGGGGGGAATCACAAAGGAAAGAAATTTATACTAATTCCAGATTCTCTCATTTTGGTGTTTGAAGCAAAAACCTTTCTGTTACTTGTAATTACTGGTAAATTCTACAACTAATCATTCAATGTTATTAATCCATATGTATTTCAATGATTTTAGAGAACTGGATTGTTTTAATAGGTATGTTCAGGATATATTGCTTAAAAAAAACACATCTTGGTTACTTCAGTAAGTCCCCTGTTCGTGATTTATTGATCAGATATCCATTTGGCTTTTAAGATTAGTTAATATTCCTTTTCACTAGCCAACAATCTGACTTCTGTTCTTTGTCATCCTGGTCAGTATTAAAATGTTCCATCCATAGTTAGAATTACTTGGCCTACTTGAGTACTCATTATTTGAGGGCGTTATATGCAGAATAGCGTAGCACCTACTGAGATTGGTCATATTGGAGCAGTTTAAGAATGCCAGTTAATACAACTTACTCTTCTTTATGATGACTCTTTCACAAAACTATAAAGTTGGATTTTCAGACTCCTAAGGACATCTTGCATCCCAAAAAGCAGATCTTAAATCACAGAAGAAATCAAAGAATTTTGCTTGCACAGGTGAATCATACTGTCACATCAAGTCAGCCAGAAACTTAACTTCTGGAATAAGGAAAAGTTATTTCATAGGTTTTGCAGAAAAAATATGTGGATATGGGGAAAATGTGGCAAACTATTCTACCCTTGTGCAATGTCTACACCATGTAATCAAACCCATAATAACAAAAATCAAAGTAAAAGTATTTTTCTCTTTCTTTAGTGCCTTCTTGGGAATAAACAAGTTCACCTTGAGCTTCCTTAGTATGGCAACAATTATTATTATGCAGCATAGAGGAGAACATCTGAATTGTCTGTGTACTTCCCATGACTGTGAGTTTTCTGAAAGATGTCTGATAATGTCTTCATGGTATTAGATTACATAGTCTAAAAACGTAACCAATGGTTAATTACGCTTATTCTATAATAATAATTTTATCTATTTCTTTCAACTACCTGTCTGTAAGCTATTTTCCCTGTCACTCACCTAATGCACATGATCTTTTTAAAGGCTATCGACCCATTACACGCTGGGATGACAGCAAGCACAGAACACCCGCAAAAGCACTGTGTGACCCAACACTCTAATGGGTGCCTGTAAATGAGTGAACCTGCCATCTTCAGCTGTAACACTGGATAAGTCTCAAAATACTTATTTTGCAGAAATGCAGGGAGCAAGTAGATAGAGGATGCTACAATCATTTTTCTTCCAGTCATGCAGAAGCAAATACACATAGACACATATTACCATTCTGGGAAGAAATGTTTACAAGGGAAGATGTCTTATGAAAAAATGCAAGTTAATAGATTAAATAATGCTTCCAACTTGTACAGTATCAGACAGATATCTAAATTTGCATGTTAAACATTCACTGTGGCATCTGAGGTGGCCCCCAAAATCCATCCGTCATTTGCTGGCTGCAGTTCAGTGGATGCATATGACCCATACCATACTGAACATAATCAGAATTATGCTATCAAATGCTGTTCCTCTTATGTAAACTGTCATGTACTATCAAAGAAGCTCATCTGAGCCCCCTTAATGAAAAATAATTTACTGATCATTTTTTCTTACATGAGAGAACTTAGAGCTTGGCATTTATACTTCTTTGTGGTCCCTAAGGCTCCAAATACCATATCTTTGTGAGTTAAAGACAGAGCTAAAGCTTGGTTTGAGTAATATTTTTATTTGCTGGTGGGCTTTAGTAGCTAAACTTATACAAAGGGTCACAGTGATTACATCGTGATATTTGTTCATACTGGCAGGATCATCTGTACATTAAAATAAAAAAAGTAAATAGAAAGTAAATAACAAATGTCTCTACCCACTGTGGTTTTAGAACCACATATCATATTCAATCATGTGCTCAAGCAATGCAAAAGAGACCATTTCTTCTACTTCAAGAAGCTATGAAAGAAGAGGCTGACTAAAAAATAAGAACAGCACAAGAGAGAATAAGTGTTATGCTGAAACTGCCTATCTGCTTACAATTGCAATGTTCCATTTAATAGGTTAAAAGAGAAGCTTATATAGGAGCAAATGGTCGGGAATATCAGACTGTCTATCTATCCTACTATTAAAGTACCTTGTATTTTCATAATTTATTGTTGTGAGATAGATTGTAATTTTTTTACGATTATTACATGTGATTTATATTAATGAAAATTATAAATTCGAAAATGTATTTTTCAGAAGCTTTGAGGAAGCTGCCATCTGACCCTAACCACTTAGTGAAAGGACGACAACCGAACTTGGAGACTGCTGTCAGCAGGGGATCGCACCACTATTGAACATCCTCCTTCCGGATTCTGGAGGAAACTCCTCCAGAATTCAGGAAAATTTCCTCTTACACAGAAACCCAGCCAATTTCTTTTTGTTTTCATTTGTCTCAGGCTCTGACAGGCAATGATAAACTGAACTCAGCTGAAAATTAGGATCAGATGGTGAACTGAGATTAGTTCTGTAAACTTCTCACAATTTGACAACACTAGCAGAAGAAAGTCTCCCCTCATCCTACAGCTCTCCCCTATGTGATTTAGGAAGCTAGATCATCTGGACCAAGGCATTAGCTACTGTAATCAGGGGGGGTTTTTGTTGAATTTGTTCAGTTTCTCATCCAAATGCTCAAAAGACTTTGACACTGGGATGGACTTTTGGTCAGGAAACACATATCCATTACACTGCTTCCCTCCCCCCACTTCCCTCAAGAAGGCCAGGAAAGATGTACAATAACTGTAGTTGTCTGCAAAGTCTCTTCCCTAGAGATGGGAATAATGAGCTCTTGGAAATGTTTAAAGTCTACTAAATAAGAAAAGCATCTAGCAATGATCTGGTAAAACAGTTTTAATGCCATGAGATTCCACTCGATATCTCCAGTACTATTATTTTTAACTGAAAAACTAGGACTACAGCCAATTTTATACTTCTGGAATTATTATTGTTTTAGAAATTTAAACATACATACACACATGTAACTTTTAAAATGTCTACATTTCCTGGCATTCAATGTAGACAGCTAGTGCTTCAAACCTTGACAAAATTCAGCTAAATAATCAAGTCCCACCCATCTCCAAATATTTAATGTACAGATGTGTCCAAAATATTTTCAGTTTCTTTCCCTTCGTTTGAGCTATTTAAGAAAAAAAAAAAGGGGGGGCAGATTAAGATTTTGTAAATTCATAAATACTGTATCATTTCTGGGATAGCAACTCAGAAGAACGAGAAAAGGCTGTCTCTAGGGATTCTTCCATGAGATTCCTGGTTGGGACTGTGGATAGTGCTGTGAAAACAGCCACACTATTCAAACACAGCAGACAGAACTCAGCTTATGCACTCAAAGCCAATGTATAATAGCTAGCAAATACGAGCTATTGAATAGTATAAAGGCTAACAATCCCCACACAGAGAAACCCTACAAACAGCAGCTCTGGAAGTCCATTTGTCAGCTTCCAGATGTTGTTTCTTACCCTTCAAGCACTAACAGAGGCTAGAAGCATCAAGAAAGCTGGCACACACTAGTCAAACGTGCCCAGAGTTGGACTCTTAAATGTAGCACTCAGCAGATAAACTTTTTCAAAGCTTGGTTCGAGTCTCCAGCAAAAATTCTAGAAGACTTCTGAAGTCATGAGCAATAATGCCACGACCTGAGCTCCAAAGGAATCTCCTTTCTGTGAGGAAGAATGACACGGTGTCCTCATTAGCTCTCAAGCTTTCTTCTCTACTCCAACAAAATCTCTACTGCCGTTTTTGCAGTTTCAAAGTTCTTTGAAGAACTTCTTAATAGATCGAAGTGGTTTTTAGATGCTGGAATCTCATCTTCTTCCTGATATTCTCGCAGTGTTTGCTTGATACAGATTTGAGCATTGATCCAGCAAGTGTTGCTGTAGGGGACAGCCTTATCTTTGTGCCAAGAGATAGACAACTTGTTCTCCTAGAAGGACAGGCTATACCCTAACCAGGACTATCTGGACCACACCTCATGTCTGAGAAAACATCAATTTTTCAAATTGCAACACTACAAACAAACTATAGAATCCATGTTTACATTAACACCGAGAACAACTTCTCACCATATTGCACTATACAAAGTGAAAAATACGTACTTCTCTCAACAAAGCCAAAGCTCACAGGGAATAGAATAGTTCCAGTTGGAAGGGACCTACAACGATCATCTAGTCCAAACGACCACCTCAGGGCTGACCAAAAGGTGAAGGCCTATTATTAAGGGCATTGCCCAAAAGCCTCTTAAACACTGACATAATGTGTTTCTCTTTGGTCCAAGGGACAGCTAGGAAGGAGAAAGAAGCATCTTAGTGCAGAAGAAAGGCTGCACAGAATTTAATGTTTAGCTGGATCCTTTTAAACACATTAGCTCGGCATGTCATTACTTGACCAGAGCAGACCTAACTGGGAGAGGCCTAGCAAGCTGTGAGAAAGGGGGCTGCGTCGCAGACATTAAGACCAGATGGTTGTGTCATGGAAAACAGGCAAGATCTGTCACTGGAAAGAAGCAGCAACACGTACAAAAAGAGGAAAAAAGGCATGTGGAGCAAACCTGAGTTTCTCAGATACATTCACATATATTTACAGCACAACTCACTGATAATGACTATATACTTTTGACCATAATTTTATGTTGAAGCATCAATGTTCAAGTAATATCATATATCAACTATATAAATGCTCCCCAGGTTTTCACTTTTTACTTAGTAGTAGGGTATGTGACTACACATATTTGAAAACTGAGTATGACAGATTTGGAATTGTACCAGTAAAATGAACAGTAGCGTAGGAGCAGTCCTTGGGACAGTAGGATACGTGGCGAAACTCCTAAGTCAGTATTCACACAGTCTTTTGGGGGATATTTTGCAGAGTTTAAATCATAAACAGATGTTTGTGGAAAGAAACTCTGTCTCCTCTTTCTTACATACAATGTATTAATCACTCTAAAATAAGACTATAAAGATAATATCTTGCTGAGTCCTTAGTACTTAGCAAGGTTACTAAATACTTCATTTACATCCCATTTGGGAAAAAGCTTAAAAAACAAAATTTGAGATACTTCAGTGATCTATAAAAACAGTTATAAAAGCTATTTAAATATTTATATTCTTGAGGCTGACAAAAGAAACTGATGCCCTACCATGCTGGACGGTGGCAGAAGACAGAATCTCTGCCTTCAAGGGCTACAGGTCCAAAGAAAAAAAAAACATCCTCATGCCCTTCTGAGACTGAATATACAAGCAAATTAGTTTGAGAAAGAATGAACACAATTTAGTTACATTATGACATTCCTTTCTTATTTTTATTAGGGACAGTGATAGCAAGGAAGTAATAAAGAAGCTCAAAAGCAGTAGTTGCTTATTATCTGTTTATCCCTTATTAAGAGACTGGGAAGGGTGGGATCTGTGCTATGACAGAGCCAGCCAAGGAAACAAGGTTGTGGGACATACCACAGCCAGCAAGAGACAGCCGAAGTTAGGAGATCATAAAATGAAGTAATTAAATAACAAACCCAATACTTTTAGAAAACCTCAGACCCAGAATAATGAATCAACAATCCAGAAAGATATGAAGGAGGGAACAGCTGTGACATAGAAGGATTAGAGATAATCATAGGTAAGAACAAAAATGGGTAAGAACACATGTAGGATTAGGATTTAACAAACCTCTCCAGAGAGAAGTGGGTAATAAAGGAGGAGGAAGCAGAGCTGGAACTTAAAAAAGTCAAATCAGGAAGAAAAGGCAGCAGGATGAGATACCACTGGTAGAAGGCAGCTATAGGAGGTAAGCAAAAACAGAAATATAAACAGACAAAAAATGTGGAACGAGTGAGTCAGTGAAAAGCTGCAGACTGTTATTACATCCAAGCAAGCATTTCAGAACCCTTAGGTCTGATTTCCACACTGATTTAAAGCTCAGGCACTGCTCAGACTGCAAAGCCGCACAATATTTTGTGCTAACCAGCTGCAGTAGATGGTCTGCTGCAGACAGCATGGGGGTTCATTTTCTCATTTACTGGTGAGGGAGGGCACTGTTGTGTTAAACAAAGAACATCCAACCTCATCACACCAGACAAGGTTATTGTCTTTAACAGCTTCTGCCCCCCCAGGGAAGGAAAAATTCAAGCAGACCACAAATAATTGTGCCATGACATTCCAAACCTAACTAAGGTCTATGCCATATTAGGGGAAAAAATAGGCAATTGGTCATTCTGCCATCAGCTGCTCAATCAGGAATGCTTGAATCCACAATATCTGGCAATTTACTTTTTATTTTTGGATGCCTTCACTATTCTTAATCCACAGCATTGCTGTGATAGAAGTTGCAGTCATTTAGTGGTGGTGTAGTTCACTCACTCCTAGTGGTCCCTACAGTCAGGGATCTCAGCTATCATTTAATAGCACAAAAAAAGTATAACCCAGCAGTGGTCCTCTCACGCAGCACACAGAAGAGCAAAGCATACAAAAAGAAAATAATCCGATTTTTCCCAGCAGAGGACCGTCTCCTATTACATCCTCGTTCTAAGGATGTGACAGTCATGCCTGAGTTAAGAGTCTCAAAGCGACACTTCTGAGTAGCAGAACACTGGACTTAACTACCTAATAACTAAATAAGAAAAAACAAACATTAAGCTTATTATAAATGAAGGAACACAGATTCCTGTAAATGTGATATTTAAACAAAGTCTTCAACTACAGGCACAACCTGAATCCAAGCGACAGGCACTATAAATGAAGAGTGTCCCTAGTACGGATGGTAGTTAAGTTTTTGACTACTATAAACTGCACAACATTTCACAATGATAAAAGAAATCTAAGCCAGGTCTATTTTGGTACCATCAGCACTGCTCAAAACTTCAAAATTAGTTCATAGCACTGTCTTGCCTTATAACTGAAAATGGGTAGCATGCTAACACTTGTTTTCTGCTTCCTGCTTCTCCCAAAACGCAGTCCCTTTTATTTCCATAACACTGTATTACAAAGAACTGCCTATAATTAAGAGTATTTTCTTTTTTAATGAAAATAATTACAATGACAATGGAATTGCTTTCCATTCCAGCCGTTCTTATCCAAAGGAGATATTTACTACTGTTTGTACACACACCGATGATTCAGCTTCCTTGGGTTATAGACCCATATTTGACTTCTAAAATTGGAAACAGGAGTAGAGTTTGATGCTTTTTACAAAAAACACTTTTTTCATTGTGCAGCAGCAAAAGTTAGCCTTGGCCATTTCTCTTAGAATAATTCAACAGCACTAAAGTCACTTCCATAACCCAGGAGAAGAAACGCAATAGAAAACACCTAAAAAGCCTGGGCAGTTTAATTAACATTCATTTTTCATTTTTATCTTATAGAACTGGGCATTCGTTTAAAAGTCTCTTCAAAGTTTGATTGTCATCTTGCTTAGTTTATATCAGTGCAGTTAAATTATACCCCCGAAACCCCATTAAAACACCTATATGCAAACCAATCATTTCAATGACTCACATACTAAGGCACGGAACATTACTTAAAACCCCCAGCCACATGAGTGATATCACTACATTTATCAGACAAAAAAAGTAACTTAGGTGGATTGTCCCTTTTTTTTTTTTTTTTCAATCACAGTAGGATTTCTAACAAAGGAAGAAGGCAAGGTGACAAAAATGAGATAACATTCAAGAACTTTATATAGTACAGTGTGGCAGTACTTACTGAAGCTGAAACTAGTTTAGTGGTTTTCTTTGGAGCACAGACTACCTTCTTTGTCAAAAATCTGGTTTGTCCCATGTTCTCTGAAGTGGTGGTTTGACATTGCCCCTGCTCCTTAACCTAAACCTGCTGGCAACAAGCCTCAACTGAGCAAACACTACAGCCCCGGTAACCTTTTCGACTGCTTCGGTGCATGTTAACTCCTTGTTCTCAACCACCTGACCTCCTGCCCCCAAACACAGAGTAGAAAAACCTGTTTTAGCACCTAATTCTAAAAAAAAAATACATTGTGCAGATACTTGAGGCCTAGGAAACGCAGACATTTCCTTGTCTTCTACTCTCAAGTTTTCTTTGTGACATGCTTTTATACTAATAGCTGCAATGACAAACTCTGCTATTCTGATATTTTGTAATACAACAAAAGCCCAGAGAAGCAGAACGATGGCTACGACACGTCCTGTAGAAGAATATGCTGAATACTTGCAGAAGGTGCTTTGAGTTCAATGAGGGCGTATGGGGACTGACTCTGAGGAAAGTATGACAAGATTTTCTTTATGAAGTCAGTGGAACAGGAATATTGTTGAATATAATTTCAGGACAAAGTATGGCAATTTCTTTCCTGTGGAAAAAAAAAAAAAGTCTCTTGGTAGTCTACATAAAAAACCAAAATAAGTTTTTCTGGAGACCTGGGAAAACTCAAAATGATTCTAAGAAAATCTCTTTTATATATGCTTTAATGTTGCTATTCTTCATGTACAAAATTTAGTGTGTCTCCATAATATTTAATATATTTTTAAAAATAAAA
>JAVJGG010000013.1:9621616-9691852 GCA_035590195.1 Aviceda cuculoides
CCCCCCCCCCCCCCCCCCCCCCCCCCCCCCCCCCCCCCCCCCCCCCCCCCCCCCCCCCCCCCCCCCCCCCCGGTGTGAATTTACTGTTAGCAGTAGGAATTAATCACAAAGCAATTATAATAAAAAGAATTTTATAGTACCATTTAACTAAGTATTTGCAGAAATAGTATCTTCTATGATTCTAGAAAGAAGTTTTAACTTTTTCTAGCAGTATTTAACTCCATTTTTATTAAAATCTGCATAGTTCATCTCCAGCAAATCCTCCCAGCAGTCTCTTTCCAGTAGCCATTTAGGCTTGCTACAGACCAGCAAGTAGATGAATGATTAACTTTGATAGTAAAATCCAGCAAATTCTGAAATAAAGTTAACCAATTAAGTGATACTTCTCTTGCTGTTTCCAAAGTATAATGTTTGAAACAGATAACTTTCTGGTTTTGTACTAAGCTAAATCCCATTTTTAGAAGGAGAAATATCAAAGTAACACTGTGCTGGAGATAAAACAGTAAAGAATTTCCTTCTGCAAGAGCCAGTGCAGGGAGAGTAGTACAAATTCTTCCCCCTAATTATTAGCAAGACCTAAAAGAGTAAGGTGTTAGGAGAAAAAGATCTTTCAATCACTGAAACCCCAGTCTATTTTTCAAAATGTGTTCCTTTTTTCTCTCATATACAACCCCAGTTATATAAAGATATCCTACCAGATAACTATTATCTGATTCTGGGGACACTATCAGCATCCCTTGGAACTCCAGAAATCTAGTTATTCAAATAAACTCACTTATAAAATCACAATGAACTTTTGTAATTTTGTAATTAAACAAACACATTAGCTAAACAGATTACATGATTCATTCAGATGTTGTTAGCACTGGCACCACTGTGGGTGTCAGTGAAGTGTCAGTTAATTGCACTTACATATGGTAGTGGGTCTGAAGTGTCGTATTGCATTTTTCAGCCACTTCCAGGCTAATATTTTTTACAGTGGTGTATAAACACTAGTGATTGCTAATGCAGAAATAATATGTGTATCTGGAATTTCCAAAAAGTGCCAAAAATTCTTCAGATACCAAATACTGCTTCCTTACCTCTAGATTAAATAAAAAGACAATGAATCAGTAAAATAAACCAATTGCACAATCTTGCAATTAAAAGCAGCAGTCTTTAGTTCCCTTCCATTAAGCAAGCTCTCAATATGCCTTATCGGTACGAAACTGGTATAGACTGCAGGATTCGAAGGAGAGAGGCAGTTCTAAGCATTCAAAACAAGACAAGTGCAAAATCTGCATGCAACCTCTAATTTTACCAAAACTATATCCACATGAGAAGTTGGTCAGGGATAGCTGTATAGGTGGAAGGCTACCCCAAACGATATTTAGGGTTCTCCTCTATTTGCTATAGTCTTCCCGTGCAACACTAGGAAGGTCCCTCAGAGCCAGTGTTTCAAAGCCTTCAAGCACCTAGAGATACAGATAGACACTGAGGCTTGATATAGAAGTTCAAACGCAGGAGCCTAGCGCCATCCGAGACACTCCGGGGTATCCACAGCACCCGCACAGAGCTGGCAGACATGACTGAGGACATGTGGGATAACTAAGGTACCTGGACCAGCAACTGGAGGCCAGATAGGGTATGACACTGGACCCCGATGTTTAGCCACCTGGATCGTGCCCAAGAGGACATCTAAGATCCAGTTTTGTCATATAACGCTCTAGTTCCTACACATAAAAGGGGAAATATTTTATTCTGCAACAGCTTTAAGGACTATAAAGAGGCCAGACTGATGGAGAATGCAGTGATAGACACTGGAGATGTTTACTATACTGAAAAGACATGGAAAAAGTCTGTAAGTAGGATGTTCTTTACATAGAAGATACTACATTTAAGGTACTGTGTATTATTTTTAAACGGATCATACTTACTGATAGTGATAGCTAACAACTTCTTGCAAGTGGTACCCACGCTTCAGAGAGTGCAGGGAAAGGAGAGGTTTAAGTCTTCCCTAGGTGGGAGACGACCATGGCCCTCGGTTGCTCCAGGCCCTCTCATGCAGGGCAGGATGGTTTTGGCCAGGGTAGGACATCTAGGTCAGCCCAGGGGGGTACCACTGACACCGGCCTCGGCAGTATCTGCTGCCTTCTGCCCTCCCACAGCCCGGCTTCATCTTCCCAGCAAATCTCAGGCCGCCAAAGTCCCCTGCAGCCCCGGCCCGCGAGCTGCAGCACAGGCACCCAGGGGACGGGCTGGTCACCGCCACGGACCGGGAATCTCCGGCGGGAGCAGGCGCGGTTCAGGTGGGATACTCTGAGTACAGCACAGCAGTGTCGCTGTCTGGTAGGGGTAAAGGACTAGGGATGGATGAAGCACCGAGGTACCCAATCCCATTAGCCAGACTGATGGTGAATGAAAGTCTTCCTGAGAGTTGAAATCTAGGTAGAAGTAATTCTTGGCTTGTAAAGGGAGAGAGACAGAGCTGGGATAAGAGGGACAGGTATCTTATTACATTCTGATGTGAACTGCAGCCAAAAACTTGGTATTTTATTTTACTAGAGTTTCCAAAGGAAAAAAATAAAATAAAATTAAGAAACTGCTGCTTCTGATGGCCTGGAAAACTACTATACTTCTGCAACAACAATATAAACTTTGCTAAAATATTACACTTGCACAAATTATTCAAATAAATCAAGATTTACCGCATTTACAATAGAGTTGCACCAGCTAACTTTGGTGGAGAATCCTGCCCATCATTTTCTGGAGCTATAAAAGAGAAAGGAAAGTAACTGAGATTACCCAGGCCTTTTCCATTTGAAAAATCCCTTCTTAAAATAGTTTGGAGAAGAAAAGCCTGAGGACAGCGTGTTCTCAACTTGTTGAGTTTTGAATGACAGCAGCAAGTCTGGGACATAGCTGAGCATTACTGGAACATGGATACATCCAATTCTGAGCTCCAGAATCAATTTTGGTACAAGAGGCATATTAAAAGTACTAAAAATATTCTCCCACTCTCTTTATCTTGTCCCACAAAAACAAAACAATAGCCTTCCCCCTCAGTACTGTGTTTGAGAATTTAATTACTTTTTGTTTTCGTTAAGGGATGAATGAGGTTTTATTTCTTCAAGGCTCCTCTGCTGATCTTTGCTAAGGATTTCTCTAAGGTCTCGCATTACAAACAATAATAGGATTCATTCTACAAATAAACTTGATGTGGTTAGAGTCTGTCTATCCTGCTATGATTTTGCTTCACTGACAGATTCACTTTTCCTTATGCCACTTACTGTGTCTGAAAAGTTTGTAAAGCATGTATTTGTAACATTTCCAGCCATCAGATATAATTTAACCACCAAAAGAAGCAGCAGGAAAGGGAAGAAGAGGGGTACAAGGCACCAAATAACAAGAAGAAAGATTGCTTGTCTGAGTTCTTCTTTCTGTGATGTATTGTTTATAAGGATTTTCATACTGGGGCTGAATTAATTAACCTGCTCCCCCTTACCTAATGGAATATACAGAAGTAGATGCCTTCTAGCCAGTCTTCTTTCCTCCATTTCAGAGTTCCCTGGATTCAGCAACCGAAGGAGCAGCAAATGTGCACACAAGCATCTCATCTCAAAAAACATACTACAGCTAAGTTACTTCTCTTTTTCCCCTACATAGGCAGGCAAGGACGATTTCAAGCAGGGTACCCCACTAAGCACCATGGCCTGCGGAAGGGTTCAGGGTTCCTTAACAAACTTCCTAGAGGTGGCATCATCTGTTGAGAACTTAAATGTTGCAACTGATAATAGTTACAAGTCATCATGGTTAATAACAAAATTTGAAGATTCTCCTCAGGCAAACCATCACAGCTGTTTGAACTGGGATAAAAAATAAACCCTGCTTACCAAACTGTTAGAGTTTTCCTCTTCCACAACACTCTCCACTATCCAAAACAATAGTCTCTGTTTTAAAACCACAATGTTTTTGAGTTTGAGGGCCTTTTTTAACAGGCAAACAACCTGAGGATCCTCCTGAATGGTTTTACTCTGTCAGTATAAAAGCAAAGCCCACCTGGGAGCCTAGGTGGGCAAGGAAGCCTGACTCCTGGGAACAAGCAGTTTCAGGAAAAACACAAACCCATCAGTGACTGGAAATGAACCTCTGATGTAACCAGAGGAAGGAGCTGATGGTAGGTTCCAAGAGGAACTGTAACTGTAGTCAAGGCAGCGCATGGACTTCTGCCTAAGGACCCACCTTTCTCCTCTCCCGCTGTCCACGGGGATCTTCCCTGGGAAGGTAACGTTCACTGAACGGCGGAAGAAGCAGGTAGTCATAGACTAGAAACATTGCCTCAAAGGGCCTAAGTCCCACTGAGGGACAAAATCCCTAAAACAGAAAGATCTTCACCAAGTCTGCCATAGGAGGGAGTTGTTGCAGCAGTATTTCTTCCTGCACACTTTCTGACAGCCACTTTAACTGGAACGTGGGAATGTGTAGGCATGATATAAGTGTTGGTCTTGCACCACTACAGTGCAAAAGAGGACAGAGGCACCAATGTTCTTGTACTCACAATTTGTGCTTGAACATACTGTCAGAACCACTGTGTGGTCCAGCCACTTGGATGGATGGACATCCAAGTCCATGATGATGCACAGCTATAAGCACCTTTTATGTTGACTTCTTGCCAGTATATTCTTTTGCCAAAAGTAAGGGCTGTTTGAATTAACTAAGTTATTCACAAATTTAATTATATTCTAATGTAATCTGCTAAAGGAAAACATCTATTAAAACATTTGTGTATTTTTATTTTGTGAATATATTACTTTTACAGTTGTTCTCAAAGTTAGATAAACCGTACTTACCATAAAACACTGTTTTAAAGTAACACGTGATGTGAAACGAAACCGTGCTACCATCTGTGAATAATGTAATCAGGCAAATGTGGAATAATGACTACATAATGGTAATTTAGGACAGAACATACTGAATTACAATTGTCAGCAGCTTGGTTTATAGCTCACAAACTTGACAAAAGCACAGCACATAAAAAGAGTGGGGAAGGATTTAATTAAAATATGATTACAGAAGAGAACAAATGACACATGACTTTGCTTTTCAAGGGTCCACCACTATTTCTTGTTTCTTGAAGTGAAACTGAAAACTCACCATCACACATGCACAGAAAGGTAATTCCAGTGATACAGGGTGCTTTTATGCATCACAAACCCATGGGGTTTAGCTTGTAACAGAATAATAATTCCACCCAGCTTTTGGGGGTTGCAGTAGGTGGGCAAGGAAATAACCTACAGGAATTACACTAGATTCTTCCCATTTTCTAAAAGTTTCCTATCTGTTCACAGACCAGAGGTGCAAATCAGTATTGTCCCTGCCCAGTGTACAGTGCCTTCCATTGGGGATGGTCTGCAGCAGAAAGCAAGCTGGTAGGATGCTTTTTTTCCTTACTGTGACATTTTTTGGAGGAGTTGAAGGTGGAGTTATCTTTACCAGATTTGTGAAACTGAAGTGTCCTTCAAAATAAGGAAAAAAAATTCCAGACCCTTTAAATCTACTTTTTGCATCAGACAAGGAAATTTAAGTCCCTGATATTAAAAAGGTGCTTTTTTCCTCTCCCTTCATTACTTGTTCCATCTCCATTCTACATATTTTCCCTTTAAGAGTTTCCATAATCCCTTCACTGTTGTACATGAATACCTCTTGGCCATCGATACATTTCTCTTTGCATCATTGCAGGCAAGTAGGGAAGAAATAGGAACTGGAATAAAAAATAGTTATTTCCTCTGGTTACACCGGAAGACTTGGTGGATTAATCCCAGCTACTAAAGTCTTGTTTAGCAATCCCTCCTCTCAGGGTTTCCTCTGTAAACATAGATATTTAAGAACAACTTGTCATTTGGAAAAATTTACTTCTTTGTATAAAACATTTTATGACCCATTTCTCCATAAGGCAGAAACTTAAACGTTTCTGAATTCAGTTTGATTTACGTTCTTCAGTGATGAAGATAACTGTCCATTTTTTTTCATGTTATAAAACATTCCTTCCATTTAGAATATTCCTGTTCCCCTAAGTTACCACACTGACACAAAAGCAAGAAACACCTGGTAATGTCCAGAGAAATTATAGCACCTGCCCTCAGAGAGGGCAGCTGCTGGCACTGGTAATAAATAAACAGATAAATGTATACACATATGTAAATAAATAAAAGCTGTTCACTGGATTTATGTCAACAGAAATCCAGATAGTTTCCATATGCTTCTGCCTTCCCACATCTGGGAAAAATCACATTGTACTAGTTTTATGCTGCCATGATAGCACATTGGATACTGTACCAAAATCTTTTAGTAATGGATGGTTTAAGTTGTGGGGTTGTTTTTTAAATCCTGACTCTTTCATAAATAATTTTGTTTCATAAGAAGAACTTTTTGGGGGTAAATAGCAGTGGAGGCTAAGAATAGGAAAGTATTGTAGTTAATGAAACTGTATCTTCATACGACACACTTTCTTATAAAGCATTTTCTTTATTATGTATCATGACATTTACTATATAAAAGTGACATTTCAACATGAAACACTATAAATGATGCTACATCAGCTTATAAAAATTTAGATTTTAAAAATTTAACAATCAATCAAGATGCTGTGCATGTCTAGAAAGATTCCCTGGAAGCCAGTGAAAAGCCTGTACGAAGTGCACTGCTCTGTACAGCTGCCTACTCCTGCTTGTTCCCAGGCAGTGCTGCTAAAATCCGGCTCGCACTTTTATTAGCATTTGGCCTCTCTGGAGAATTATGAGGGTGAAAAAGATCTAAAATATGTATTTAACATAATTTTCCAACTTGAAAATATTTGTCATCACCTTAAAAGCCTGTCTTTAAATTTGGCTTATTAAAAATACATGACAGCCTTATGCTTTACAATCTTCATGGTTATGTATGTCTTGGAGATGAATACTCCACGGTACTGAAAACACAACAACAGATTTCCCCAGAACTTCTCCCATTCTCAGAATTGATTAGACAATGCTAAATAAGAAAGCCTCTTCTGGAGTACCATGGCAATCACTAACAATATGACTAACCTAAAATGTAACAGACCAAACATGCATCTAAGATTAATGAAGCAAATACTCCCACTGTGAAACAACCAGCAGAAGGCTAAGAAAACTGAAAAGAGGAAAAACATAAGAGAAACTTTCACGAGGAGAAGATAGCTAGCATTTAACTGAAGTATACAATTACCTGGATCACCACAATGGCTGCTAAGGGAAAGTCATACACAATAAAACAAATCATAACCTGCATCTCTAACAGTTCAGGCCCACCACACCAGAGTCAGCTGCAAGTGCTGAGTCTGCCAGCAGCATGCTAAACACCAATTTGAATTTAGGAACATATGAAATTATTGAGCAAATGGACTGGATTTTGACTTAACTACATCACTTTTCCCTTCACCTTAGGAAATGAGTATTATAATCAATACCGATGTCATACTACAGCCAAAACAATTCACAAGTCAACCTTGCAAAGTTTGAATTTTAATTTGTAAGTGCTCCACTTGAAACATGAACTAAATGACAAACCATTGTAGACCATGACAGATTTAGCTGAGAACAAAGTGATCTTTCAGAAGGTCAAGCAAACACAAATTGCTCAAAATTGCTCAAAATTATAGAGTTTTGAAGATGTTTAAGTAAAAAGAGCATGTCAACCAGACCTTCAAGCATTATTGAGATAATCTTCTGCTTGACTCTGATGATTTCCTTCAGTATGAAGAACTGTGGTTCATTTTAAAGAAAGGGTGAGTTAGGGAATGCATTAAATTAGAGATTCTTAAAACAGTCCACAGAGCAATTTTTAATGCTCTGAACCTTCTGTTAGGAAGGTGAAAATGCATAAATTTTATCTGAAAGGGAATGCTCAGAAGACGAGCAAACGCATTACAGGGTAAAGCCAAACCAGCAACTTCCATAGCAAGATTATGAACAAGGGAATGTCAGCCAACTGGGCGTGATGGGGAAGAGTATAGTAATAGATGAAGGAGTATGCGCTTCATGCATGGTAATTAATACTACCTGCTTGCCCAAGTTTCTTTTGCACAGGAATCAGAGGTTGTGTGCATTCAGGTAAGGTCCCAACATGGAGTCAAAACACAGATCGGGCACAAGCCAAGACTGAGGAGCTAGAAAGTATTTCCAGGTCCCATAGCTCAGACCCAGCTTTGGGATGCAGATGCAGAAAACACATTCTGCTAAGGATCCTGGCACTTGGGCTATTTTAGGTATACACATTGAATGCAGGGCTAGAACTCCAAATATTTTAACAAACAAGGAAAATATGAGCAATCGTGTTATTTGACATGTGAGAAGAACTATTTTATGCATCATGTTCTAATAATAAATTTAACTACTTTCTGTATAGGAAAAAAAGAAGCAGGAAAAAGAGCTGACTTGGTATAGATCCATACCATGACATATAAAACCAAAACATTGAAAGCTTAGTCCTGTTGTGGTTTTGGTGGAGGCAGAGGCAGGGGTTGCCAAGTATGATAGATTCTTTCAGGCTGCTGACATCTCACATATGAAATCACAGAGACACAGAAAATCATGTAGGCACAGCACTAGGCATAGAAAATTATTAGGCAAATACTTAACAACCCAAATCTCAAAAAGAAATTTTGAAAAACTAGTTCACTCATCTCAAGATGAGTTTTACCACTCATGCAGTGAATTCATAAAACTGCAATATTAAAGGCAAGTAGTCCAGGCAGTTATAAACTTATACAACACTACGCTAAAAATAAAAATGATCAGGAATCTAACAACTCTGTCTTCCTTTCATAAGCTACTGACCTTTATCTCTCCCAAGACGAAGTTCACAGTAGAATTCACCAATGAATAGCACAGATGTATCACATACCTTGAAGTCACAGCTTCCATGAATTCATCAAGAAGATCATCATAGGCTTGCCCTCTGATTCTCTTGTGTCTCAGCCCAATATACAAAGGATCTTTCAGCAATGCCTGTTAAAAAAAAGAAAATGTTTGAACTATTACATGAGCAAGTTACACTAGTACACTCTAAGTTAATAAGAAAGGGACAACAATACAGTGTTTGAGGATTAACCCGAGCATATGAAGTACATATCCATTTATCCATCTCTATTTAAAGACTGAAGAAATGCAACAAAGAGATTAAAGAAACACCCTTTTGTATCAAGGAAAAGGGATACCCTAATCTCAAAGGAAGTGTATTGTTTCCAAGTGAAAAACTAAGAGTTTATTCTGGGAAGTCAGGTTTCAAAAATATCTTTTAAAGCGTTACCTAGTACTTTTCTCTTTTTCCTTTACATCCTGACAGTGCTTTGACATTTAAAAAAAGCCATTTTCTTTACTTTTATCATCAAGTTTCACAAATCTCTCCCAGAGTCCATAATTTCAACTGTGTTGATGAGCTGATACTCAGAAAACATGCTGCTTTCTAAAATTCAATATGCCAAAACATAACCAAGCTTTTGACCTTTTCCTTCCAAGCTACTAGAAAGTCTTGTTTTGGTCTGAGGTGTTTCCAGATTTTAACTTACAAATTACTAAATGTGTACAAAGTGTTTTGCAATCACTTTTGACAATTCACTCCAGCTACAGCAATTCCCTAGTCTCAACACTTTAACGGGCTCTCCCAGGAACCCTCTTTGCTATTATTTTTCATAGGCCTCTGAAAATTAATAAGCTTATTTCTCTGTTGTATCTAGTGTGCAATCCTCCCGCGCACACCCAAACAGCTTGCAGAATCAGTCAGGAGCTTGACTAAACATTTTTCATCCAGAAACAATTTGCAAAACCAACACGGCTGCAGAAACTTGTACAGTAGCTTCAATTCGGAAAACATCATAAAAAAAAAAAACACAGACCACCTCTCCTTGCAGGAGACGGCCTTCAGTGTACAACATGAAGTAACACGACCAGAAAGCTTGCTCGGCATTGCTTCAGGCTGGGAGTCAGAAATCTCATTTCTGTATTTTAGAGAAGTGCCTAAATTCCCTTCACAACTTTGCTATGTTGTACAACTGAAAAATCCTTCGGGTCACAAGCCCCAGTTGGGGACTTATTTGAATCAGTAAGAAACTTAAAACCTTTGGTGGTATTCTGCCTCCCTGGGAGTATCCTGATGGACACCTACAGATGGAGGTGTTTGTCTCTCCCTCACTTTTATGTCTACTTCCATGAAAAATTAAAGATGTCAGATTAGAACGTTTAAAAAAACAATACAAAAATTCAGCAGGATTAAAAGCTGTTTTTTTCTAAAATTGTTGCTAAATTCATCACCATTTCAAAACAAACTATTTCTAATACATTACTTACAGACCTTCAGAAGTTTTTAGTTCAACTGTTTGAATCAGAGAACAAATAAAGTTCAAAATTAAAACTACTTTGTAAATGAAAGTGAAGTCATTACATTCTAAGCATTTTATTTGTTCCCTTCAGCAATTCTATGTAGCATTCATGTTTAAGTAGGATATTCTTTGGCTGGAATAATTTTAGCTGTATATTTACATTATTGTAGCTATTCTAGCAGCAACATCAAAATTGCAATTATGTACGTATTCCAGATACTGCAGGAAAAACTGGCAAGAGCTTGATGTCAGGTGCCTTCCAAAGCAATTTTCTCTTTTGTATGCTCTTCCTTTTTTATATAATCATTTCCAAATTTGTAGTCAAGAACTATTTCTGGAACTATTTTTTCATTTCCATTTTGAGTTTGCCTAGTTAATTAAAATGACCTCAGGAAAATCTGACAAATCAAGGATAATTTTATTTTTCGGGGAGATAAAGTCACAGGAATTGCAAATGAACTGTTTAACAATGTGAAATCTTAAGACAAGTTTGCAAATCCCATGGGAGTTGCCTCGTGCTTCCCACCAGACTGAACATGCAAGGTTGGAAAGCAGAATTGCCAAGCAGCAGGAGCCTCTGTCAGAAGCATTGCAGTAGGACTCAGAAACAGGAATCCCAGTTCTAAAATCCCATTGCCGCAGCTTTCCATACCAGTAGGCTTCTGCTACTCTGTCCCCTGCGCAAGCACACCGCTTGCTCCACGGTCCAATTCAGTGTAAGCAATTTATCCCCTTTCCAACTCCCATAACTCTTCTTCCTAAATTGATTTGGTTTTTTGACATACTTCCACAAGCTTTCCATACTGACACAAGCTTTTTATTAAACAATGTCTTTTTCCTCATTTTGTAAAACAATGCTCAAAATGAAAAGAAAAAAAAATATATATCTTTTGTCCCTTTATTTTTTAAATTCTGAAGACATGTTTCCATGTCCAGACTGAGTCGTGCTGATGCCTTCAAGAAGCCAGCTTAAGTTGCACAGTGATTCTGTGAAAGTTCAAGAGAAACAGGCATTCACAGTTAAACTGTTTAAAAAGTGCTAAACGAGCCACGGGTCTGCCTTGAAACATAGGCTCCTAGACTCCTTTTGCATCTTTCATGTCTGTGAACATTTAAATCTATAGCCAACACTGAACAGCTAAACAGCTCCATTTAGAAGACCACTATGTGAATTTATTCCCATATCTTTGATGCCGAAATTTAATGTGGAATATTTAAAACAATTAATACAATGTTTCTGGGAGATGTTTAAACTTCCAGCCTGGGAAGTCTCACAGGCAGAGACAATTAATTCAGCGACACATCTCTGATGAAAAGCTTGGCTAGCTATATACGCAGAGTTCAAAATTCCTTTACAGCTCAGTGCATTCTGCTTCACAAACGTTACAGTTCGACAAGAAATAGCCCCAAAAAGTTCCTTTATAGTCCTGTTTGGAACAACGTATGAAGAAACCCAGGGTGCAGACAAAAGAATGAAACATTCAGCAAGTGAAAAGAACAGTGGTCACGTCTGAGCCCCGAGTAGCAAACCATTGTGGAGCCGCTCCCTTTCCAAAGGGCACTGAAGAATGAATAAGCTGCTTAAGCACATTACCCCCTTATTCAGGTCAACACCATGCAAACCAGGTCCGCAGTGGTTGGGGTTTTTTTTTGGAGGGTTCACACATCTTGAGAGATTAACATTTGCTATCGACCATTTCATGGCTTTCAAAACAGATTACTGAAAAGAAAGTTTCATCCTACAATCGAGTATGTCAAGCTGACATGATGATTAGGTACTTCTCCTCAATGACTTGGGTTTCTTTTGTTCCCCAGCTTGTTGTCAAAGCTTAAACTTTGTTTTGTTCTTTTGGAAATCGAATCTCCATCAAAACATAACTGATTTTTTTCAGGTTAGTGGGTTTGTTATGCATATTAAATGATACTGAAAAAAAAGTTGATGCCAGTTTATTTTTAGATGCACTTACTCTAAGGCTAAAAAAAAAGTTCTAAAACATTCAGGTTTAGCAATGTGGTACATTCAAGCTTTAACAGAAATAAGGTTTTACAAGAATAAAGGGCTTAATTGAGGTTCTGGTACTGGAAATATCATGTAGATCTACTTAGAATTAGCTGTGTAAAATAACTAAGAGTTCTTTGAACGCCACCTGAGTGTATTAAAACTGTAATGACCTTTGGGGTTTTAAGAAAAAGGCAAGCCGTTTATACCATCTTACTTGTGCACACTTATAGTAAAGAGATCAGCAAACCATCAAAGTTCAAGCAAGGCTTGAGCTGTGCACCTGGCTCTAATTTAGCCACAAAAGCCAAACCGGCAAGAAACAGAAAATTGCTCACTTATATATTTCATCAATTGAGAACAAACATGTTGAAATGTCATCTATTCTCAAACTTGGCACTGAGACGTTTCTTTGGAACAGATACATGTTTTAATGAACAGCTTCATGGAAAACTGGAGGTGAAGAACTGCAAGACACTGAGCCTTTCCACTCCCAAAGATGGCAGCACAAAGCATCCAGAACCTCTCAGTGCCATCTAGAAAGTGTTCGGTGTACGGTAATGCTTCAGAGCAGCAACTCCCCTCATGCCATTAAAATGTCAAACCCCTCCAGTTCTACAGGGGGAAATTATTTGCGTTAGAGCCACAGTTATTAAATTAAAGGAGAACTACATTTGTATGGGACATCGGAAGCTTTGGGACAAGGAAGTGCCACGTGCCAGAAATGAAACACATTTCAGAGTATGATTGGTCTAACAGGGCACACAGTTACCAAGAAAACCAAGGAAATGCTGCTGCTTTTTCAAGTGTTAATACTTTCTTATATTAATACACTATAAATTCTTTCTCTAAAATTCTTCTTGTCTCTGTTTTCACAGGTTGGGGAAGGGCTGGTGAGCACAGGGGAATTTCTGTTCTCCAGGAAAGTTGAACATTTCAAACTTTTTTCTTTGGTTCCACAAGATTGAAATTTCACTTGATGTGAAACTTTTTCCAATAAAAGAGTTGGCCAGTCAGAATCAACATCAATGTTTTGGACTTAACTTCAGCTTCTATCAATACTAATTACCCGGTAATCAATCTGCGTTCATTTAAATTGGGTTTGTAAGCACTAACATGCTGAATCACAATTTTCTGTCCTGCAAGAACTGCTTACAGCTGCAAAGCGTTTTTTATGGCATTAGGAAGAATGTACAAGATTTCAATTTATATTAGACTAGGAAGCCTTTTTTTTCTTTGGAATAAGCTTATTTTGAAGTCTGAAATACAGGATGATGTCCTTAAAACGTGTAACAGATTCTGTGTTTCCAAATGCCAACTGAATTTCGGATGTGCTGAATGCTGCAAGTAACACTGACACTAATTAGGTTTAAGGGTGTAGAATACTTTGCAAAAAGAAGTTTCATAATCAGAGAGCTAAGGATTTTTTTTAAATTTTGTTTTCTTTGAACTACACTGGCCCCATGACATACTTAGTAAGAAGAGATCATGGCCCCTCCTACCTACACAGACTAGACCTTTGTCAACACATTTGCAAATTGCAAGGGGCCTCTTGCACAAGAAAAAGGGGGCCTTATCCTCTGTTTCGCCCCAGAAGAAGGAGACCTCATCTTCGGGAGTCTCAGCTAACACTGCATCTGGATAAACTCAACAGACAGGTACTGGCATACAGAGCATCATCTCTCTTTGCACCTCAGTTTCCTCCAGAGGATCCCCCATAGGACAGGATGTCACAAAAGATCCCAAAATAGGAGGCCAAAAAATGAGTATCATGATGGGTCATTCCATGTCTAGATAAAGGAGGAAAAACCCCACACATTGGATGTGAGTTTAAAAAGTTGAACCCAACTGTGCTAGACTTGCCAAACCTAAGTGGCTGCCAGTACCTGACAGACAAAGATATTGTGCATGCAGACAACGGTTGTACTATAATTAACATTTTCCCATCTGTAACCCTAAAAACATCACTGAAAATTCTGTTGTCTGTCCAGACAAAATTCTAGACCTGTGATAGCCAAGAATTTAAAAGATAATACATTCATAATGTTCCTTTGACATCAGTCTTAAATACAGTGCTTGAAAGGAACAGTTTATGTGGAAAAAAATTAATACCAAGGAACATTATGCATCTTTAAGAGTTCAAAATATAAATCTTTATTAATACTCTGATGAAGCAATATTCTAATGTAAGAGAAAAGAAGTTACAGTATTTCAAATTTTGTTTAAAATCATTTAAGATTGTGCTAAAAAATATAGAGAATATGTTCTCTTCCATACATGCGCAGTGATCCTACAGTTTTGCACAGCTACACTAGATGTTTTCAGTTATTTCTCCTTAAACACAGGCTTGACTTATCCAATCTAACTTTTCTATACATTCATAAGGTCGTTTATCTGCCAATATGACCTTTACACCCTTTGCCTGCCTTCTGCTCAGGAAGCTTAATTTCTTAACCCGAAGAGGAATAGCCAGTTGTAGCTTTGACTGCGCACTCAACCACGTTGCTTATATTCTAGTTATTTCCCACGCACGCAGACAGCTTTACCCAGCTGAAAAATTGCCAGCTCCAGCGAACTTGAATTTAACAACAAAATAAAAATCACTCTAATGGCTGGAAAGAATGCTTCACGAAGGAATCTCGTAACACACTATGAAACTACCACAGCCTGTCCCCAAGCAAGAGACTGCACAAAGCCAGGCTGTGCCAAGGACATTCCGTGGGTTGCTTCCGGCGCACGTACGCGGCACCGAATAAAGGTCCCAGTGTGCGAGGGCTGCGGGCAGACGGCGGGCTGCGTGCCGAGCGGGCCCCATCCCTCCTGCCCTCTCGCACGGCACGCTCCGCCTGCATCCCTCCTTCCCCCGGGGTGGGTACCAGCAGGGCTCTCCCAGGAAGTCAGACTCGTTCCCTTGCATGAGCCTGCAAAGCTAAAGACGGTTCAGCCCCCTAAGGGCAACGTTTACCAACATACATCAAACATACGAAATAGCACAAGCTATGTGAGCTGTTGGTAGAGAGGGAGCACCAAGCGCAAAGCCCAAAGAGGAAAAAGTTGCTGCAGCAAGAGGCAAGACGCTCTTGATTTTTCAAGAGGTAGAACAACACCCTGTTGTTGTTCAACAACAGCCTCTGCTCTTGGAGCCGGGCAATGCATTGGTGTTTGTGGAACCAAGTGATGGGTGAAAAGCTCAAGGGCTGTTGATGGTGCAGGGGCGGGTAGCAGTGTTGCCTTCTGGTTTGAGTCTGTTAGGTGTATCTGACTCACTCTCTTAGATTACCTCCAAAATACTGGAAATTGTAAAATACTTGTTAGAAATCAAAAGTTTATCTCATGATTTTTAGGTGTAATTCAAGACGTCCAAGCCCTTGAAACTCACGATACTGGTAACAGCCAGGTGCCCATCAATGATGCATATGCCTAAGGAAGTTCCTTTCTAGATTGACTTTTCTATTCCCAACAACCTGGGATTCACAGGGACACCTCGACTTCTCTTCTGGATTGGCTCTGAAAATTACAAGTAATGCACAGCATAGCTATGCTAACTGTGTATTTTGCCACGCTTTATATTGAATATTCAAAATTTATTTTTTTTTTAGAGGCAATAATACATCAGACATCAGATGAATTATATCTTTTTCAGAGCAAGTAGGCTTTTGTTCCACCTCCTCACCTTTCCGGTACACAGTATAAGTGATTCACACAAAAGTGATAAAGCTTTTCCAGCAAGTTTCCATTGCTATTAAAAAAAATTTCTTGCGGTAAAATTAATTGGAGAATCTAGCAAAAACTGCTCTGCACATCTTTATGGCAGTTTCCTATTAGGAAGAACCTGGGAATACAGCTGAGCAGTGAAGCATACTCCAGACTACATCTTTGCTAGCCAACAGACAAAGCAAAAAATAACGGTCTTTCCCTGAAACCTAAATACCGTTGGAACTTTTTTCAGGTAAAACAGCTTATACTGATGCTTTTCAACCAGCTAACTTCTAAAAACTATTAGAAGCAAATATCATAGAACTGCCATCACTGAATCTGCAGCGCAAGCCATGTTCTGTTCATAAGGAGAAAAGCAGGCATTTTCCTCAGGACTGGATTAGATGTTGTTCATCAAAGTACTGTAATTGAAGGAAAAAGCCCTGCTGTCAAAGCCAGCAAGTTAGTTTGTCAATTTTTCATACTAGCAAATGACAAACTAAAGAGGTTTTCAATTGTAAACATATAATTGTGACAACATCTTCTGTTAGTTGAAAGTTAGGTTCAAAATTGAAATCATAAAGCCCTTGTTAGACTGATCTTTAAAGCACTAGAGTTCTTTTCCTAGTACCATGCTTGTGTACCACCACCACATGGATGCATCAGGTCCTTCTTTTAAATCTACATTTAACTTCTACACCAAGTAGCACCTATGCTGAGCAGGTCATTACTAGGGCACTTGATTACCATTTTACAATTTCTAATCTTGGACTTTACTTTATTTATACAAAAGAAAAGGTATGGAAAGATCCATTTTCTGTGTGACTTGTGCCAACCTGAAAGTAATGGCATGCTATGTATGAACAGGGCACTGTCACCATGGGTGGAATACAGAGGCAGCTGTATTCCAGGGATGAGCACTAAGTGAAGACAAGCAGCATATCTACAGTAACACACTTCAATGATCATTTTATCTGCTCTTTACTGCAAAACTCTTAAAAAATGTTGAATTTACATCTTCCAGCAGATGCCTGAAAGTTTTGTAGGGACATCCAGCACAAAACTTCCCTGAATTTTTTATTTTATCCTTATTTATTGTTTGAAGGACCCTAGATAAATTTAAGTAAAATTCACCAGAGGTTTTCTAACTCTTCTTCCTCACCATCATCATCTGACTATAACCTGTCTTTCTCTCCATAGACAGAAATATGTGATTGCACACAAATAGTTACGGGTATTATTTCAATGCATATTAGTTACAGGTATTATTTCAATGTGTGTTTTCTGGTTGTGCTAATAAGCTAAAAAACTCTCCCAGTTCCTCAGCTTGACAATTATCTTTTGAAAGAGCTTTATAAATGAAATAAGAGCAAAAATCCCTCATCTCTCATACAACAGGATAAAGTCAAGAGCGGCTGAAGGATGCCCTGAGCTGAGGAAGCTCTTAGGAGGAGTCACTAGTCCCAAACAGCCATGAGAAAACTCCGTTCTGGGCAATTCTGACAAGCTCTGAAAAGTGCAGTTTCCCCACTAACACAGCTCAGACAACAGCCTGCTCCTCTCCCTACAAATTTTTCTCTCTTCCTTAGACATAGCACATTAGTCCCACTGAATATTGCTTTCTGCCTCTTCCTCAGGAGGTTACAAATGATTTTGCAACAAAAGAGCATCACCACAATGTCTAAGGTGGTACTGCTGCACTAAGTCACGCTAGTATGCATCATACCATCCGCTGCCAGAACCGTATCTAGCAGAGTTAGTAAGGACATCATTGTGTATTTTAAGAAAAAATAAAATAAACAGCAAGACAAATACTCTGCATTATGTTTAACAGTCTCAGAGAACTCTCCTGATGTTAGCATCTGTCTGCAGGGACAGGGACGATGCCAATTCCACAAATGCCTGTAATTCGAGTTGGAACTTGGAAGACACTCAGAATCATGGTTTCAGAGCAGCATTTCATCAGACACAATTTTAGGATGCATAACTCTTTTATACAGTAAAACTGAAAACAAATGGTTGTCTGCATGCCAGTGGCATTTCTTGAAAAACTTAATCATTTGCCTACTGAGAAAACAATAGTCCTGAAGAATCCAACATCATTTAGGACTTCATCAGATTATGCTGCATATAATCATTAATATTTTAACATACAAATAATAATTAGAAAGCAATCTGAGAAGTCTCTTGTATTTTATGCACATATTTTTCAGACCACCTAACAAGAAATCTCCTAAACCCCCTGACATCTCCTTTCTATAAAAGCTTTTACCGAATCCCAGAAAAATCATTAAACTCTCTAAACAACTGACCTTCCACAGCCCCCATACAGTTAACGACTATCGTTTCTTCTTCATGAACACCAGCAGCTACACGGCTAAAATCTCAATCTGCACGTCCTGTCATGCATCAAGAAACATTTAACAATACCCTTGATGCCACCTTTTGAAATATAGCTGATGGATAATGGGAACTGCAAGCTATAGACATAGATTGCCACAACCAAACTTTCAAAGTTTATTGCTCACAAAAAACATGAGGGAGGACGTGCTGGACCCTACTTGAGGGTCCAGCAGTAAGTGCTTATAAAAAAATCACAGAAGGTGGCCAAACAGTAATATTTAAGAAGGGCCAAAACAGTACCCATGGTAGCCTACACAGTACCCTAAAAACAAGTCTAGCCTCAGTGAAACTTTTTATAGAAGTTGAAGATATTTTTCTTTTCTTTCTTCCTGCAAAGTTACCAGGAGTGTAGCTATTATAATAAATTATCTTCTCCAGCTTAATCAAGAGAGTATGACAAGATACGGCTGCTTGAGGTGGTTCAAACACTTTGAATACATCAAACTTTCCTACACCATTTTTGCAAAGCAACAAACACACATGACTCCCTTTATTTTCATCCACTTACATTTCTAAATTTTGTTTAGGACAGGCAGCTGAAATGTCTGAATGCAAGCAGTCATCCAGCTTAAAAACCAGACAAAAAAATAAAAAAAATCAAATGACAAACCACCAACAACAAAGTGAATCAGAGAAGAGGAAAGACTCAGTCCTTTGAAGACAACATCAGTAAAGTTTTGCTATGAAGTAATAATACTCAGAAGAATTCCATCTTAATAATCTTCTTTCATCTGGTATACGACGAAAATAACAAACTTAAAGTTTTAAAGATCTCATTTTTATTTGTCTTTAATATACTATTAATAAAACCTATCAATAAAAAAAGTTTGCTAATATTGTATCAGCTTACACATTTTGACAGCACACAAAGTGTCTTGAATCCATCACATAGTTAATTGAACAGAATTTTAACATATCAACAGATACACCATTTACAAAACTCAAAATCTTGTTCTATGTTATCAGTACATCTCATTTCTATATCAACAGTTCTGATATTTTGTTTTGATCCTTTCGTTTTCATTCACATGTAACTACAAATTTCCATCACTTGTTGTGGCCTCCTCTGAGTTCTATTAAACTTATGTCTATTTATTTAATTTACTTCCATAAGCTACTCCCACATAGTCCTTCATCAAAATATCTTCGACCCTGACATCCCTGTCTCCTGTGCTGAGACTCAGACATTTTCTTTACTAGAGCCAAATGGTTTGGGCCTCTTTCTATATAAACAAGTCACATCAACAACATCCATTTGACTGACTGGCAATTATTAAACAAGTCTGGTGATATTATTTTGGTGCTGGCATCTCAGCTGTTGCCTACGTATCTGTCCTAGCACAAGAAGAAAAAAGGGAAAAGTAATTCTGTGCACAAAGTAGACCTGCTAGTGCAAGGCCAACATTTGTAAGAGGTCAGCAGGTGGCATGTTTTGTCCCAGACACTAGGCCCACTTCCATGGAGGCACAAATGATGCATCTTAATCCACCTTTTGTGATAATAGCTATATTTATGGCTCATTCCCTCTCTTGTCTTCTCCATTGCCTGTCAAATTGCTAAGGAGGCAGATAGCTAGCAGTTACTATTTCAGAAAGAACGGAAGCCAACCAAAACAAACACTATCTGTTGCTGTCTTCTGAGTATGAAGAGTTGGAAATGTCTAACGTATCTTGAAATAAAGTCTGCTGTCAGTTTGGTCAATGGATATTCATGCATGCAATCCAAAATAAGCATTTCCAGATATTAATTTCTTCCCTCTTTTATAGATCCCCTTGTGCTGAAAAGTGAAGTAAGAAGAAATGAAATGGACTGACAGAATTGCCAGTAACATCAGTACACAGCTCTTTCTTTGTAATGTCAGTTGAACCTGAGACTTAAATCTGGTGTCACCATTTATGTACTTTCTGCTAAAGCCCTCCCCTCTTCAACTTCTCGGGTCTTAAAAATCATTGCCGATATGCTGTTTGGTAAATGTGAAAATGTGAAGCACCGCCTGGCTTTGTCACATTTTCCATGGTCTAATGAAATAGAGTATTCCACAAAAGAAATATTCATAAATAGCATATTTCATAAAAATAAACGAACAGTCTCAGCAAAAGAATACTACGTATGCCTAGCCAAAATGGCAAAGTTTAAAGGATGACAATGGGTCAAAAGTAACAGACAATTGCTGAGGTCTTCTCACACCCTACACTGTAGAACTGCATTTCTCAAAGGTACAAAGAGTTTGTTTAATAAGGGGTTGACAGACGTTCAAAAACAAGTTTTAGTCTCTGTAGAAGCCTCCTGAGCCACACAGCAACAACATGTCAGATGCGGAGAAAGGCAAGTGAAGTGCAAACAGAGTGTGAATTCATGTTATCTAAATTAAGAACCTATACTGGGTATTTCAATATCTAAGCTAGTCTAAGTTCTTTTTATAGTCAAGAGACAAAAAAAGATACTTTTAACATACAATTCATCTGATGAATTTGAGACAGCTACTCTATAAGAAGAAGCGTCTGCTCCTCTTCATAAAATTAGCCTAGGATGACCAGCTCAGGTTCGGATGACTCTCAAGCTCTGCATCTCTTTCTCAGTCATTCTGAGCTTACCTAGTCCGGTGATGGGGCCCCAGAGTCTCGAGACTAATAATTCAAACACAAGCTTATAAACATCCATTCCATTGAACCTTAAGTATGGGAAAGATAAAAGAGAACAGGCAAAAAAATTGCTGCCTATGTGGGTATAGTAGAAAAGTCTAGATTTGGGTTTAGTACACAGGCAATGTAGAAAGGCTGGATGGTTGCAAGATTGCAAACACTAACCTCTAGTATTTTATGAAAGTATAAGAGGACTTTAAGCAGAGGCAACATAGGATGATGGCAGATGTAAATCTGGCACTGAAATATATAATAATATATAATTTTATACAACATGCATATTAAAAATATAATATGAACTTGAAAGTCTCCTTTAATTTAATTGTACTAGAACAATTGGATGAGTTTTAACAATTGTAGTAACCTTTTATTGTACAATGACAACAGGAAGACCCCGGTGGGGAAAAAAAAAAGAAAAAAAAAAAAAGGCTTTGCTCTGTTGTTTTTTATTTATTTAAAAAGGACTGTAAGAATTTTTCCTACTGAAAGGAAATGTAGAACAAGACATTTTTCATCCCCCTATTAGGGCAAAAGGAGACAAGCATTATAATAGTAGTAAGGTAAATACAGAATGTCTTTTTACTATTATAGTAAAGAATAAAGAACAAAGCCCATTACAAGGGAATGCAGCATTAAACAAAGTGCTGATAGTGTACATACTATGAAACGGAGAAAAATATTTAAAGAGAATTAATGTTTAAAAGTCAAGCCCATTTATATTTGAGTTTTATTAGTAAAACTGCTGGTACTCATAGCTGCTGAGCTATGCCTAAGAAAATATGGGAAAAGCATCTAAATGAAAACAAGGAAGGTGATGTAATACATTCCCCTGGGAATACCATGGTAAAGAATAGCAAATGATCTTCTACATTTACAAATAAGTCAACACAGTTAACAGCTCTAAATATGGTGGGAAATGCTGTTCCCCATTGTACGTAATTATTTCATAAAAGGGGTAGGCAATGTTTTGTATTTCAGCTCTCTTAATACATGATCAGTAGAACACATCCCTTAAGAAGCACCAGACATCTATACACAGTCTTCTGCTGAAGGTTTAATACAACCAAGAAAATACATAGTAAGGCAGAAGATACAGAAGAAATGGGAATTAAAAATAAATAAATAAATTGCAGAACACTATGGACAAAATAGAAGACAAATTCAAAAATTCTTCAAAAGGCAGTCTTTAAAAGACTAAACCACACTGGAAACCTCAATATCTTGGGTAAAGTTAGACTCTCAAGATTCCCTCCCTGGAACCCCACCTCAACAACACGATGCAGTCACTTCAGGCAAGGGTTTTAGGCCATAGAGGGTAGAAAACATTCCTGACTAAAGCCATATGCAGTTTTGAGGATATACTTGAAAGTATAAATTGGGAAATGTATTATTTGAGTATTCAGTAAAAAAAATAATTTGATTCTTAGCCTTTTAATTGCACAAGTGAATTCTGAAATATAGCGACTTCCACTATTAAAACCAATTAAAATATTTGTGTAAAACACACCATCAGCAAATTACTTTCTGATTTCTTGCAAGAAAATCACAATCAGGAGGTCTCTTTGAATGTTACTGAACTATATTTTTAAGACTACCTAACGTTAGATAGATAACGTTAATTGCTCACATTGGTTTCCTTGGCATTCACTCAAAGCTGAGTCCACCTCAGCAGGACTTTCAGCTCTTACTGGCTCACGGAGAAAAGCCAACAGTGAACAATGAGCCATTTTCCTTTCCTAAGACTAAAGGCAGCAACTGCTTGGCTTGTAAGCTTTTATGTCATTTTCTTTTTTTTGCTTCCTTGCAGTTATTATCTGTTACTCTCCATGAGCACTGCTTGATGCATCTTGTCAGCGAGCGTGCCTGCACACAGCACATTGGATATATTTGGGAAAAAAAGAGAGGCTGTGAAAATTTATTATAGCTCTTAGAATAAATCCGGACAGAAGGTAAAGAAACACACAGAGGAAAAAAAAGCACAAGACAAAATTCAGATGGAAGCTACGATGCAGACTGACACATTTAACAAGATTAAAACAGGAAATGTGGTTTCCAAATAAAACACAGTATTCCAAAATATGGAATATCCTGTGCAATGAAGGCCTCTCTATCCAGTAAAAATTTACTATTTCTGTTGATGACAAGTCCTGTGAAAATATGGAATTTTCTAACAGCCCAGATACATCCATTACATCATGCATAGAGTTAATGTATCTGTGTGTGCACAAACAGTTCCACATAAATGAATGTCAAGACTGAATACGCACCTATGGTTAGACTGGGATGGCATTTACTGTGATTACTGAAATAAAAAAAATAAATACAGAAGAATTCTGTATTACATCATTCCTCCTCTCATCACGTTATAAACAGCAAATTACTCAAGAAATACTACCTAACTTTGTGTGATGCAATATAATGAGACCAAATATTAGAGTTTGATTGAGGCCCAATTAGACACATCTTCTGTTCTGATTCATTATTTGTAATCACGATAACGTCTGTACTAGCATAAAATAATCTGATATATCAAAATTCAAGTTTAATTTTTTTCCACAAGATTCAGAAAAGCACATAAAAAATTACTATTTCTTCTACATCTGGGTTGTCGAAATAAAGTGAAGAAAACTCAGTATAAGCAAGAAAACACAGAACAAGTATTCTGACATGCTACAGAAGGTGACCTTGGATAAGTAGGTAAGCACGTGGTAAGCACGTCACCCAGTGGCGCCTGCGCTGAGGGAAAACGGTGGGTCTCATAAGTACCATCCCTTCCCAGCTCATTCTTTAGGTTCACAAGTGTAATATGGATGTTGGCACAGATTCAGGTGTGCCTGTTGTTTAAATAAAGCATGTTTAGGAGCGATTGGCAATGTCATATTTATTTGAGAGGTGGAATCTTCTGAAACACAGTAAACCGCCCCAGTTTTGGAAGATGCATCTATAAAAACAGATTGTACTTGCCCATTCCCTCCTCTAATGCATATTCAGTCCACTCCAAATAACGAATAGATTTAAAAGAAGACTACCAATTCCTGCAAATTAAAGAAACGTGGGGTTTTTTCTTCTGCACAATGGGCTAGACAGAATTGTAATTCAGAAGTTACTTTACTTTTCAGTACTTCTGAACACTGAAAAGAGAAAAGAAAAAATGACTCAAGCCATTGACTCTAGGAAAAGTAGTATCCTACCACAATATTTTCCTGCCAACTGGAAGCGGGGAGAGGGGAGGAAAAAGGAATATTCAAGTATTTTCTCCTTTGTTCAAGTGCTGGCAGTGTACTACTTGGGAAGGCTCTAGCAGCAAGATCTAAGGGGGAAAAGAATTCCAGTTGTAAAATGGAACTTAAGGAAAGTGCAATTATCTGCTACCAGAATGGCATAGACAGGCAGTAGCCAAATGATAAAAAAAACCACAGAAGATTTACTCCATCAATAGTTTTACAAATTTTCATGCCTGGAATTCAGCACCATAGGGCCGTAGCATTACCTTTCAGCACCTTCTCTGGCCTGTTTTGTGGAACATGGGAAAAAGCTTTTCTCAGTCAGTCAGGTTAATTTGGTCAAGGACATTTTAGCATAGCTAAATGAAAAGCTGTATATCTAGAAACCTTCTGGTTTGATCACATATAGTGTCATTTGTATTTCAGAATACTCAAAAGTGCTAGGGATCACACTGGAGAAAATAACCTAGAAACGAGATTCCTATATATGCACCAGATACAAAACCAGATCCTTTTTATATAGACAGGAGCAATCTCTGTTCATAGAGCTCAGGAAATGCTACTGCTGTTTTACAGTAAAACTATCACTGAAATGCTGTCTCTAGTTGTAACAGTGTTCATTCAAGGGGAAGACAAAAGGACCTTCCTAAATTTAGAGAGCATTACCATCCCATAACACATTTACTACACACAAACAACTGCGTAAAAGTGCCCCTCATCTACATAAGAATGCCAGTTTTTACTGCCTTTTATCTAGAAATCCCTACAGCTGTACACAATTTACATGATTTCTTTGATACATTTATATCTTTCGACTGATAAGATATGAAATTGCAGGTTTCCTCTATACTAATCTTCCTTCTGCCCAGGTTTCTATTTCAGTTGGTTGGAATATGAGTAATAAAAGCAGATTTGTTTCTGTTTTCTCAACAGTTTCCATTTACACATTCCTGGGTCTTGAATCTTGGAAGGCTGGTACTAGTTCTTATGACAATTGGCAGTAATTTTGGGAAATGCAGAAAGCTAACTAGCACAAGTTGAAGAACTGAGCTTGAATTTGCACCTCAGTTTTTCTAGATTCAGTCCTCCAGCATGGATGCCTGTCATTCCTCCAGAACAGTCAGAACTGCCAGCGCAGTCATGTTCATTGACCTATTTAGGGCAACTGTGAGAACTGCCACATTCCTGCATTTAAATATTTGTAGTAAGTTAAGGGAAAAAATATTCCAAAGCAAGCATGCAGGAAATAACTCGAAATAGCAGCCCCCAAGTCCCTGAAGCGTGTCAGACGAAGGAGCAGTAGCTGCTCTAGCGGCTGCCCCTCTTGTGCACTGTTCACTATTTCAATGTCTGCATTTGACAGTTACAAGAATAAAGAATGGCTTCAGATACATATATGCGCCCGTATTAACGGCACATACATACGACCAGGCAGCTATTTATGCCTACCCAGAGCAAGAGAAGGTTTGCGTGTCCAGCGTCTCTGAAGCCATGGCGGGTGCAGGCGGTGTGGCTTCCGACACCGGAGCAATCCCGACGGCTGGCATGTGGCCGCTGGCCCGGCGCTCGGAGCACCAAGGTGACTTCTGCTAGGAGCTGCCTGTGTAAAAACTTCTTCCACACCAGCTGTCTTGGCTTTTCCGCGTTGCGTGAAAGTACTGTTTAGAAGAGTTGAATGTTTTCTACCTAAGCTGAAATTTATGGTAAATGGTTTACGTTTAAATGCTAACACACAATTAATCTTTCCAACGCTCCCAGAACTGGTCACTGCCAATATTGAATTTAAACATGCAATCAGTCCAGGATTGCACTGGCAGCCCTGAACTTGTCAGAGCTTCTCTTGTAAGATACCAAATAAACACAGTTCTCATTCCTCTGTTAAGCATCCATTATTAGACTTTTATGGTCAGAAGAAACCCTTTCACCACTGGTTTGACTTCTATATAACACAAGCCATCAGTCTTCCTAGATTTCATTCCTGCTCTGGCTGGATAATAGTACTTTAACTAAACCATGTCTCATCTATGATCTTTGGACACTAAAAATACTGCCTCCAAGTAATTGATAAACATATTAAACATTGCAGAGCTGAAAAAAAACCCTGAAATACCATAAAACCACAACTATTTTTTATTCCTCACAGAAATAAATGTTTTAAATCACATTTTCTCTAGTAACACAAGAGGCCTGATTTGTTTTATATTGGTCCAGTTTCTTAAAAGACACAGTAAGAATTCAAATATGTTTCTGATGGTAAAATACAAAAGTCAACCAAAATCTGTAAACTCACTTTAACATTAGATTTTTTTTTTAATAAGCCCATGGTAATCAGCAATAGTTATTTTACCGTTAATTCTTGATTAGTCAAACTTTCTGATTTTACTCAATTCTTTACCTAAGGTTACAGCAACCAGGACCACTGTATTTTAAATAAGAGCCTTAACTTTAATCCAATCTTCCTGAACTTCTCAATTCATCTCAGTTATAATTAAAAAAAACCCAGTACTTCCTCCTCATCCAGCTCAGCATGGTCCAGAAAGCTTTTACTGGAGTTTTTGTTAAGAGAACTGTCCAAAGCATTATTTGGAGTTTCTGATTTGAAGATCTTGACAAATTTTTAAAGCTTATGTTTAACATATTCATTTGCTGTTAATAAAATGGAAAATAAGACTCTCGCCAAGATAGATAAAACTGACATTTAAAAAATATCTACCATATTTATACTGACAATCTAATACTTCTGCAAGTACCACCATTAAGGTAAAGCATTAGGAATAACAGAAAATCTCATTCTTACTGTTCTTAATCAATATAGATTAAGTTTCTTTTCTTTAGTGTCTATTGCTTTTTTTATTGCCTATAAGCCCAGTTTTTGAACTTGATTTCTATTACTGGGTTCTGCTGTCTGGTTTTTGGGTTGTTTGTTTTTTTTTTTGTTTTTTTTTTTAACTGCCAGTTTTCACATCCCTGTAAGCCAGGCTGATTTTTACCAACAGGCTTGCCTCAACATTGTTTATTTTGTGCAAGTTTAATAACATGTTTTAGGTAGCAAACCATTGCCATTCACATTTTAATGTTTAAGTGTTTTTTCCTTGATTCAGCTTGATTACTTCTATCATCCTTAACCCATCCCAGTTAAAGTGCTGAGTACGTGTTTCAAGGGGGTTTCCATTAAGTTGTAGTTGCTTTTACCTTGATAACCATTCATTTTTCTCCTGCAGTCTGTTTCTTTAACCATTCCAAAGTGATTAACATATACCTCTGTAACATTAGATGAATGCCCAGAAGCCAGAGATCACATCGCCTCAGGATTTCCAACAATACTTTCATACCAGTACTGAGACTGGTGCCTGAGTATGTGTTACTTGGATTGAAATCCCACCTGAGAAGCACCATTCTCACACCTGAAAAATACATGGCTACTGGATAAGGCACAACTTTTAGTGAGGTTGTCATGGTCTGCAGTAAATAACTAATACTCCAAATAATGTTTTAAATGCTTTGGATAAAAATGTCTTATCAGCGACTATTTGCCTCCAATTTGTCAATGACTTACGAAACAGGCATATTATTTTTGGCAGTGGTCAACACCACTTCTTTTGGACACTCAGTCCCACACTGATTACATGGATTAATTTACTAGTTTGGTCACGCAAGTCTTTCTACTAAGTCAATTTTTACTCATAAGTAAGCAGTTTCCATTTCTCTTGCTTATTATCTAGGCAATTGTCTAAAAATGCTTTATTTGCCTCTCTTCTCTTTCCTTGGTTTTATGAGTAGCAAGATAATAGCCCAGCTAGAAATACCTCTGCTAAAGCCAACAGTAATAAGGCTTTTAATAACCATCAGAAATTGAGTGAGTTGCTCCTCAGAGTTACTGGTTTGGGTCCTGTACACAACAAAACAATACAGGATGAGAATTTGTTGTTTTTTTCTTGCAATCTGCTTTAGAGTAAGATTTCATTTTTCTGGAGAATTCACAGGTTGTCCACAACTGCATTATAGTTGCCAAAAATACATATTTTAAAACTTATTTTAAAGAACTGGGGCCCCCACAGAAAGGGTAAAGGAACTAATCTAAATGGAAAACATCTGCACATTTCAAAAAACATGTTCAGCATAATTATTATTTATATGTGCTCAAGTTATGAGAGTGATTTCTACTGTGTCTTATTATGAAAAATCCTGGCTGGGTAAGAAAATATAGCAAAAAAAATACAGTTATTTGTCCAAGAGGTTTAGATTTTAAGATAAGGAATTGCAGTGCAATTCCACAGCAGCTTGACCTAATATAACCAGCTTAGCCAGCAAAATGTGATTGCTTTTTGGTTGTTTCAGTTCTCTGCAGTGGCTCACCACCTGGTTCCATGAACACCAGCATTCGGGAGGGAACAGGGATGTGCTGCTGGGGGAGAGGGAGGGTGTTAGAGGGAAGAAATTAAGGGAGCTGGTGCCCCAGGATCCCTGACTTTGACTAAAGTAGCCAGCGAACTACACCCAAGCTCTCATTAATGAATACTATCCGGCCCATGTAGTCTTTTCAGTCAAGGGGTAGGGCAATAAATTCCCACCTGTTCATAACCCAACGGCAGAATTCAGAGGTCTTATTCCCAGTTACAGCTGTTGGATAAATGCTTAAACATCTAATCAACCAGTCCCCATGGGAAAAAGCCAGCAAACATCTATGTTTTGAAGCGTAGTCTAGGACAACCCTGAAAGAGCAATTGAGCTGCCTTCAGAGTTGACCATAACCCAACCATGCTTCACAGCCTTGATTTCTCTCTTGCTGCTGACTTCTCCTCAGCTCTGCAAAAACCTAGATGAGCATAAACGACACTGATGCATAAGCTAATGCGATTCCTTGCATGTGTTACAGGACTGAAAAAAACCAAAAAAAATAACTCTTTACTCAACCTGCCATTCATTCAAACTTACTTTAAGGTCTCTTGTACCAGTAAATTTAGCTGGAAATTTTAGACTGTCTGGCAGCATGTGCACATCCAAGCTTGATACACACCTGAGCAGGAATGAAAAGCTCCCCAACAGAAGCAGCCCTGTCCTACGCTGCTAACCACCATGTTGGCTGGGGACTAAAACAGGCTCAGCCTCTAATTGCACTGTACGACTAAACTGAAGCAGGTCATAATATGGTCCTAAAATAAGAAGACATATACCAAAGTGAAACAACAAAAGGCATCCTCCTGATCAGAAGGTGAATATTTCAGAACATAACAAAACACAGCTCACACAATTTTTATGCATCTTGTAATACTTTAGGTTTGCCACTCTTTCATATGCATTGAACTCATTGTTTAGTCACAAGAACAGTGACATGAAAGTTGAGTAACTGGTATGGGTAAGCTTGTTTTTCTATTTGTGCGTATATATATGTATGTTTTATATCTTCCAAGAAAATAATGTGCTATGAAAAATTTAAAATTTCAATGGAACTCAAGCATAAAAGCAAAATGTAAAGCCTACTGCAGTATTAGAAGTAGCTGATGCAATTAACTGTCTAGAAACATTCAATAATAGATTAGGTAACTGGCCTGGCTGCTCAAAGCAGGAATAAAACCATTTTATAGCTAATGAGACTTGTATGTGAATTGATATGGCTATGTGCTACAGTGTTCAGATGCACCTCATTAAGTAAGGCTGTCTGCTTTCAGAAGGGGGTTCTTGAGGGATAGAGAGAGAGGGTAGCAGGCTATTTCTCAGTTCAGTAATGCTTTCATGATGTATTGTCTAAATTATCCCAGTGGGGCAGGGGTGGAGGTGTGTGTATAAAGCTGAAGATGCACACACCCAACCCAACAATCTAGAGGTCCCAGCTAAGTTGACTGATACAGGAATGCTTTGGTTAGCTATAATAGACATAAATCTCTGTTACCTCTATCATGCATAAAGTTTAATGCTTACATCATTTATAGTATAACTTTTTTTTTACTTCTGTTAAAGCATAATGATATTGCTGGTGATATTTAATTTGACATCATTCAGAGTCACTAATTCAAGTATTCTTTCAGAAGAAAAAGAAGGAAGAACAGGGGCCAAGTAATTAACTAGTAATCCTGGGAGCCCTGGAAATAACAAAGCCAATTTTCAACAACTTTAAATCTCTGCACTTCACACAAATGGGAAGCCAAGTTAAAGAGTGTAAGGTCCATTAACTTGAAGCGCTAGGACCTCATTTGGGGAAAACTCAGAGCGTTACAGTGCTTTCTATAGCTAAAGTCAATGTCAACTGAAGTACGTAGACATGCATTCCCAGCACAGATCAGGCTATAGCTTCAAGCTGTTCACCAAAATGAGGGGCACAGTCAGAATTCACATCTGAAATCACTGCAGAGGAATTCTGCAGCAGAAGTGGAGAAAGAATGCTGCCTTAAATTGTATTTTTTAACTCTATCGCCCCCCTCTTCTTGAGATCTAATTTCCTATACCACTTTTTAAACACGTACGATGTATGCGGCACATTTTTACAGACAACAGCATCCTTAATTACTTGAGCCTTACAAAACAGTCTACACTGTGCATTAGGATGAGTATATCTACATTATTTATTAGGATTAGACTTTTTCCACGGGACTTTTTTGTTTGCACATAATCAAAGCTAGTACTATAACAAAGACAAACAACTTTTTACAGTTCAACATTTATATAGTTCCCTTCAAACTGCTAATACTCACTACACCTCAGAAAAGGATTTACCTCATTATCTGTTCCCACATCCAACATCACTGGTAGACACTCATGAGGTTTTACTCCTCCGCATGCCGTATAAAGTGCCAGTTTACCAACTGGAATGCCCATTCCATAACAGCCAAGGTCTCCAAGACCAAGAATACGTTCTCCATCTGTCACCACAATAGCCTGAAGGAAGAAATAAAAGCACTTTAAAAATCACTTCTTTGCTTGTATGTACTAAGTATTCCATTAACTTCTTACTATAATTTTTTGATTTTCATGTAAAAATTCTAACAAGTACAAACAAATTGATAGTACAACAAAGGCCCAGAACTGGTTTATTGTATTTCACTGTGGTTTTGTTACACTATTTTAGACTCTTGCATCACTGTAAATGGGACTTTCATACAAAACTTTTAAGAACACACAGGAGAGGTATTTAGTATTACATTACAAGGGAACTGGCATTGTTCCCTCTTACGTTTTTCTGTCAACAGTATGAAAACAGAATAGGAAGGGAAAGGAAGTTATCCACAAACAAAGAACAACCCCGCACTCCTGGGTTTTGTCATGGCTGTTTTCAGCAGAACCAGAGCCAGCCACTCCTGCTGGCCTTTGACAGGGCTGTCTACAACCACCTGGTTCTTACCCTTCAAAGATGTATTTCTTCTTCCCTTGAGCAAATAACACACTCCATCATACTTATACATGTGAGGAAGTATGTGTTTCATATACAGTAACTCTGTAAACCCCACAAAACTGTCTGTGTTAAAAAGGAATATTTTTCATAGTAAAGGACAGAAGTGCTTAGTATGGCAAGCAGCTGACGAGAAAATAATCTCCTTGTCATGCTCTGTGACAAGCAATTTTAGTTGGAAATTTAATATTTTTTGTGAGACAGCTCATCAGGTACCATATGTGGAGAACTATTAACCCAAACACCAGAACAGGTTGCCAAGAGATTTTGTGGAGTCTCCACCCTCGGAGATACTCAAAACCCACAGGCTGGACACAGCCCTGAGTAACCTGCCCTGGCTGACCTTGCTTGAGCAGGAGGATGGACTAGATGATCTCCAGAGATGCCTTCCTACCTCAACCACTCTGTGATTCCCTGAAATGCAGAAAAACCATTCAGGATTTTTTTGATGTATAATATTCAATGTAATTGACCAATTAATCAGTAAAGGATGTCCACAGCTAAACAAGTAATGGTTTAAAAGCCCCAAACTTTGGCTGTGACAGCTCATTTTTTAAATAGAAACAATGCTAAGAAATCACTGAAATCTACTTGATAAAATGCTTATAAAAATATCTTAACCAAGTCACCTTGGGTGCAAAACAGTGTCAGCGTTGTTATGCAACTAAAACTGAACTTACTTTGATAATATTTTCTGGCCAGGATTTAAGCATTGTAGCGATGTGTCCCCGGTCATGGATAGTAATAAAAAGACCTCTGCAAATAAAAAAAATACTTTTCATATAAACAGGCAATTAAATAGTGCAGAATAAATCAATTAAATAATAAAATAACTCTATGCAAATATGTTTCCAACATATGTAGATTCAGTTCAATAATAAGTGCTCAGTTTTGTATGAATGAGTACATTAAAAGTCTGCATTTAGTAGAAGTCGGAGAACATGTAACTCGGTGAAGCTTCACTGAGCAGTGAGAACCTGCAAGAGTCATTTCTGAAAATTGCTAAGTTTGATTTTAAGGCTCACTGAGTACTTGATCTGTTCAAATGTGTTCATTAATTGTCCCAGACCACAAAACATGTTCATCATACGACAGTGATCACTAGTGCCCCAGCAGTCCTAATGTTTACAGACAAGAATAGGCCAAAGTTTTAATCTGTGAACAAAACCTGAAATAAGCCATATATTATCATTACATAAAATAATTCAAGAGCATTCAGTTAGGTGTTTAGAAAACAGTCTTCCTATTTCATTAGATTGTCCCTTTGACACCTACAAAAGTGGGAAATTATCTTCTCTATATGAAAATCTATTTGATTTGAAAGCGTGTAGCACATCCCACAGTACTGAGCATATCAAATTTTTACTTTGAAGGGTTGTAAATTGACCTTTAGTTCCACCAATGCAGAAGAGCATAAAACAAAATGAGAGAAAAGTGTAATTCACATTTCATTTTTTATTATAGAAGCAAAATTGATATAATATCTTATCCTACTCTTCAGCATTTTATTCTTCATTTATTTTACCTGACATGCAGATATACATCCAGGTCCACTCAGACTTAATTTAATTCCATTTCTTATCTACTTTTCTCATGTGAGAGAGTGGAAAATAATTCTCCCACTAAATTCAATCTCTCAAAAGCCATGAAGAAAATATCAATGAAGAAGCACATGTCAAAGATGCTTTCTTGTAATTAAATTTTGCATTAGTAAGTATAAAGAGTTGTCTTCTGGAATTATTCTAAAGCATTTCATTTGCCTGTTATAAAAGTTATAAAGTAAAAATTAGAGAAGAGTATTGAAAAATAATTTAAATCTAAGTCTACTACAGTATTTCCATATTCATAGAACACTACAGTATTTCCATATTCATAGAACTGGGTACATGAGCATGTGGGTCACACTTGTCAGATATGGCTGCAAGTATTGCAAGTCAAGCAAAAAATTTCCTGCAGTGTTAAAAAGTATATTAGTCAAGACACAAAAATGAGTCCAAACATTATATTTAATTTCACATGTTTATGTATTTCATACATGTTAGATTATTTATATTTTTATATATAAACTAACACATGATCTATGTCTTTAATTTTATATTTAATTTCATATATGTGTCTTCTTCCCCTCTGATGTCAAAAATATACAACTGCAATTATTTATTATTTTGGACAAAAGGCAGTGTAAGACACGTGGCAATTAGCTAAAGTATTTCTTAACCTTAAAGCTAATGATTCAGAAACAGAAACTACAACCTCAAGTGGCTAATTAAATAAAAACTGGCATGTTCTAAAAGAAAAATATATATGCACTGCATAAAGAAAAAAAAGGTCAGCCATTTCTGGTTAGATATTTTAAACTGTTTAAATTTCATTTTATGCATTTCCCCCTAGAACTGGGAATTCTCTGATCCTGGCATTCTCAATTAATTCCCCTTCTGCGTCCATTCCCCATGCTCAGAACAAATGCAGAAGGCTGGATGATTATGTCTATCAGTTGTTTCTTAATAAGTAACGCCTGTCAGCAGACTAATTCCTCCACCTCGGTGGAAGTGACAGTCCTCAGGGGGCGGGAGGGTTAATATTTACAGCACTTCTCAGAAGTTGTGGTATTTACAGCACACAAGCATTGCTATTTGTGAGCCAGCTACCTGAAAAAAAGGTGGCCCTAACAGTGAAACGCCATGAAGCAGCAAAGCAAAACCAATGCGGATGCTTCCTTTCTGATGTATTATGGAGCGAGCCATTTTATAAAACACTGTGTAAACTGTAAAACCATAAAACGCAGCTTATCAAAATTGCTAGCCTCGGAGACAGTCAGTTGGGAGAGACGAGCGTGCGAAAGGAAACGAAGATTGCAGGAGGAAAGCTATGTACAGGCATCACCCCTCTCTCTCCTTGTCCCCGCCTTCCAATTTACACTGACCTAATAGATTCGTGTTAAATGAAGCAAGATTTTGTATTGATTTCTAAAGAGCCGGAGCCCAGCCCAGTGTGGTTAAATGACCTCTTCCTTGCAAGCTAGGGAGAGAGGTCTCCATGGAATAAATTCCCTGGCAGAGGAAAATAAAGGCAGGGTGGCTGCTCCAGAAGGAATTTTGTTAGAACATTTGTAAGGACCTTTGAATAAGTATTGAGAGCGTATTTCAGAAATCTGTCCAAGCAGGATCACATTCAAACAACAATAGAAAATAGGGGCTGAAGTGCAAACAGAATCATGTCGAAAGCATTGCGCTCCCCTCCTTCTCCTCTTCCCTCCATTCTTTCTGTAGATTAGTAAAATGTTTCTGGGCACATCAGCCTGACTGAGAAGATACCCCTGGATTTAAGGGCACAGAATAAGAGATAAGAATTTTTTATTCTTTTATCTGGATCTGGTTTCCCCACACTTCATTTCTTAATTAAAGCACTTTTCTCCTTCAAGGCGCCCTTCTGCAAGAAGCTACACCAGGTTGCAAGAGGAAGCCCAGCTTGCAACGGCATCAGCCACAAAAATATTCAACCTACATTACTGGGACTGAACTCGCTGGCAATCCTACCTGCAGGCAACCACCAAAAGGTAGCACTAAGTATTTTTTCTTTACCATGAGGTCATGCTATGTCCAGGAAAAGCACCAACTGCAGAAGGTTTATTACAAGTGAGATAGGGTGACACAAGCTATCATCATAGTTATTTTTTGGCTGTCATAGCACACCCATGAGAAGAATCAAGTAAGGGGCAAGGTACGCAATGTAAATTGAATTAAAGTATATATGTATTTCAGTCCAGAAATCAGACAGAATTATCCGTTTGAGTATAATGTTAATAATAAGCACTGTCATGTCAGGGACGCGCACCCTGCTCTGCCAGCTGCAGAGCGAGACAGCCCGCGTGATGGGCGTCTGTCTGACCCAGCACGTCAGGATGGGGCAGCTACAGCAGATGGACAGGTAACGCATTTCAGCACATGGAGAAAGAAACAAGATGCCGAAAAAAATGCTTAAGGGTTTAAAAAAAAAAAAAAAAAAAAGAGGTAAAATATGCTGCTTGTTTTTCAGTGTGCACGTATTCGCATACCTAGCATGAAAAGCATCTCAGAGGGAAGCAGGCTTAAATTCTCCTGTACACACTTTCAGAGCAGCCCAGGTTGACAAGCTCACTGTAAAAGCAAGTGCAGGTTTTAGAACACAGATAGTCCTTTCTGTTTGAACTGCCATCTCAGTTACACATACTGCCTTTTATTGCAAGGCAAAAAATTGAGACCTGCTGAGGCTTAAAAGGCCGATCAGCAAAACTGTGACCTAAAACTGACTTGAAGCTTGCAGCAGCAGATTAGTCTTCAAATTAACGTGGTCATTTTGAACCTGGCACGACGCGGAACTACGTGGAACTTGTCTGAGCACATATGCAGAAGGGCTCATCTTCAGTCACTTCGGCCCCAGTTAGCCTTCAGTTCAGCACTGGTTTGTACCAGTCTAGCCAAAGGGATCACTTCTACTTACAACCACTTCAGATAGCCAGACGATGTACAAAACTACAGCGGTGGAATAATTATGCAAAGAAGTAACTGTGCCTCCTTTCTTCTTGTCACACCACCAGTAAGACCAGAGCCCTGAAGAGCAAGGGGGGAGCCCACGCTAGGACATCGGGATCCACTCAACAAAGGGTGGATCTATTTTGGGTCACTGAGCTCACTGCACTCTAGCAGATTTTACCAGTGATGTGGCGGTCATTCTACATCACATAATTTGGCTCTGTTTCATTAGAACTTTGATCTATGAGAACAAAGTAAACAGAATTAAATGGAGTATTTGTTTATTATGTTTCATGGAAGTAATGTTCCACCAGCAATGTATTTGTCTATTTTCTATTAAGGAACAGTTTAGAAAAATGTGTCATAGTAACAGAATAAGCCTTTCTTTCCTCTTCTTATAATAACAGGAGACAATCTAACATGTCTCAGAAAATGCCAAACATTTTTTAATGAAAAAAAAGTTCAAACTTTTCTCACAACCCTACGTGTCCAAAACTGTTATTTGAATTGTGAACTGTACATAGAATTATAGTAGAGGTGACTTCACTTCCCTAGGCAGGCTAAATCAACAAGCTTAATAATAATCATAGTTATAATCAGAATAAATCTCAAGGACCAGCCTCAGTTTATTTCTGATTTCCCAAACTCTGGTACTTTGCAAGAAAGTGGTAAACTACTTCCCTAGTCCCTGTTGAAATTCCCTCCTATTTTTGTTAAGATTATAAAAAGCGGTACAATCCAAAAATTGTACTAGAAACTAAGAGTACCTATATCCTCCCCACAAAGAACGTTCTGCTCTTTTTTCACCAAGAAATAATAACATTTCCCATTATAACTGTTCACTATGGTCTCCCATCCTATAAAAACATTCAAGCTTTTAATTATATATTACCTTAGCAGGTTCCTTTGCATAGTAACATTCATTTCAAGACCTCTGAGGCCTAATAAATACAACTGATGAGCTGATTGAAGAAATGCGGCTGTTCACAGTTTTATTTATTTATTTTTTACCTTTCCCTCTGTACAGGGGTGAATTTCATTACTTTACAATGCACAGGTATATCTTTAAATAAACAAAATAGTTGATGCTGAAATTGCAGCTGCTACTGACCTTCATCCTGAATTCATCAGTATTGAAGAAACATGGGCTTTACATTTTCTAGGTGTTGCATACTCAAACTGTATTTAAACAGGAAAGTTTGTAAGAAGCAAAACAAAGATTAAATCAAACACCAAAAACAGTGCAGGCACATTAAGAGAACAGCACGTACTGTTAACACCTCTGAAAGCGTGGAGCTGTACACGAGGAAGATGTAGTTCATAAAACAGATAAGTACTAGCAGCATATGAAAGACAATGGAGAATAAGATATTAACCCAAACAAGACATAAACGTTTATAAATATTATGTGTTATTTCATACTCAGCATATGGTTTCCTAAATGATTGATTATAAATAGTTATTTTTTAGAAGAAAGTGACTTCAAGTATTCTAGAAGACAGATGCTAATATCTACCAACTCAGGTTAGCTATACTTAAGAGTAATGGAAGCCTCACTATAAATTTTTATAGTGACTCAAAAGCCCAGTTTGGCACAGGAGTATAGGGAAATAATTAAAATAGAGAAAAATACACTGTTCATAATCACTGTAAATGGGAAATGCTAATGTCAAGGGGTCTGAACAGTCAATCTTCAGCCACAGGAGCAAACCAGCACTTAGTCTTATTTCAAGACTCCCTTCTCAAAATGCTGTTTCATGGCACTCTATCCAGTGGCGGCAGCCTGTGTAGCACTCTTTCATGTGCCCAAGTCCATCAAAGCTGCTTATCAATCCCTGTTAGTAAGTGCAGTGCTTTAACAGTTACTACACTTAAAAATAACATCTACATAGCAGAGACAAGTAACTTCAGGGCACTTACAGAACAGTACAGTCTGCAACGTGAATTAGCCTTAAAAGCAGAAAAGTGATGAAACTAACGTGAAGGACAGCAGCTGTCAGCCTGGCATTTGAAAATACAACCTCAGGGGAATGAGGTTTCAGAAAAGAAAGGTTAGGGTTTGGAGGAGTAAAAGGCACATAACTCCAGTGACACAGAGATTCAGATGCTGTGGGATCTTTTAGTATAGATATTAAGATATTATTTCAAAATAAATAATAATGATGATTATAGTAATAAAATTTTTAAAAAATGACAACAACTAGGGTAGGTAGCTACTTCAGATTATCATTTTTCTGGTGCGAGCCTCAGCAAGCTGCAGTGCTCCAGATGCTGCACATCCAAGAACAAAAGTCAATAGAGCATCTGTGCTATGCTCAGGCTTGCCCAAGAGCTTCAGCTAGAGTCCATGGCTCTGACTTATCTCTCGGATGACGGAGACTGTGTGCTTCAAAGAGCCTCATCCAGATAGCAGTATAATCGGAAGAGCTGGTTCAAACAACCCCACGGGTTGCAGGAACTTCCAGATGGACTCCCTTTGCCCACACCTTGTGTTTTACTTCCAGCAATTTTTGTTGGCAAAACATCACAACCCAGTTGGACTGGGTACATTTTCAACTACAGCCAGAGCTGCCCAGAGACCCGACTTCAGGTCTCAGCACATTCCCTGTGGGAATCCAGCCCATGTGGGATTAGGGAAGTGGGGAACCAGGCAGGGGCTGCTGTTCAACAACCTGCAACACAGCGAGCCGTAACACTCCCGATCCACCGACGGGCAGGGGACAGATCACACGGACGTCACCCTGTCTGCCCTTCTGCATCAGAAACAGGCTCCAAAGCTTGCATGCAGTGTATATTTTATAAATTGTAACACAATGGAGTGGGTGAGAGTGAAAAAGGGGACAAGTTGCCCATAGCACTACAGACCAAAGGCAAATGAAAATGCAAAAGAGAAAAAACCTGCACATGGGTGCTGTCCTATTACTTTTCTCCAACATGTCTGGACTCTCCCAGCCCTCTGAGAGCCTGATTCGTGATACCAAAGCATGTAATCTCTGCATTGGTACTTTGAGTGCGTAAAGACTTTTGCAAAAGAAACCTTCTTTGCTTTAAACATTAGCATTCCAACAAAGTGAAAGCAGAATCGGGTAAACTCAGGCTCCAGAACTGGGCAAAGAAGTCAGACGTTTGTACGACAAAAAGCAAACCCATGAAGTAATTCCTCAACTGCTCTCATTCAACACAAAAACCATTACATTGTTAAAATAATCTGAGCAAAACATTACAAGCTTTACACAGCAAAACTGTAAAACCAAATTTAGGTGGTACATAAGCAATTATAGCTTGTTGCTTCGCTAATAATCCAAAAGTCTCTATTTCATTTTGGAAACCATAACATGCACCTCAAACTATTTCAGGTGAAAATTAAGAATACTTCATTGTAAAAGCAACACTTCATGGACTTTGTCACTGCAGGCTTTTTGCATCAATTATATAAAATACTCATTATTGTATATGTAGATAACACTGGTTTTTAATTACTGCCTCACCTCCTTTACTTACAAAAGCAAACAACACAGCATTTTGTGACGTAAATATTCAGACTGTAATGATACATCCTTTTCATACACCAACAGAGTATATCAAATCATATCTTCTTTATACTAACTTTTTAAAACATGAATTTGTTGATTTAACCATATTCCTAAAGTATAATTCATCTAGACAATCAGCTTTTATGTATTGTTGCTTAACCACATAACAGCAATTCAATGGGAAGTGTTTGTTTGAAAAGGAAATGGCAGACTTTGAGAAATACTGAGTTTTAAAAGCCAGAACCGTTTTGCTCCAGAAGCTACTTAAATTCTTCCAACAGTTGCTCAATAAATAACTTAATTACTTACACTCTGATAGACACAAATAGAACTATTTGAAGATTGTCAATGAGAGAACGGTTTACCAGAGCCAGACCCATTCATTTTTAAGACAAAAAATAACCCACTGTTCTGCTTCAATAGCTATCATGTTTGTATTATTTTATGCTAATACTAATGCCATAAAGAACCATCAACAAACAACATCAACCATGTATCTACTAGGAATCTTGCAATGCTAATGATGGTTTTTATAAAAAACCTTTTAAATGTTATTTAAACTGTGAAGTACTCAAACAAGTGAGATCACTGTCCTTCTATTTACTTCGACAACTTGTGCTGCCCTGGCTCATCGGAACATGGAAAATTTCCAGTATTTAGACAATAGCGTCCTTTAAGCCAGTTTTCATTGACCTTTAAATCACCATCGTTTGGTCTCAATGACCATTAACAAGGACAAAAGTGAAGACGTATTAAAAACGCTTCTTCTTACGGCATATCCTACTCAACTTCCACTTTAATGAAGAAGTGGCTTCTGAAAAGAGACACTGTCTTCCATTGGTAGAGCTGACCTTATCTGCTGAAAAGGAACCAAGGAATCCGCTCGATTTATGCCACAGTGACAAAGCAGTTCCTAATGCAAGCAGCTGCTGCGCTAAGAGCTAGCAAGTCAGAAGGCACGCAGGTTCATGTGAAAGCATCCAGGTTAAACCTGCCATACAAGATTGCCAGTGAGCACCCGGGCACAGAGCAGAGCTGTTTCACCCAGGCTTGAGCTGTCTGCGTACGGCATTTTGCGACATCCGAGACCCCCATCCTGAGGGCACGGAGATCACAGCATCGTCGAGGTCATCTGGGACCACTGGAGATCAGCCAGTCCAAGCTCCCTTCCCAAGCAGGGTCAGCTAAGGCAGGTTTTTGCCTTGGCTTCGTCCAAGGTAAAAACTTGGTACGGACCGTGAATTTTCCCTAGTTTATAGCAAGGAGTGTTAGCAGTAAAAAGAAAACGGCTGTTCTAGCGGAGTTTGCTGTTCCAAACTAAGATCAAATGCTTTTTGGATCGTGCTCCACTCCAAACATACTCAGAAACCTATTCCTGCTTTCAGTGGAAATCATATCAGCAGATATCAATTGAAAACAAGTCTTTGTATTTTAGCACACAAAGCTGGGCATAACACTCTGAAGAAGTACAGATCTCAATTTACCACCTGCACATGTTAAGATAAAGTATTTAATCTTAGGACAAAACCAAACAAGCTTTCATATCGCAAGCATTACTTCAAGCGAGAGACGTTAACAAAGAGACAGCAAAGAAGTTATTGGACCCATTTTTAAATCCTTACAAAATGGATGTTTTCTTCCTTCTTCTTGTTTTACTTTTAATAGAATTGAATATAGATATAGCATGAGTATTGTGCCCTACAATTACTAAAATAGAAGAGATTAAAAATAATGCAGTTTGAGTTGAAAAGCAAGCAACTATTCAGCCTCAGTTATTTCACAGACTATTCTCCTATCATTCACAGAAATTAAATTCAAATAATTTTCTGCTTAAACTTTAATTTTAATATTTGACTAGGTTACAAACAAAAAAAAAATTATGGGCTTGAGTTTACTGCCTGCTAGAGCATACAGCATCTTCCTCGGGATCTCACAGTGCATCAGTGATCTCTCAGAGCACCATCTGAGGGAGAAGCATGAAGTCTTACTATTGCAAAATAACCCATACGATTGGATTCTCATACATTCACGCTGTTTTTAATATTCCTGCAAGTTATTTGTTGCAGTGACAAATATGGCTGGCTTACATGTGTCTCAGCTCACGATTATACAGGGTAAGGGCAAGCACAGCGCAGATGGACCTGCAGGAAAGGTAATGCCCGAGAGCAAGCCGCGGCTGGAGGCACAAAGGGTACCCACACTGGTGTTCAAAAGCCACTTGGGTCTGAAATCAAACCTTATTTTAAAGAGATGCGTCCATCGACACCGACCAAACTGCCGAAGCGCAGCACTGATCGCAGGATCAGGTGCCAGGACGACAGCGGGAAGATCCCGGCAAAGCCCGCATGCGTCCATCTCCTGCTCTGCCCCTGTCCCGTTCCGGGCCTGCAACCTTCCTCATGCGAGACCCCCGGCTCAGCCTTCCTGGACCTGAGCCACCGCTGAATGGCCTGGAAACCCGGCACGCCGGCGTCTCCCACCCGCTCTGAAGGGCGCGCGCATCCGCACGCACCCTCCTTCCTTCTGCGTGCTTTCATCCAGCTGCTCACCCGCTTCTCCATCGCCCACGTCTTGGCCACAAGAAAATACGGGTTTTCAGGTTACTGTGATAAATAACGGGAAATTTGAGCAAGGCGTATAGCATAAAGCTTTTAGATAGCTATTTGCATGCAGGATGAGCATTTGAAAGCAAAACATTTGTTATCAAAATGTGACAAAAGTAATTTTCAAATAAACACTATGTTGTGTTGAGCATAACCATTTTCTTTCCACTGTAATGTGCAAAGTGGAGAGAACAGGCATAGTTTACTTCTGATCCTAAACAAAATGTGTCCGCCTCTTAAAATGGCATTTAAGTGGCACTTGTTAAATGTTCACTAACTACAAAAACTATTCCACTTGTGCATGAAAATTTTTCTGCTGTTCTGCCCTCACAACCAACAAGCTGGGCTTTGATGGCCACCGGGAAACAGAGGAAGCTTTAACAGCAGATGGGGAATTTCAGGCCTGACATAGTGCTTCAAAATAAAACAAAGTTTCTCTGCTAACAAGTAATCCTACCACAGAACTGACTTCTCAGGTTCACAATTTTTTTTTTTGACCACATGAAAAGATATGATTATTGTTTATAAATTCTCATGCAAAATGTATAAATCATTGTCTAGTGACAATGTGACTAGTTTTGCATTAAATTTAAATTCCAATGATTTGGAATATCGCATTATTCTCACCATAAAAAGCTAGTCTTTATGATTTTTTTAATTGGTATTTTGTTAATTTCCCTTTTGTTCTTATTTTAGTGGTTGCGATCATTGAATTGCTTGATAACATCATTTGACAAATTTCTTACAAAACTTGAAAAATTAAGTAATTTTAACAATAATGTTTTAATTAGGCTATACATATCCATAAAAACTTTCTAAAAAACAGAACTAAGCCTGACTAGATTCCAAACCAAACTTGACTTATTGAGAGACTCATCTTTAAAAAGCATATAATAACAGAAATCTCCTAGGTTAGAGTCTAAGTTCAAATCTGAGTAATTTTTAAACACAGAACTTAAGCTAAGACGTTTTAGAAAATTCTGTGGAATGGTACAGGAACTGATCAAAATATAGATCAATTTAATGTGAACTCCAGAAAAGTGTTGTGGTAGTAGGTCCCTGGTGTAAGAAGGGTTTGGCTGTACATCTGTCCCACACTCAATTTTTATTGTTTTCTTTTGGCCTCTTGATTTTAACCAATTTGTTACAATTACTGCACCTATAGGAAAGCTACAATAATTTCCATCATTTTTCATCCATATTTTCCATTTTCAAAAATATAAGCCTTAAAAAAAGAAAAATGCAAACAACCTGACCAGCAACGCTATTTCAGCTCTTATTGCCTGTTAAATTTACAACATGCCTGAATGTATAAGATGACAGACAAAATTTTTAGGACTGTGTCCAACAACAGCTTTTAACATGGGAAAAAAGCTGCAGGTCCAGCTCTGTCTCAGACAGAGAAACCAAGAGGCATACATGATTATTTTTAAGACTATGTTATCTGATGTTAAAGTTCAACATACCAGTTCTATGAAATTCACTGATGGAAAAAGTCTGTGTTAAAATTTTACTAGCAAAACCCAGGAAATGTATATTTATATTGTCTACATAATTTGTCTTTAATTATAGGGAATTTAATATATTTAAGAATAAACTAGTGATTTTCTGACTCAATTAAAAATTAGTAGAAGCCTTTATCATAAAATCTGAGAAAAAAATTACATTAGATGGAACCCCAAGGTAACATTTGAAGCATTAAACATCTGGAATGTATCTGGCCCCCTGTCATAAAAATTAATCTCAGCCATTAAAGACTAATGGTCTTGTACTTTCCCTCCTTTTTATATAAATTCAGTCATGACCCCACGTAAAGTTTTTCATTTCATAAAGCCATTATCAACATTTTAGGAAAAAATGCAGCATGCAATGATAGCGGCTAACACACACAGCTAATATTATTGCTAGACTTTACTACATACCTACATGAAACAAAGCAGCACAGCACACAGAATGGACGTAGCAAGGAGTCTTGGAGACAGTCTTACAGGGTGATGGCAGTATTCAAAAAGCATCATCTAGCAGTCACAGTAGAAGTGTTTCTGAAACATTATTTGTGAGCTTCCTACCTGGTCAAGGGACTCGAATGCTCAAGTCCAATGCCAAAGAGGCACAGGCTTTTCTGAGGACCCTGTCATTGAAAGTCTGTGGGCCATAACTTAAGTCATCTTTCAAAGACGACATTAGTTTCACTGTAAAGCTTGACTGCAATGTACCAACCACTCATCAAATGACTGAGGTTATGACCATCCTCAAGAAGAATCTCATTTCAGTGCGCGCACTGGAGTATTTTTCCATTCTATGTGAAGTGGCAAACTGAAAATAGAAATAGGTACATTGCTCGCAGCAAACAGAAATAGGACAGAATTGAGATCTTTTTAGATATGCTATTTACCTGAGAATCACAAATCACCCATGCTTGTATTCTAGTTATTTGTCAAAAAAAATTGATTAATCGAAGAGAAAGCAAACCGTGTTCTGTGTTTTCATTTTCAGAAGGAAACACCTACATGTCATGTTTAAGGAGCTCGTTCTGGATGGCTAAGGAAAACTCTCAAAGACATATTGTTGCCTAAAACAGGCAGCACAAACAACCTGCCATTCAACATACAGTGCAACAAACCTGTACATTCACATGTGCTTACGATAAACCTAAAGAACTCCAGGAGAAAAGTTAAAACAAACAAAAAAAATGCCCTCTAATATAAGAAAGCTGCCATTATATGGTGAACTTCTATAAATGGAAATGTGCTGCTGTGTCTCTGTAAGCTACATTATAGCTTCATCTCAGCAACAGCAAGGTGTTCCCTTCAGTGGAGCACTCCACCAAAAAGCCCAAAACAGCAGTTAATTTCCTTATTCTAGAGTATACTAAAATAAAATTGTGAGGTCTCCTAAATTCCCTTTTTCCTTAAGACTAAACAGAAATTCAAGTTAAATGTAGCTGCTTTCGGAATAGAGAGGCAAATGAGAAAAATTTGACCATCTTTGTGCCAAAGGCATAGGTTCTCATTCAGCACAAACTCAAGCTTACTTTCCTGTTTTTATATTTCTCAGTAAATGGTTCCCTGGAGTCCATCCCTTCTTTCTGCTAATTGATTTATGCCTTCCCTATCAATGCCTGCCTCTGGCTAGAAGCCCTTGCTTTTCTTACAAGAATTACTTGCTTGCTTTAGTTTGTATACATTCTTACTGTTTCATCTATTTGATCTATGCTCTCAGCAGCTTCTTGTACACTTACAGCGGTTTTCTAAAAAATACTGGTTTTCCTTCATGTGGTTTAATCACTTAATACTCATTAGAAGAAGGTGGTCCTTATACAAAGCAGAACTGACTTGCAATGCCACCACTTCACTCAGAGAGCAGTGGTCAGGATGACAGAGGCCTCACTAACCTTTCTCCACCTGACTGCAAGTTACACTATGTTAATGCTACTCTTTGGGATAGATTTGGGAAAGTTGCTATGACCTGGTCTTTTTATGTTTAAATTTATTATAATTTACATTTGCTGACACTTTTTATTGAACAGCGCACATAAGAAAACAGTTGTATAAAGCTATAAACCTTTGCTAAAAAGGACGAAAATGCCATGCAAGAATAAAAGGGTTCATTTCTATCCCAAAACTTTTGTCTCTTGCTTTTTCAGAAGCTTTGTATCAGCAGTGGCATATGGCTGTCTCGAAAGCAGTGTGTAAAAATCTCCCAGACTAAAAGCATTCAGCCATAAATAACGAGAAACACAAGATATATTAAAACACACAGTCATCCCATTGTTATGGCCTTAAAGGCTGAAAATCTTTACGCCTTCTCTTCACTTTCAATTTTCCATTTTAAGACCTATTTACCTTATCTATTTAGAAAACTAGACAGAGACAGAAAACTATGATGTTAGAATATCCAAGCTACTACAAAGTTAAGAGTGATTTCACTGGGGTTTTTCCTTCCTCTTTTGGACTTCATCAAATACAGTTACAGGAATAACTGATTTTTTTTTAAAAAGCTACTATATCTTGTATTGGAAGTGCAACAATGAGACAATGTTGGACTGTTGAGTAATGAGAATATTTTGAACAGAGAAGCTGCTGAATGTGTAAGCAGGGGATTTGAGTTATGCCGAAGAACGTGCAACAAATGTACAGAAAATAAGAGCTGGAGAAATTCCAGCGTAAGCACACTCCTAAAGGAAAACATCCTCTGGGCATGGGCTGGGATATATATAGAATGAGCTAATAAAGCATTGTAATTTTTCTAAGTCACTGGAGTCTCATCTGAAATACTACTGGTACCTCGTTTTGCAATACCAGGAGACAGCAATGGGAATCACTGGGAACTTGGAAAAAACTCTCTGCAAAGAAGGAGAGAGTAGGATTCCTCTATCTCTAAGAAGATCTTAATATTTAAAACAAACCCAACACTAAATGTTTATCAGTCACCTCTAACAGTTCTTTGCTATATGCTCATGTTGCCAATGCATACATGCCTACCAAATAGGTGATACCTATTTGTAAGCGCATGCAGTAATACAATTTTTTTTTTTATCCTATTGATATCTGGAAGTAAGCCCTTACCCTTCCACAGCATAGCCCTAGGAAGGGAGAAAGAAACATACACTTTTTTCTTAGTACTTCCCAGCAACGAATTGCAAGTTTGAATAGCACACAGAAGGGCGAGAGGACAGCCTGTGCGTGCACACACTTCACATCTCCAAGAAGAGCTAACAGCTACAGAAAAGCAGCAGGTCTCCTTCCTTGAAGTGCTCCTCCGTCTGGAAATGCACCCTACTAGGCAACCCCTGCAGCGCTCGCCCGAGGGGAGCGCTACCTCCTCTGGGTATCAGAGGGTTTCAGAATAGCCGCTTGTATAAAAACCGAAGGACTGCCATCCAAAATGCAAACAACTCCTCAGCAACAGCGAGTTCGACATTAAGGTTAAATAGCCATTAGCACCGGTATCTAGTAGAGAAACACTCAGCAAAGAAGTCACAGCTGCTGCTTGAGAACCATCAGCTGCCGCCAGTTTTGCAGCGAACAACACTTACTGATAGAAAGGGATTTCATTTTAACCGCTTCATTGCATCCGTGCAATTGTTGTCACCCTCTCTGAGAGTCCCTTGGATGTCTCAGCACACCACAAGATAATATATGTCTTCTAAAAGGACCTTTTATTGTTCGTCTAAAAGCATGCCTGACACTGAAGGTGTGCACAACAGCCTCAATAAATAAGCTGTAGCTTCTCCTCCGTTCCTAACCTCTTTTCACCAATACCCAGACCACTTACTCTCCACAGATAAAGTAATTTCTAACTTTACAGTTTCTGGCTATATTGGGCTGCACTGAAAGACTTACCTCACCTCCTACAGCAAATCAGTTGCTTTGCTCTAGAGGAAGCCTAGAGTAAACCAGCATATATGTCATAGGCACCGATGTGGTGGCCAAAGCCCTGGAGAAAATATGGGGCAACTGAGACTGATGGCAGAAACGTATTTATAATTACTAAGTATGCTCCTAAAGATTAAAATGAATGTTCTTTCCCTGAAAGCCAGTCCAAATGATGAGAGTTTGAGACGCTTCAGTACTAAGCTGACATCAATACACTGAAGATCACAAACTGCAAAAAAGTTCAAGTCTCTAAGACAACGGATTCAGATCTTAAAACCAAAATTATCACCTGCTTTATGCTGGAGCCACCAGCATCAGTGCTGTGTCTTGCTTTACTTTGAGCACTGTCTTAGAGGATTCGACATTACTAGGATCATCCACAAAGGAATTCACACTCTCTGGAGGAGAGAATCTGAAAATTCAAGTTCCTGTTCCAAAGGCTGATCAGACACCTGAAAAAATCTTGGACCATCATGTCTGTTCACGTGGCACAACCTTTCACTTGACTGTGTTGTCCTATACAAGTGCTAGGATGGTGCACAATTCCAGTCCACTGGAATGGATGTAATATGCAAACTATTGTGAACTGCAGGCCACAACTTCAGGGCTGTCCAAAGCCCCCCAGTCCAGAATGGAGGCAACTATATCTATCGTTTTGCACAAGAGGTAAAGATGAAGTAACATCCATTTGCAGACATTGCGTGCGATTTCATAGTCTGTCCTTGCAAAGGTGTTGAACTATGGAAAGTTATGGCTCTCTTCTTGAAACAAGTGACTTTTAAAAGGTTTGCTTTGGGGGCCAAATGATGTTGACAGGGATCTGTATAAATCTGGCAGCTTGACAGATGCTGTTTCGTGAGGGGAAAATTTTGGTAGATAAATATTGCTTGGATAGGGTAGGACAGAGCCAATGAGTAGACCTCTCCCGTACTCTATTACCTGATACTTCAGTGTCACTCACAAGTCTTTGGCCAAGTCAAGGTGTGAAAACTAAACAAAATCTCTGCCCTTAAAGTACATTTCATTAAGGAATTTACTACTTCGGGAAATCTGGAAGTTTGAATCTAAAAATTCCGGAAAAAAAGGAAGACATTGAAGAGTAACGTGGTTATATATTGGTACAAGTTCTAATTATTGATATGAAACTTAACTTGCCAAAAGAATATTGCTATTTCAAAAATGCAATTATATAGTTTCTTTGTTGGAAAGGATATAGCCTACCTTTTCTGTGGTATTGGCACTAGAGAGAAAAGATTAGTCAGAGTAAAGACATTTAACTTGGGATCATGTACTTTCTGTCCAGCCTTCTGCACGTAGATCCACAAGATGACTGTTTTAACAAACCAAACGAGAAGGGTCTAATAAGCACTGCATTAGTAACTGTCACATAAACTGTCCTTCCCATGTGGTGGAAAGCATGAGCAAGAAACATCTCTGTTTCAGAGGACTCTCTCAGTAGGATGCACAGTGAGGAAGATAATCATCGTACGCCAAAAACCATAGAAGTGTAAGTTCCCATTGGCTCAGAGTGCAGATGCCCTTGAAAAGATAAATTTCAGTCCTCTAAATTTATGGAAGAGGGAGAACTTTCTGTTCTAACCTCACACGAGAGAGTGGAAATGCATAAAAAAATAACAGTACTAGCCAAATGAGGACAGGGATACCCTGGAAATATCCAGGACTGTGCGAAGGAAATGGACAAGGAAACAGAGACAGGCATTGCCAGTACTTTAATTTTGGCACTCTTGCACAGAAAACACCAAGGACGTCTGCAGAAGAGCTCTGAGGCTTGCTAGCTGCCTTCCCCAGAAGACTGTGCTAAGAGGGGAAAGAAAATGACCAAACATTGACTGCTGCCAAACATTTTGAGAGTCATGTTTTGAGTAGGGATGGCCTCATTTCCTCCTGCTCACAGCCCAAATGTACTCCCTCCAGAAAAAACAGAGCAATGCACCATCAAGAGTTGACTTAGGTCTGAAAGCCAGAAATTCCATGCTTGTGATGTGTTTCAGGACAAAGCTTTTATGACCATGATGAAAACCCCTAGAAGATTACCTGCATAAGAAATCATGTATGCAGCTCATGAGAGTAGGAAGAGGCTACTAATAGGTAAAGCTCCAAGTCAGAGAAGACTAAATGAAAGAATAGCTCAAAGCATGACTTCTGTCCCCTTCCAGTAATGCCGTAAGTAATACCTACATGCAAGCACCAAGTACATACGAAAAATAACATCACATGGAGGACATTATATTTCATAATGCTAGGTCAGGACTACGCATTCTCAGTTTAGCACAGGCTAATCATGCATTATTTTATTCTAAGGTGCAAGTTTAATAAAAAGAGAAAAATACACACTATAACTAAATGGTGAACCTATTGCCAAAATATTACCAAAAGCCATGAATTTAACACAGTTCAAGAGAAACCAAATTACTACATACACGTAACCTAAAGAATATCCTAATGTTTTCAAAAATCAAGATGTAACTTATTTTCATTCATCTGTTTCTTAGAATGAGAAATTAGCTTAACATTTACAGAGCACTCTTAAGACCAAAATGAGGCCAACGCGCATCTTCTATGCAAGATTCTCACACCTTCCCCTGCAGCAGCATTACCGGCTGCTGACAGACCAATTTGAATGCACCTTGGGCACAATCCAGCGTAGTGTGTTTCTACAAGACAGTTTAGGAGAAGAGAGGAATTCAACACTCTCACGCTATGCCAATTCTACTTTTCTAACTTTTCCAAGCAGGGCAAAATTATGCTAGGAGAATCTATCAATCAATCGGCCTTACTTTCGAACCGAGGAAGCAACAGCATGCTAAGTTTTAGCTCCATGAAGGTAACAGAGCAGATCAGAATCAAGCCAAAGAGTAGAATTACTGGGTGTCATGACATGTCATGGTGCTTGAATTCAATGGAAAGGCTATACAAAAAAACAAGACAAAAAGCTGCCTGGAAAGCGTCAACCTCTGTCATCTTCAGAAGAGACACAAGTGAAAATGACAAACCAATATATATTTCAAAAGTGCTTCGTGAGGGGGTGCAACTGCCATCATTGCCAGGCTTTTGAAGTCAATAAGAGAAAGATTGTCTAAAATTAGAAGAAATGCTACAGCTATGCTAATTCTCTGTCATAATGTTACAAAGCAACTTGCCACCTGAGCCATGTTGTTAATACGCACAACCCACACCAGTGCCTGTTGGAGAATGGAACTCCAGTAGGCTACTTTCAAAGAAGCGTTTTGCTTTATTTCATGTCTTTACTGCAACACGTTTTGATTTCAGAGACTGCCCTAATGATCAAGCCATTACAAGAGATTGCTTAAAAAACCCCCACACTTTCTTTTTTTCACTTCCAGATGAAAATTCTGCATAGTTTTCAGAGAAAAAATACTAGGAAAAATAACTCTGAAACTATTGCTTTGTTGTATCTTTTAATATAATTTTATGTTGCGCAATAATCAGTTTTAACTAAATTAAGATACTAAGATAATTAACCATAGTAACAAACAGATCAATAAAGTCTCTAAAATATATATATATATATTTATATGTTTTGTCTGGGAAAAAACATCTAGATGTGCTGAAAAAAAATCTAAGGAGGCAGTTATATGGGTGAAGAAGTTAGGTCAAATGAATCCAGACATTCTGGTCTCAGTCAAGAAAATACCACGTATCTGAGGGTGAGACAGTCACAAAGAAGCACCAGGAACTAAACTTTTCTTGGCTCATGTGATCCAGGAGTGCGTAACAAGGTTTTGGCCTCCTGTAAGCCCAAGTCTGGTTTCTGAAGAGACTTGGATGTCAAAGGCATCCAATGGAATTAAGAAAAAGAAAAATCCAGACTCCAGTGAAAGCCTCATTAAAACCCACAAAAATAAAATTATGATATATACCACAGGATCAACCTTGTGCTGGCAAACAGACGGCAACTTCTGCCACCAAGGTCTAACATTTTGTAAGTTCTGTTACAGGAAGTAAATATTTCCCTATTCTCTAAATCAATTTCTTTATAAAGAAGTGATGCTATCTTGCAGCTGACAATCTCAATATGTAAATGTTACTATGTCAACAAAAAAGAACTCACACTTGCAGCACTTGCATTCAATACAGTGCATCTGAACCATTGTAAATGGAAATACATACAATATATGTAAATAAATACATTCCCTTTGAGGAATATGAGGAAAGGAACTGATCTCAAATTGTATGTGCCAAGTCAATCATGCACTTCAATGAGAAGGCAATCTGGTATAATATCAGCACCTGCAAACTATTTAGTATGATAAGTTGTCTTCTGAAAAGTTGGTACTAAAGACTGTTAATAATATTCCAAGTGCTCTCTAAGAATACTAAAAGAGCTAAACCAAACACATTTTAAAAATACTTATTAAAAGTCAATTAAAAATGTAATATTGCTTAGACTTGGGGTGAATAAGAGACCTCTAGATATGCTATGTCTAGTCATTTGTGAGGAAGGAAAACAAGAAAAAAAAAGTTGAAAGAATTATTACAGAAGAAAACGTCTGTGAGAACAGTTTGCTGAACAAGATCTGCTTCTATATGTAAAAAAAAAAAAAAAAAAGAAAAATAACTTCAAAGAGAAGGCTGACATACTTTGCCTTTTAAGAGACTGCATCTGTATCTTCAATATGCAGTATCGGATTCAATATAGCTGCTTTAAAAATGGTTCCTAGTCAGCTTGACAGTGTGTGACTGCATTGGGAAGTTATTTCAGAGGAACTTTGCCATGCCTGTGTGGCTGCAATAGTTACCAGGGCTTGCTCTGTTTGTATTCTGTTTGAAATGGCTTTTCCTTCTAGGAATGGAAATACATAAACAGTCACCTAACATTTTAACAACATCCAAAGTCTTCAGCATAGCAATACTTGGCAATTTTTCCTCCCCTCTCTGAATGCTGAGTTTACACAAGAACCTTAAACTCCTGGGTGTTCTCTATACGATGTAAAAAGTTGATTTTGGATTCTTAGAGGAAATTTCCATTGAGCTTTCCCATATTTATTCTTTTTGGATGAATAAAGCAACTGAAAGAACAGTTATATTTCAGAAATGCGTTTATAGAAATAGATTGCTTCTTGGTAAGTCAGCAAAAGTTGTCATATGTATGTACACGCTCTGTGCAACTGAAGAATTTTTTACTTTAGGAATTTATTTTTAAATGATGGATAGAAACTCTGCACCAAAAAGTGACCTAGTAGAGATTCTGAGATAACGCTCCTAATGCTAGCATGATCACTGCAATAAAACCATAACTCCATTACATTCCCAGCATAAGCCTTTAAAGCTTTTACCTGTACAAGTCCAAACTCCTTCTCTGATCTATCCCCCGGAGAAGCCTCTTTCTTCCTTCACCCTCCTCAATGGTTGTGAGGAAGACCAGAGAGACTGGTCTTCTAAACTATGTTTCTGTAACTATGTGGTATAGGTAGGTGCACGTTACAGATCTGCTATTCAATCTGTATTGTTTATTTCTAGAATAAAGCTCTTATTCATTAAACGGGTGGATTTTAAGCTGAATCTTCAGAGAGAGTAATGCAATCTTGAGTTGAGCTTGGATTTTACAAACAAATGTCAATTATCCAGATGAGCTTCAAACCAGTGAGTCAAGGTACTTTGCAGCTGGTTCTCTTGAGAAATGTTGCCTAAGCAGACAGTCAGCTGGACAGCCATGAATGTTTATTCTATAATTGCAAAATACTGCTTCAGGATGAAAAACATCTCGACTGAACCACAGTGTCCTTCTATAACTGTAAGTACGTCATGTGAGCCCATACAGTCTTCTAAAAAACATGTGAGTCACAGAAGATGATCTCATTTAATGATCCCATAAGACACCTATTTTTTTAACTCTAAATTCATTTCCATTATTCCTTGCCTGAAGATATACTTGTGAGCCAGAGGTTTCAAACTCACTTCACAACATAAAGAAATAACTGAATATAAAAAAAAACTTAAGAGATTTAAACTGAATAATAAGACACTGCCTTGCAACTTTCCAGTGTGATAAATATGATCTGCAGTAATTGGGTTATTTTTAACTTATTTATCCATATAAACAAGTCTGTTTCTATTAGCATCTTTGTTTAACTATGAAATATCAAACATTTTCTGAACTGTGGGAAGATACAGTAATAGAAATATTCTGAAAGAAAAACATTCCTTTATCAGTAAAGACAGCATTTAGATGAGAGTCAGCATAAACCAGATACACACAGTTGTTACAGATAACACCTTTTTTTTTTTTAAGGTATGATAAGATCATACCTTTTTCCTGAACTGTAACAACTGAAAAATATTAAGTAATAAAAAACATGAGAATGTATAGACTGGACTAAATTTTATATCTTTTACTCCTTTTCTCCTTCTGTATGTTAAATTAAATGTTTATTTTTTCTTCCCTGTGAGTTCAGCTCACAGAGGGAGCCATTTATGAGGGACGCCGGTATATAATGTTTAATGCTAAATGAGTCACAGTCTAGAATATAATTTTAAACGAAATGAAATTGATTGCTTTGCACAGGTAGCTTTGGAATAATTTAGAAAAGATTCTTAGAAAAAAACAGTTCTCCATAACAAAGCGCAGTGGAAGATCACAAAGTATAGGTATTTCTTAAGCAGAAAAAAGTCTGTCAAAGGGGAAACTACAGTCCTTTCCTCTGAGACCTCTAATGAAGACTGGCATCAGCTGGGTGGTGTGGGAATGACAGCAGGTAGTGAGATAAAGTGAACATAAGAGTTGGGAATTTTACAGGGAAGAGTAAACATCCAACTTGGCAGATGATATTTTGTTCTTAAGGAAAAAAAATATTTATGAGATCCTTATTAGGCAGAAGAAGATTGTACATGTTCTTCAGTATCTTTACTTAAATGAGTCATTAAAACACTTATTTGAAAGTAGTGAGGAATTCAGCAGGACTAGAAATAAACCAGACTTTTGTAAATATCTTATACGTCTCCCCAGACAGTCAGTCACGTATATGAAGCACACATAGTTGGGGAAGCAGCAGACAGATGAATATAGCCAAGGCTGACTTCAGTAGCTCAAGAATACAACAACTGAATACCAAAAGACACATCGGTGAAAACATAACTTAATACTGTTTAAAAGATCATTCATTCATTAGCAGCGCAACTGCAGTGGAAAACACAGTATGAAATACCAAATTGTGGAATGTCCTATAAGGCTATACATTTTTTAAGTTAAATGATAAGGGGAAGAATTTATCTAAGTAGTATAATCTGCCTTGAATTTGCTCATTTTCAATAGGAAATTAACACTTTTTTGGAAGAAGAAAATCAGACTTCATTCCAATATTGGCAAATAAAATCATACTTTTAAGAACATACAAATATGAGGATGCTCAATGAGCACTTGGATCATCACTGTCACTGTTCAGAATAGCTAAATAGATCATCAGAATGGAAGTTCACTATCCATGTGCCAGAATAAGAAGCTTTTTGAAGTAGAACAGAGGAAAATCCATGGGGAACAGAGAAAGTTAGTACAATGTTATTTATATGCACTGGTAGTTTTATATTGCAGTCACTTGCTGAGTTGAGGAACTTCAGCTTACTATTCCAAAGCCTGCACAATGTATGTATTACCATTATTATGCCTTGCTTTTGAAAGCTTTTTATATCATATTTGAAACTAAACGGAAAATAAAATGTAAGCTTGAGATGACATACATTAATGATTCAAACAAATCCATAAAGTTTTAAAGTCTACTCAATTCTCATTACAGGAGAGGCTAAAGAGTGGCTTAGTTGCATACAGGAGAACTCAGAAGTCCTTGTTTCCCAGTATGTCTGTGCTAATTGCATGTCTATAGTATAATTTGTTTCAAGTTAACTATACAGATCCATAAATTTATTAGTGACAGAGTGATGTGAACTAGGATTTTAGTCTTAATATCTAAGGAAGAAAGTTTTAGGGCAACTTTCTAAGTCCTCTGCAGATAAAAGTTCCACTAAATAATAACTAAAAAAAGGCAAAAAGTTGAAATGTTTCTTCTCTCTGCCCTAAATCACAAATCAGTTTTTTTCCCCTGTGTCTTGAGTGTGCTTAGGATCAGACTGAACAAAGGAGCTTAGGAGTCTGAAAATCTCTCAAGTCTCTAAGGGGGCTGCTGTTGCAAGCTGTGTTTCACCAGTTGCAGACTGACACTCAGCTGAAAAGCTGTCTGATTTGACAAGGTTTTTTCCTCCACGGGCACTCCACAGGTCTGGGGAGAACGTGAAAAGTACATGCACAGGCAAAGGTGCTCCTTGTGCAACATCTTATATAGCAATGGATGTCAAAACAAGGGGCAATGAGACCAGCTTAGGCAAAGACTTAACTTCCAGGCACATTTAGCGCTTCCTAGAAGGCCAATAAAATCACCATGGTGGTAAACACTGAGGGGAAAAAAGGAGATGACTCCTCTTGCTAGGGGAGGCACCTAAAAGCCACAGATCGTTAAACAGGTTTAAGTAAGCATTCTTGAGGTCTTTTTGAACTTTTTAATGTGTATAGAAGTGGGAATTCTTGTTTTCTGCAGTTGGCCAGATGGTCCTGACTCATTCTGTCAGTCACAAGGCCAAAATGATTTTTACATTAACAACAAAACCTTGAAGCCATAAGTCTTCTCCCTCAAATACCTCCTGCTGAAGAATTTGTGAGTACTCGTTTGTTCCCTTTAATCTTGCAAGCTTCTTATTTTTGATCAATGCCTTGACTGTAAAACAATTTCTGTTAACAAAGCTATGTGCATACAGCTCATTTTTCTCTTCCTTTGCCAGAAAATTGTACAGAAGGCTCCAAAGTGTTGTTCCAGTTTGCACTTGAAGGCACTGGTATACACAACGTTCTCAAACAGCAACCACCATAAATCTCAAACTCTGTGGACTGATGTTCAAGGGACAGAGTGAAACAGAAGCATCTATCCTTCTTTCATATCACTTCCTCATCACTCTATAAATACAGATACAGTCTACAGAATAAAAGCACTCCAGTAACCAACCCGTGAAACAACAAATTATTAACCAGTGAGACAGGCACTTTGATGATTATTGATTATTTGTAAGATGTCTGTAGAAACATATATGCATCCTTAGTTTGTATACATATTATTCTTATATATGTTTGTATAAAATACCTATAATATAAATATTTATATAGGTAAAAGTCTATACTCTTTAGGTTGCTAAGACAAATCTAAGACTAAGGATCCATTCTTCTTTGTCTTGTAACGTGCAGCTAGGATTCCAAAAAAGTCAGTTAATGAGACTGAAAATGTACCCATGTTTTAATGCAATTTAAACAATGATTTTCCCTCTTAATGCAATACAAATTATTGTTTAATGTAGACCAAAAGTGTAGTTTGAATTATCTCAATTATTGCAGTTTTGGCTTACATTCAGCTATGTTAGAAAACCCCTGCAGAAATCTGCCAAGAGGAAAATAAGATACAATTACTTTTATTGAAGTATAAACTTACATACCTTGGCCTCCGAAATGCTAAACCATATTGTTGGCAAGCCAGTCCCACAGTGGGAGTATAAACAATAGGCATGAACCTTTCAATGTCAGAAGTCAGCACTTTATAGAAAAGCTTTTCATTTCGATCCTGAAGACTCATTAGTAGAATATATCTGTGGAGAATTGCATATAATTAGACAGACATCAAGTGAACATATAAAGCAAATTTAGAAATACAAAGGTGTTTAGATAATTAATTAAAGCTATGTTTGTTCTATAACAGCCTCTTTCTTGTTGAGAGTATTTAAATTCCTCCGTATCTTAATATCACAAATGGTTCAGACACAAAGGATAACAAACCGGTTGAGACAGAGAGAAGCTGAAACCATCGCGAAGTTGACAACCTATACATACTCAGGAAGCTAATCCCTCTCAGGTATACAACACTATGCTGCAGTTGAGTATTTGGTTTGTCAGAACCTAATCCGTACATATCAGTTGTTCCACTTGAAATAAGACCATCATTAAACAGAACTTAAACAAGCTTACTCTCTTGCCCAAGGAAATGAAACTAAAAACATTAGCTTTTTCTGCTCTTGCCTTAATAGAAATTTTTCTTAAATCCAGACCCATACTTCAAATAAATACTTCACCTGAATGCTGTAGGACAAAGCTTTCAAAAACAAAGCATACACATATGGCCTTTCATCCCTGAAGTCTGTGTTTATAATGAAATCTGCAATGTTTTATCTCCTAATGGAAATAAACTTTTGATTGCATTTGAAGAAGTTTTATGCTTGTTTAAAAAGAAAACCAATGAGAAAGAAAAAAAAAACAGAGAAATGAGAGTGAAAAAAGTTCATGCTTAGCTTGATCTGGTTTTGACTACCATCGTTTTAATATTGAATGAATACACTAAAGCTCCAAGATCCCAACCAGGAAGCCAAATTTCAATGCTGAGTATGATAGATTATATAAGCCTATGGTTGAATTCAGGTTATACTAGTTCACAGAGGTATGACTCTGGTCACTTAGTGAACCCTTAATATTTCGGAATTTGAGGATCCTAAACCTCAACTCTCTATTCATTAGTTTTAGTAAGGTTAAGTATTACTTTAAAAATTAAGCTGTCTTTGATACCAATAGGCTTACATGAAAACTTTAACTTAATTTAGGTATACAATTTATGTAATTTTTTTCTTTTTTAATTTACAATGGATTACTACTTACTTATACTCAAAAAAGTTTATTATGCTCATCATTTTATTACACAAGTGTTGATGAAATGTATACAGCACTTTCATTCCAAAAGCCTGGAGGTTCGTGTGCTTAAGTATTATTCACATTAACTTTCCTTCAGCATACTTATGCATCACATGCACCAATAAAATCTAATTCATACTTTAGGAAGACACAGATATAGTCTGGTAACTATCTAACAAAGAACAGTTCAGTAAATCTGCATTTGTTTCATTCAAGCTTAACTTGTATATCCCTGTATATAGCGTTGCTTTTGCGACCTGCTCTGTAAGCCTTTAAAAAACACTGTAAGCAAGGCTAGTGCAGGCAGTTTGGCAGCTGGTGACTGTAATGAGGTGACAGAAGTGAGGCAAAACAGTGTCCCTCCCCTAGTGTCACTACCGGTACTGTAGACCCTAAAGAGATAAAGATCTAGAATCCAAAGAGTTGAAGATGTACTCTGAATACAACCACCATGAGACATCCTGAGCCACCTTCCATCATACACATTAGTTTTGAATGTTCTCCAAGCTTAAATTATATCCTGCACTTGTAGTTCTCGGCTACAAATACACATACATACTAATCTTCTTACATATTATTACATTTCCCTACTAACCTTTCATTTTCCCAGTATTGCATTATGATATAGCATTTCCTTCAATGTCCTTGAATTCTTGGAGCATTTTCTTTATTACAACCTTCCTCCTGAGGATGATTATCCCAACATTTACCTTGAAATACAAGCTCATTCACATAGAGTTGTGAAAACATTTGAAGACATTCATTTTGTTTCCAGAGGATCTTGAAAGTGATGTTAGAGAATATCATGCATACTCTGGCCTGCTCTATACCAGACACTGCAAGCATTCATGCAGGCTACATCACTGTGTTTAGAAGCAGTTGCCAGTATATTTTTTTCTTTTTACCACTTTCATTTAAAATTAGGTGTGGCTGCTTAAGACTTTAAAATACCTTTTCATCATCCTTTCTTATTACTCAAATCTTGTAAAAGAAATCTTTTACAGATGAAATTAAAAGTTTAGCAAAAGGCTTCCTCCAGGGCTTCAAATCAAAAAACTATTTGCTAAAACTCTCCATTTTGTTTTTACTGTCCTATAGCATTAAATTGGGGGTTTATTTTCTTATTTGCATTTATCATGCCATTTTTATATTCAGGATATGCTAAAGAAATTGCAAAGATAATAACTGCATACTACTTATAATCAAATTTTCAAACATTACATACTTGGCCACATCCATATCAGCATAAGAAATATTATTATAAAGTGAAAAGTATTTCTAGAGAAGTGCAATTTTGATCAGAAGGCTACTTTTCAGTGGCAGCTATAAAATATCTCTTCTTTTTTGACATAGTAACTTGCTTAGGGGTATCAACTTTCTCAAAAATTCTTTCTTAAAGGGAAAAGCAAAAATGCTTCATCCGCAATGTGGTGCTGGTTATAATGCATTAGACAACAAGTATGCATCTTTTAGCAACTTCCAAATAATCTACACAACTAAAAGCATGAAGTGGCTTTCAGCATTGTGTTTTAAAAAAAGATATATTTAAATTGTAGTATTTAATGGAATCTTTTACTGAAGCCCACATTTAATTGAAAACATAGTGAAAACAAGCAATAAAACACTGAGAACAATAATTTGTGCTATAAAAACGGGGGAAAATATTATCTGTCCTCAGACAAGGAGTCTTGAATGAAGATTTCAATGAAGAATTTCAGAGGATGAAAACCAAGGCCTGGCAAGTAAAACAGAAGGGACTGCCAAGCATTCAAATTTCAGTATGTCACTTTTCCCCCTTGCCTTTACTTCACCTAAGAACTTTTCATGATAGTATGCTATTACGAAGAAAATGAAATACAGTAGCAACAAAAGGATATAAATCACATATCATCCAAAACCCCAAACTGATATAACTACCAGAAAATTACCGAACATTTCTTAGAATAACTGACCCTACTATCACTGGTATGCATTTTACAAGGCAAAATGGAATGGTAAGAAAAAAAACCAAAACAAACCCAAAGTTTGTTTGCTCTTCCTATTTTGCAAAACATGAGAGCAAATGAGGGAAAGTGGGAGGAAACGCTTTTTTTTTTTTTTTAACATGCATGAGATACTTAGCTCCATTACTTTGCATCTTCAGTATCTATACAGAAATGCTGTTAAAGACAGAGAACTTTAAGAAAAAACAAAGTAACACAGCATTCTCAGGAAAAATGATTTGATGCCAGCTCTCCTAATGTTCACACACCCAGTATAACATTTTACCAGTGTGACTCTTTGAAGAAAAAAAAGCCCAGACAGAAGATGTGGCTGTGTCAGGAGCAACGATTTCAGTGTCAATACAGAGCAAGAAGACAGACAGACAATTAAGAACATACAGGGGAGAAAAAAATTAAATTACTTGCAGAATCCATTGCAGTTTTTCCAAGTTAAGTTAGAGGAATAGAATTATTTCCTGTTATTGGTTTCCTTTTTGCCAAGCATACCAGGCAATATATTTGCTGCTGTTTCACATTCATTTTGTGTATGAACTCTTGGTATTCCAGAGCACAGCAATTCCATGCTGCAAGTCAGCAAAGGAGTTTCAGCCATGCCAAAACATGTCATTGCCATGGTACTTAGCTTAATGAATTTACACACACCCTCTTTCCAATCAAAACCAGGGCAAGCTACAATCCTGCCAGTGTAAGGTGCCGCCATACACAGCCTTAAGGTTTCACCAGACAATACCCTTCTGTCTAAGGTACTTAACAGCTTCTACCTGTGCAATATCCAAATGCTTGTATTTAATCTTTTGTACGAGCGAAGACTATGCCAGATGCATACTGGAAGAAGTGTTCTTTTTCTAGAATTAGTAAATTCACATTCAGTAGAAGGCAATAGCTGCAAGCTCTTATGCAAGGCTGTTCTTGAGTACCTGCCTGTACAGGGAGCACTTGAGTTTTTCTTTAAAGTTCCAGTTAAAATAGACAACATCTGGCATTCTCTGTCAGTGAAGGTATTCAAGGAGTAACTGTGGTAGGATCACAGTCACTCTTCCGTTTAAAATGCTTCGATGCAAGTGTAAGTACAGGAGACCAGAGTACGCATATTGCCTTGAAGGACTGAGCTCGCACACATGTAACGCACATGTTCTCAGAGCCAGATCTCTATTGACATATTCCAATAAAATTGTCAGACACTTGGCTTATAACCACAGCTGCAAATCACATTTTGCATGGGCAAGTTTTTGCACGCTGAATTCACACACTGGAACAGGCTGCCCAGGGCAGTGGTTGAGTCACCATCCCTGGAGGTGCTCAAAAAGCGCGTTCAAAAAGCATGGTACTCTGTGCCATGGTCTAGTGGGCATGGATGACGGTTGGACTTGATGATCTTGTAGGTCCTTTCCAACCTAAATGATTCTATGATTTTATCTCTACAAAGGAGCCCAAGGTGTCATCATTGACAGTCTTCAAAGGAAGGATCTTCTGCATGCAAATGTTACCAAGCCTTTCAATCAGCGGCCTTAAACATAAACCCGGACATTTAACACTCAAATGATTTTGTTTTGCTAAAAACTGGAGAAAACACCACAGCAATATAATGCCCCACTAATATGAGGAAAATATTTTTTTATCAAAGTATTGCATAACATGAATAGTCAATTTAGGCCTGCTGGGTGTTCGCACAGAATACAAATATGATTTGTTAAAGAAACAGTTTCATTTGGGGAGGACTTGTGCATTTATATAATTTTAAGTGCTTAAGAACCAACCTGATTTAATTTACTCGAATTTGCATTTATCCAAGATTGCTCCTGAAAGCTTATTTCTTAACTGCTATGGACCTGCATTATGAAATCGTTGACTAGCTGAGGTTGGAAAGGGCCTCTGGAGAATGCCTCATCCAATCTCCTGCTCAAAGCAGAGTCAACTCCAGCAGGTTTCCCAGGACCATGTTCAGTCAGGTTTTTATTATCTCCAAGGATGGAGACTCCAGCCCCGTTTATCCAGCATTATAAATGGAGCCACACTGTTTATTCAGAGTGTAAGTGGAAGGAGAAGATACAAATACCTGGGCCAAAAAGGTTATGGTTGAGAAAATACCACTGCCACATGCCACAGAATAAGACTGGAAAACAAACACAGCTTTTAAATTTTTTTCTTATGTCAATTAATAAATTCTTAACTGAAGTATTTTGACTAGAGATCACTTTAGTGAGAAAAAAGCCTAACTTTTAATAATTTCAAGTCATTTCTATGAACCAAAGACTTACTAGATTTCTCAGCTGAAGTACGTCACTAAAACCCTAGTAACAACAACAAATTTGTACTGCAAAGCTGCACAGTACAATATAACCTTTATACTAAAAACTGGCTTTATGGTATAAAATGCCATATATAACATTTATGTATGTCTAATGCTCAAGACACATGGATGTAATATTGTAATGTTTGCGCTTCTGTTTTAAGAATGTCTGGTCACAGGAACAGGAAACAAATTTCTTCCTTACCCAACTATTTATTTGGAAAAGAGAAAATGCAAAAGAAGACTCATAGGTGGGAAATAATGATAGTGAGTTTTTGTTTAATTAATTATATACAGACATTAAGCTTAACAGGGAGGGACAGATTTGGAAAAAAAACTACCTTCTGGAAAAACTTTTATTTGTATTTTTGTGTAAACATATCTATATTTATTTATACTTGTTTATTATATGTGTCTATCACATGTGTATTAAGTGTACTTCAAAAAAAAAAAAACAAAACCAACAAAAGTTCCTTTCCTCCACCACCACCCAAGACAGACAGATTTTTCTTTTCTTTCATTTAACATGATAAAGCAAGTTTTCTGCAAAGTATTCCCACAATACTTGGATACAGTTATTTTTATTTGATGATTCCCATTGTGATCCAAACTTCAGTATACAGTGGTTTATTGTGGTTCGAGTGGCACAGCATTCAAATTTTTAATACTCTGTCACTTAAAACCGATCTTTTCTTTTTTCCTTCCTGCAGATATTTTTGCATTTTGGTGAAGGGCCATTTAAATATCCTCAATTTTTTGCTTAAAAAATACAGAATTAAGATTTGGAAATACTGCTATCTCCTCCTGAACTTCACATCCCTAGACCTGTAACTTTCAATCTGTGATGTTTTGAGAAACACAAGTGCTTTTCTCCTAAGACCTGAAGTAAGAGCAAAAGTTCTTTGCTAGTTAAGAAACACATACAACAATGGGGTAAAAGGCCTTTTTTCTTCCTGCTTTTAAGTTACAGATGAATAGAAATTCCTGCAATTCAGGTAGAAACAAACAATTGAAACAGCCTTAAAGTCTTAAATGGCCTGAAAGGTAGGAAACAACGAGCTGTATCACAAAGGAACTACTTTAAGGCAGAGTTAAGGAGGAGATGGGGACAGAAGGACAGAGAAAGTTTTCTCCTATGGTAACGTCAGTGGTTGAAGCAGGGGTCTCCAAGAAATTTTATGCTTTGCTACAGCAAGGACTCAGACTAGAACATTCTATCTTCGGAAGCTACTGCTCTGTGATAACCGATAATGCCCTCCCTGAGAGCACTGGAGGGTAGTTAACCTAGAAAAGGTATCACATTCATGAGCTCTTCACTCATGTTCGGCCTCCATAAAAAAAAAATGGTTGTGACAACTTTAAATTATAAAAAAGCCTTGCCACCAACAGACAGGTATCTAAAAGCCACATATTACACAGATAAGAAGACAACCCACATATGAGAAAAGTGAGGCACAGGGGAAAAAAAATAAAGGATTAGTGTTTTGTTCTAGGGCCTATATAACACGTTTAGGAAAACAAAACAAAACAAAACAAACCAACATTTGAGTATTCATAAATTTTTAAAGCCCTCCCCAGGTTTTTTCTTTAAAAAACAACAAACACAACAACACTATATTACATATTAATTTTATAATATTTTATAAATTTTATATATTTGTTTTAATGCATATGTATCCATATGCATGTAAAGACATTACTGACTTTCAGTTTCACATGAGTTCATTTGCTTCTGATGACCTTTGTATCATTTGGTTATTTAAATAATGAGTTCATGTGAACAGAACTGGAATATTACAATTGAAAATTAGGAGCTGATTTTTGAAGAAAGCATTCTAGCAGAAGTATATATTTAGCTTAATGATTCCCAGTCATCAACCACCACAGCTCAAAAAACACCCACAAAATTTCATCTGTACTACCACAAAAAAAAAATAAATGAGGGACTCAGGCTTTGATAACTAAGATAAAGTTTCATTGCCATGCTTTACCTGTCTAGGTCAGATGTCAGCCTTTCAAAATTCTTCAGAATACTATAAACCTGGGCATCTTGACTAACAAAGCAAGGCGGCAATAATCCATGAATATTCAACTGTTGCCTCTCCTCCAAGGTAAAAGCCATATCCTGAAAAAAGAAACATAAAAACCATGTATACATATATATGAGAGATATTCCTTTTAAGAAAATTCTGCAGCAAACCATTGCACAGGTAAAGTCAGCATCAGAAAAGCTATTTAATATTAAACAAAATTAACAACTATGCAATGATTTTGGAAGAAGTTTTTATTGAGTCATAAGAGAACAGGCCTGTACAGTACAATGACTCCATCCCAGCACAGAATGAGTTAAGGTCTTCTGATACTGCAAGACTATTACCTGCAAAATTATTAAGTTACAGCTGAAGAAGAGAGCAGCAGTTTATTCTCACTCACTCATCTCTTTGGCTATCTTCTAAACACAAAGCATGGATAATGTTCATTTTCAGTTTAAATATTATGTTTCTAATACTGGGAAATTTTTCAAGATCTTAGTTATGTCAGATGTTCATGTGAATTTTTAACAGAACTCTGTGGTACAATAAAGTCATCGCTATTGTGTTATAGTCAAAGAGCTTGGTCCAGCATCTAGTGAAGTCAGTCAATAGAAACATGCCCATAGCAAGTTCAGTGCAAACTTATTTTGTTTTTCAAACTCACATTCAGTTACAGTAAGGAAAATCTGTACAGACTTAATGTATTTCCTTATTGCATCCAGAAAAGACATTTAAAAGTATTTAGTATGTTCTGTGGACAGTCACAGAATGCTTAACACTGAAATCCAGCTTGTGGATTGGCAGAGACTGCCGAAGAGCTGCTTTTTAATGAGGTCTGTCTGTCTAAAACATATTCAGAAATTACCCAAGCTATTTTAAGAAAGAGGATGCCTTTACAGCAGGAACAGGATGATGGGTTTAGCACACTAGTACCAAGCACTCTGACTGCTGAAGTTTTACTTCGCTGTGGTAACTACAGCCAGGCAGGACTGACGGACAGGATCAGACCTTTGACAGTTTTCAGGGATAAAAAGGAATGTCAGAGGAGTTTCTTCCATGTATGACATATGAAATTTATGCATTTGTTTCACACTACAGCCACTGGTTGGTGGCTCCAAAGACACGTTGCAGCTCTCCTTTAGCATCACGCCTGCAGTGCTTCCACTCCAGAATTGGTACTGGCAGACCTGCAAGTGTCTTTAAGGTCTCTCTTAGGTTAATACCAAAAATGTCTATAATCTTTGCAATATGCTTATCACACAGCTTAAACGTATTCAAAAGTTAATGTACTAGAGGTTAGATAGCATTTATTACCCTATCAAGAAGATATATGTGTGCATGTGTATATACACATATATAAACAAGCCATTAGACAGTTACCTAATATTCTACACCTATCATACAACTATCTACAAAATACTTTGTTTCTTATGAAAAAAATATTTGAGAAAACACCTTGGAAGACATGAAAGGAAAAAAATGGCAATGTAATGTTTCTGCATTTACTCTCCTGTGGAAAATAAATACTACTAACATACTTTCACAACTACCTCTATAAACATACTTGTAAAATTTCTTTGTTCATGCTGCCATTAGAATTAGCTGGATCAACAAACGATGGGAAAAAACTGGTAAAGCAAGAGCACAAATACAAAAGGCATCCTTCAGTGTACATTTGCACTACTCTTGCCTTTTCAGGAGAACAAATTCACAGTCCTTTACACAATGACATTACTGCCTTTCACACAACATCTAGTGTGCGTCACTACAGTGTTGCGATACAACGTGATAAATTCATACCAGTTAGTTTGATTACCTGGACAGTGGCCGCCTTCCCCTCCGCCCCCCCAAAATACTAACATCACAGGACTTATTCTTACAGAACAAAAATATGCTATAAAATCTTCCTGTCTCTTACTACTCTATACTTCTTACATAATTTTTAAGCCAAATAATTTTCAAGTGGTTATATCATTGTTGCTTGAAAATAAGTAGGAAAAAAAAAAAACCCTAAGGCAACCCCACCAGACCACCTGCAATAAAATGCCATTAATCAAGTTGTTACCCTTAAGTGAAATGATGACCCAAAAAAAAGGAAAAGAAAAATTTCATAATGAACACTTTACAGAACATCAAACATTTCCAGAACATGCTTCTCACACACACAGAAATGGAGGGAAACCAAATTTACTAAACATCAATAACTGTTTTGCTAGTTTTCCATGCATGCAAGATTTCAAAGTTTTTCAAAAGCATACACAAACCCTGTTTTTTCTTGGCCCTACATGAATTTTCTGTGACCAGATATGTCATGAGTGTCTTCAGCTGCTATTACATTTTGAAAGACCATGAAAGAAGGGAGAATCAATGCTCCTCATGAGTTTATCCACAGTTGATTTCTCTTATCGCCAGTAGACTGGTTTTGGCTCTAAAAAAAAAAAAAATCACAAAAACTGTGCATAGGTGCTCACATGCACACACACTTCAGCATCAGTTCCAAATGGTTGGACTTTAGGGAGCTGCATAGTTCTACTGGATCTCTCAGTGCTGGCAATAAAGTGCCAACCAAATTATTCTCTGCATCTCTCCTTTCCCCTGTTTCTATTAGTCAAATATTCTGAAAGAAAAAAAATTCAAAAAGTCTGTGTTTTCCTTCACTTTAGGAATAAGATATGGACTTTAATTACTATGATAGGGTTTCCCCTCTTACTGGAAAATGTATTTTATTTTGAAAGACACATGAAAAGTTGATACATCTTGCCAAGTGACGTTTTTAAAAAGTACTTTGTCTTGGAATAGCATATTTTCCACATATTGCTAAAGGTCCTACAGTAAGTGCTAATTTCTTTTGGGCATTAGTACAAAAGTACAGCACCCATTTACACCTCCTATGCTATACATAGTTTTTAAATTCTTTACTTGCATACTCTTCTTTAGCACAGATATTATGAATTTTTCATATTTCTAAGATGGAATGTTAGTTCCTTTTTTCCCCCTCAGACACTGTATATGCTCAAAAGAAAAGAATTATCATTAAAACAGTTCGCTTGATGATTTAATGAGAAGGCCATTTTATGCAATAAATGTATGCTATTTCACCTGCTTATAATAGGAAGAGCTCAACTACATAAGTTTTTTGGTTTATGTCTAAATTTCTTGCACTAGCTTCTCAGATTTTCTTTTCTACATCAGAAATCTTGTTTTTTCCTGTTTGAAGTGTTGTTTCCCAGCCATCCAGCAGAGAGGGCTCTAGGTCCAGCTTGGTGTACACACTGCTTGCTCTTCCTGAGAGCCGTATTTTGTGCGCACCTGGATGGGACAGACTTTCATCACCTAAGGTGCACTCCAACTACAATAAAAGATGTGGACATTTTTATTTTGCACTCTGTATTACAAATAAATTGTCCAAGAAGAACAACATGTGACAATCTAAAAGCAGCACAAGAGTGAGAGACTGCAACTGTAAGTATTAACCTTTGCCTAATTTGTTTTGACTTATTCACTGCTTCATGCATTCAAAAGATAACATATACATCACAGAGATGCAAAGTATAGCTGTTATTAAGCCTCCCAGCTAAGAGTTTGAAGTCCTTCGAGGGTCGTGTTTCATATGCTTCTTTATATGCTCTGGTTTTGGTAAAACTAAGTTGTTCTTCAGCCACCTCATTATCTATCTTTCTCACAAACCTTCTGGCGGAACTGTTGGGTTGGGTTTTTTTATTGCTCCTTTCACACAAATGCCCTCTCGTATTCTCAGTTGTACAGAAAGCTCTCTGAGTCTGCCTTTTTTGGTTTTCATTTTCAAGAAGTTCAACTCATTCAAATACCTTTAATTTTGAATTTGTCTGTCCATTTGTAATGTTATGAAGTTTTGTAATTGTAGCCGTGATTTCTATTACTGCACATTGCTCAGTATTCTTTCATTACTTAATGTCTATCAGTTTATCAACCCAGCTCTAACTATACGTCCTCTGCCCATCCTCTCTCTTCCCCCCCTCAAACCCCTCAACTACAAGGTTGTTTTAGCGGAGTTACATATACAACAATTCTCCTGTTCAGTTGCAGTACTGAAAAGCCATAAAACAGAATAAACAGCACATCATCTTGCATCAGATAGCTTTTTGCACTGGCTTTTGACTGAATTCTCAAGCAGTGCTTGACAAGGCAAAGTACATTCAAAATATTTCAAGAGCTGTCTCAGCCTCTGTTCACAGTCAGCAGAGACAAGTCTTATCTCTTAATAATACAAATTAGATTGCATTGACACAGTTTTTGTACAGATAGCATATCTGAAGCTCATCCAACTGCTAAGTTTATATAAACTTCTCAAGAAAGTTGAGAAGTTGAGTGCACTGAAGTAACGTGTGCATCCTGTCTATGTGCTTATGGGATTCAACTTCTCTAAAGGGTAGCCAGAACATCTCCAAACACTATTGATTGCAGCCATCCTCCTCCAATTTCTTTCAGGACCTAGCCCTCTTTCGTTCTAGTAGGCCAAAATTTCCACTTCTAGAAACTCCTACACTTTTAGAAAAAAGCTTATTTCCTTCTGTTGGCCTCACTGCAGGTATGCCATAAAGCTATTATCTTGACAGCATGCAGAAGGAGGCTGACTTAGAAGAGGAAACCATGTCCACATTCAAGGTTCTCTGACTCAGTGATTCTTTCCTTAGTCTGGTAGGAGATCAAGGTCCGTAAGACTTCAGATCTTCCCTGGGACTCAGGGGACAACCACCAACACCCAACATCACCACTCAAGTACCTGCATGTATATTTGAGCTGACTGGATCTATGGAGGGGGGAAGGAAGAAATGAAGAGGAAGGTAAAAAGGTGTAGCAAGGAAGTATATCTAGAAGTCCTACCTATTCTACAAGAAAGAAATTTCTGGATTGCTGATCTAAGACACTACTATAGAAAAAGTAGTCTCTAAAGTATTTTGGGGACAACAGACAAGTAGGTTCACCATTGTCTCAGAGTCCATCAAAAAGTAAATACCTCTCCACTAAAAAACTCCTTCTGTACATCTAATTCATAAAAGTGCAGTGAACCAATTTCAACGATATTGTGAACAAACCACCCAGGTCTGAGGGACTCGGATATGCACAACATTGGCTACCATGGCTGGAAGGAGGACAGCTGGCTCTGTGCCACCTCTCGCGGCCTCCCTCCGCAGCGGTTGGTAACCTCGAGCAGGGTAAAAGAGGCTGGGGAGTGCTCTGCCAAACAGAGCACTGAGAAAATCCCACAGCTGCCTGAAATACAAGTCTGCTCAAGATCTGAATCAATTCTTTGAACAAATGGACTTACAGAACCCTGCAATTCCATATTCTTAAAAAAAAAAAAAAAAAAAAAAAAAAAAAAGGAAATGCAAACAACACAAATGCTTTTGGCCGAAATCCCCAAAACCTCCA
>JAVJGG010000013.1:9691862-9734918 GCA_035590195.1 Aviceda cuculoides
TCAAGATCTGAATCAATTCTTTGAACAAATGGACTTACACAACCCTGCAATGCCATATTATTAAAAAAAAAAAAAAAAAAAAGGAAATGCAAACAAGACAAATGCTTTTGGCCGAAAGACCAAAAACCTCCACTTATTGGAGAAGAGTTTTTTCCCCAAGATGTCCCAAATGCAAAATCAGTGTCATCACTACTAGTTGCCAGTCACACATCATCCTATACTGCTCACACCACTTTATGCACAAGATCATCTCCAGGAGAAATTCAGCTGCAGAACTAGATGCAGTCCTTAGGAAAACATGATCTTTGGTATGTGTAACTGTTTGCAAGCAACTCTTTTGCAGATCAAGCTTTTGCCTTCAATAATTTTAGCTTCTCATACTGCTCTAGTACTGTTAAGGAGGAATACAAGTCAAAATTAATAAAACAATTTTCTTCTGCTGTGTTTTAAGTAAAACTTCCCAGGCCGAGGAAGCAACAAAATGTATGTATAGTCCTGCTAGGTATGAGCTACATGAAAACAGTTTCAGGCACCTAAAATATCATAAGCCCCTTTAAGAGAAGAATATTTTAAAAAAACAAAAACACAAAGACAAACCACAACCCTGCAAAATTTGACATGTTCAAGGAAACTTTTATAAAATCTCTATAAAAATATGGCACACATGAATTTTCAAATATTTTAAGCTACATTTAAAAGTTTAATGATCTGCAAATCCCTTTGAGATATTTTATATGACTTGTATTTTTAAAAAATCACCTTACAAACAGACAAAAATAGAATTTTACACGCATTCCCCCTCCATTTTGCATTTTTATTATCTGAATATGACTTCAGAGAAACCAGACAAATACTCTAAATACTCCATGTCCAACACTCATTTCAAGGCACAATACCTCAGGAAATAGTTAGAATAACTGATCTGAGCACATGCTGTGTAATAAACTCATTCTGTTGAAAACAAATGTGGTTCATGGCAAGGCACTGGGGTTGCAGCACTACATATGGCTGAAAATGTTAGTGCTAGCTTCTCTACCCATTCTTGTCATGACTGCCAAAAAATATTACAAGCACAGGCAACTAATGCAGCCATTTAGATGAACATCTCTTCTGCAACCAGCACTTTAGGCCAGACTGGTCACATAAAGTACGCCTGTAGGTAAGAAGAGGGAGTAATTTTTTCAATGGTGCAAATTCACACACCGTTTTCTGTCATCAAGGGTCTTCTTTTGGATCCGAGAAAAAAAAAAAAAGCCCCACAAACTGTCAATTTACATTAATTTAGAGCTCCACGTTTCTTCTTAGGAATGATTTGTTGTAAAAACTATATGCAAAAGAAGGACTTGAATAGCAGAATCCAATTTTCATTTTAAAAAATTGGGTTTATTAAAATTTTAGAGGAAAAAAATAATCCTTTTAAATGGTACTCATGAAGACAAGGGAGAAAGATGACAATTACAATTACAGTTTGACTATGTGTAGCATTAAGTTAAGAAATGAAAACTGAACATGAAAATACAAACTTTCTGTTGCAACCCTCTGGCAACCCACACAGAAAAAAGCTCAATGAATTTTCAGAAGCAAAGAAGATCAGTAACCATTTGTAATGCAAGGTATTACTAGACTGCACGTAGAAAAGTCACTGGTGAGACAGAACTGCCATCTTTCCAAAAAGTACAGTTATTTTCCTCCAAAACTACACTCAGATCCCCATTTGGGCATTTAGAGAGGCACACTGGTTAGATCTGGATTATGCGTTTTGGATTAAGGTTTAAAAATCAGTATACAAACTGGTGATTAATAATCCATTAGCTTCCCTGGCAGAGGAACTATGGTTTTGTTGCCTTTACACAGCACTTAGCACACACCTAGCACAGGTACCTTGGCCTACAGCTGAGATCCCTAAACCAGCAGTGAATCCTGCTACTAAGGGCCTGCACTGGAGATTGAAAAGCCAGCCACGTACAGGTAACCACCCTGGCCGGCACAAGGAAAGAGAAAGCCAGAAAAGGAGGTCTGGTGAAGTGTAAACAGCAGAACCCAGTTTAGAGAAAGCACTTGTGCTCCTTTTGATAAGCCTTTGTGCACAGGCATGCATCAGGACTTGCCAGACTGCAAGGCATGATGAAGGTAAATGAAAAAAAAAAAAAAATCTACTATAGTTGCTGGGCACAGCACTGACCATACAAGAAAAAGAAGGAACTGTCCTAGTTTCAGCTATAAAATGCCAAAAGGCACAGGTTTTGTTTTATGCACATTTTTTTAGCACAGCTTTTAAACAAGTATTTAAGTGGATGAACTATATCATGACATTTGGCATTTAACATTTCAAAGTTGTTTTTCTAGAGTTATGACAGATCTGCTGCAGCATGTTGAATGCACAGGTTTTTTATAGTTTTCAGGAAAGCTGAGAGACCTGAAGTATATTCGCAGCCCAATTCTAAGTCCATAGGATTTTCAAAAGCAAACTTGAAAAGTCAAGTCAACAGGGGAAACTGAAACAAAAGTCAAAACCAGCTTCCAACAAGTAAAGCACAAACAAATACAGTAGCTAATAAACACACCCAGGGACTTATGACTCAAAACAAATGCAGATGGCCAGAAGGAGATCAGACTTCTCTTGGCAAATTCATCATGGGAACGTGTGGGCAGCTTGGCAGCCTTGCAGTGAGCTGATATGGTAATTGCATACAAGGGTGATTCAGACCAGCACATTAGAAATGAGACATCACAGCATTCTTATTTTAGCAATCTTCCTTTAACCTACTGTAAACAACTATCTGAAAGTAAGCAAGCAAACCTATTTTAAGAAACTTTTTGTATGTATTTGTTTCATTATACGTATACACAGTAAAATCTTTCTGCATTGCATAATCTCTCCTTACCTTAAGTTTGCGAAGGCTGTATTACACAAACGGCAGACAACAGCAAGCTGAACAGTAAAACAAGTCACCAAGATAATAACATACAGAAATATATTGCATGCAGTGGTATAATGTAGGATGGGACTGAGTCTAGTAAGACACTAAATTTAGGTGTTCATATGCAATCTAGTTACCTATCCTCCTATGATAATAATAGGATATATAGTACTGATTAAAATAAAAAGCCTATAGAAAGTTCCAGTTCACCCTAGAATAGACACCTTGCAGTCAGTAATCCAAATTGCTCCAATGGCTATATTGACTACAGACCAAATTCAGACTTGTAGACATAAACACCTACTGTCAACTGGGAGCCTCAAAGGTATTGGAGAAATCAACATGGCATTGCTCATTATGGCAGTGATAACAAGTTTTAATCGACTGCATAGAAGACTTGCACAGCAACAGATGAAAGCCAGGCACAATACTCCTCTGTATCTCAAGGGGCACTACTTGCCTGTATGTGGGCTGCTATGTCAAGCCCCAATTGTTCTTTTGATTCCTCAATCCATGTGTCCCGTTAAAAATCATCTTACCCTGAATCCTTCATACTGTTACAGGAATTTTTAATACCAAAGCAACCAAAAAATTGCTAGAGCTGCATTTGTACACTTTCAAATCAGAGCTGGTTGTCTTAAAAGCAGATTTCATGTAATTTTAAAGCCATAAAATCATTTACAAAGTGTGACACATAAGGGGACAGAAACACCCAGCTCCCCAACTCCCAAACTCACAGACCTGTATGTCTTACAGCACCTGCAGCTCAAATGATTAAGATGCTCGTGGAGAGTTGTGTTAGAGAAGATCTGCAGAGATGCCTAGCCTCTCACTTTTCACGTGAGAATAACAATTCTGCAGTTTAGCAGGCATGAGCTTGTGTGAGTGTGCTCCGTAGGTCCCCAGGTCCGTGGATGGAGGAGTAGTTTCCAGGACACAGGAGGTGACACTACCCGCCAAGAGGCAGCGTGTGAAGTCTCCCAAGATCTGCAGAGCTCCAGAGACTGGTCGTGCTGCTGACTCCATGAGAACTGATAAACTCCTCACACCCAGAGTCGCCAGCTCTGCGCGAGGTCCCCAGCACACACTTCCCTCAAGTTGCACAACTGGGACAATACCCAGAAAGGCGGCGGCCGCTGCCTGCGGACGAGGACTGCAGAGGGATACCTGATGAAACAAGGGGCCCTGAGGGACTTTGCGAACACCCAGCTCGAAGGTGCATCGCAGCGACGGGGCAGGCTGCTCCTCCGCTTCTGCTCCCGCCTGGGAGCTACAACGAACCTGTGTGCGTGAGCAAACTGCGAGCTGGCTCCATGGGCATAGTTATCTGCTATTAACAGTAACAGCTTGATTCTGTTAGTAATAACAGCTAAATTAAAAAGAGACTGACTAACAAATATCGGTTGTGATCTGTCTCCCCTGACTCAGTGCCCTAGCAGAGACATCACACCAGTCTCGGCTCTCTTGGTTGCTGCCAGCAGACAAGACCAAACAGCAGCATGAAACACAGCTTAAGATGTAGAGCCAAAGAACCTGAACAAATATTCAGGGGTTGGGTTTTTTTTTGCCCCTTGCTATTTCTGAGACATTTTCATTAGTGTAAAACTCCCTTGGGATGTACTGACCCTCAAGGATGCCTGCTTAGGAAAGCTCTGGCTACAGGAACTATTCTGGAAAGAGACAACAGCAGTTTACAACATCACTTTCAAATTTGTTGAGCATGTTCTTATGACAGATGTCAATTTTCAACATAGCTTACCTATTCTGTAGGTTAAAAACATTGGTTGTAGGCCACTTCAGAGGTCTAATCCCCTGGATGAATCATGGTAACAAAGTCAATCCTGTCAATTACTGCCTTTGTGAATATTGTTTGTGTTCTACAGATGTATCAATGTGCGGTTGCATGTTTAGATATATAATTTACAGCCACAGGAATTAAAAATTTAATGCATGATAGTGTTTTTTGAAAAATAAAGATGTCACTAAGTTTTACTAGACCATATCTGAAATTCTACTTAAATTAATTCACTTGTATAGTAGATGCTGTGAGTCAGTACTGGTATAACTCTAATCAAGGATGCCTGCGATGCTCTCAGTGGAATAACTAACAAGGAACCTCTATTTATGAAGGGAATTTAGATGAGCATAATATCAGCTGATGTGAAATATATTGCTAACCAGAATGATTCCAAATAAAATGTCAAGTAAAAGCTCTCCAATTCTAATAATTTTACAAATAAAGTACAGTCTCCAAGTATGCAGTCTCCAATATGCAATATTTACATTTGCAAAATCAGATATTATTTGAGTCAGTCACGATTTACATGTAGGTAGAAGAGGAATTTCAGTGACTGCCAAAAATTCCATCTGTCTAAAATAAGTACTTAACCAAATACAGGTTAGTAAGCCTTGAAATCCTGAGGGGATGTGATAAACCTGATACGCTTAACAGATTTCATTGTTGCCTTCCAGAGACTAAACAGATTACTAACTTCTGTATTCTGGGCTTCTGATAGGACTAAGCAACCGATTTCTCTTCACTAGAATGATAAATAATTAACACTAATAAATATTTAAAGTACTATAACACAGAGTTGCTTAGAGGAAGGCAGAAGCCAATCTCAATGCTACGGTCTTCACTTCTAGTACTACAATGGTATAAATGAAGTCTAAAGAAACAGCCTAAAATAATGCAACACAAAAGGATGCAAGCAGAAAAAAATGGCAGAAGGCATGTTTCTGCAAAACTACTGCAATGAAGGTGCAGACTTGACATTTTTTTAGTGGGCAATTAAAAAAAAAAAGCTTTCCACACTGATTAGCTTATCTTAAAATTGTATTTCTAAGCATCTTCCTAATTACGGCAACTCAAGAAGAAGTGAATCTTTCCTCTGATGAGCAAGCTACTAAGTGCCTCCTTGGCTTGCAGTTGCTGACAGACAGATGTCTGACATCATGTTTTCCTTCCCTTCCAGTTTCACCCTGGGTAGGTGCTGTTCCTTGACCCACAGCTGCTCCCACCTGCATGGCCCTCAAGCTGAAAGGTGACTGGAACAGCTCCTTCCACACCTGCGGCACTACCAGCATCATCGGCTTGGGAGGATCCTCCCTACTGCATGGGTGTGGTGACAGGGACCGGCCAGCCTGATGAACTACAAAGATCTGACCTGAGAGCCGAGGGCACTGAAACACACTGACACCAGTCACACAGATTACCAGATTACTCATGGGTACCATACTGTTTCACTGTGTCTAAAAGTTACATGCCTACTCGAAATTAGTCCGCAGGGCACCCTCCACAGACCATGGAGGAAGACTGAGTGGGACTCTAGGAGGTACCCCTTTCTCTTTTTTGGACTATCAAGTAACGTAAAACAACTATTTCAGACTAAATGCACAAGATTAATACTTTCCATTGCCATAGGCAACCCAGGATTTCTTACCACAGTCTACCACCTCTAAGTCTGTTGGTCACACGCAGTCATAGCATATATTGCATACCTATCGATCATTTCCCGTTCTGCAGATTGCAGCTTACTTTTCCTTTTATCATCTCAGTCTAAGAGCTGGCAATACATGTATACGTGAAAACAGCAAAGCCTATCCAAACCCTCTGTTTGTGGAGCTTGCCTCATCCAACCTTGGTATTTGTTCTCAGAATTCAGCAGTACATTAAAACCAAACTACAGCAACATGCAAAATTTACACTCTGAATGCACCTCATCTATAAACACAGCCTTAACTGCTATCCAGCAGGTAGATATTTGTTCCAGTTTTGCCATAACAGTAAGTATCCTACCTGCAACATTCTCTTGTAAGTAAAAGTTCTTTCCTTCTTTCTGAAAAGTCACTGAAAATTCATGTTATCTTGAACAAAGCAACAAAGAAAAATTGCCAACTTAGGACTTTGAGTAAGCTGACCAGTGGATAGCAACAGATTCTCTTCTTTAATCAAAAAGAAAGCATTTAAAGTTGTGCATAGGAATGGCTTATTACTCTTTTTACATCCCTTCAAAAAAAAAAAAAAAAAAAATAATTGACCATGCTTTAGGACAAAGGCCCATCTATTACCAGGTGACTGTACAGCATTTGCTTCAGACGTTAACCAGTGGGTTCAGCTGTAATTTTGTTCCGTACAAGTGTCACAGTAAGAATTAACAGAAATACTTAATTTTCTTTGGTGGAATATGAAAAAAGTTTTTGTGTTTTAAAATTCTGGGGTTTGGTGAGATTTTTTTTCCCATATGTCAGCTTTTAACCCAAGATAGTATCTTTATTTAATGTACCATGAAGTTTTGCAAGAGCATGGTGGCATGGGGTACATCATAATATCCCACCAACATCTGCTATAATGTTTCTTGGTCAAACCTGAATTTAGATTTGCACATTGAAATAGAAGAACTACTCAGAAGTAGCTGCTACATGCCTTTGACAGAAAGGTATCTTTATTTTCCTTACTTGATTTATCAATGCCTTGATTAGCATCAAAATAATGCAGTTCAATGAGCTGGGCTCAAGAAAACTATCGTGCTACAGAAATACAGCACAGCTTAACTCTTTATTTTCTCTTGTGACTATGACTGAGGTGCAATTCATTTCTTCAGTATTACCTTAAAAAGAAATACCTCTGGCTGTGACCAGATTGGAATTGTTGCATGCTCTCCTGAACTTCCCATTCCCCAGTGCCTGAGCAGAGAGGCTAAGCAAGAAGCACCCCTCCCCTTCCAGCTCCACAAATGGGACTGGGATAAACTGGGAAGCACAGAGGTGGTGTAGAAGAAGGATGAGTAAGGCCGGACAACATAAATGGTAAGAATCATAAACAATATCAAATTAAGAACTAACAGCCCTTTTGTGGGATATTGCCCATTTTGGCTCTTTTTACCTGCTTCCTAATAAGCTAAATTGAAAAGAAGCTAACTGTTCTTTCTCTTCTCAGATAGAAAATGAGAGATGATTACACGTTTCGTTCTTCAATAGAAAAGCATTACATATAACGTTTATTAACTGCTCAAGAATTTAGACTGCCTTATGATTACATCACACACTAGTAAGCAAAGAGATGTCTGACTTTGTAATGTGCCATTTAAGCTAAGCAACTGTCGTCTTCCTCCTCTTTCTTCAACATGTGGTTTCTTTTAGAAGGCAGTTCCATCACAACATTATCAGAAAAATACAATTCTGGCCACAGTAGGATGTAACTATTCAAATTTACTTACATTTTGCGGTGGGAGTAAGTTTGAGTTCTGTGTCTCAATTTAGGGGTCTACACAGACATATCTATACCTCATTTGCTGTGCTGTTGACTGCACTGATTAGATCTGTTCTCAGAAATTCAACTGACGCTGGTCAGTTGACAACAATTAGGTGTTTTTCATTAACCCCTTTGACCATATGGGAGTTTAGACACCTAGAATAAATGCAGATATGTCTATTTAAATACCTTAATTTCAGATAATTCTCACTTTTTTAAGCTATAAGGCTCTTGCCTATCACATAATGCAGTACAGTTGTAAAATCTTAAATATCATATCAAAACATAACTTTATATCTGTTAAAAGTTCATTGAGCATTCCAGGGAATTGATGCCTTATTTTTAACACTTAAAGCAAGAAACAACAAGAAGTAAATGAGTAGAACAAATACAGGCCATCTAGCTTATCTTTAAGTTTATCCAGCGTGGTTTTTGTAAGGACTTACGGACACTCTCATCTGTACATAAGCAAGTCCTTCCTATTCAGATTAATGTAATTGTTCATATGAATGAAATTATGCATATGCTTGAAGTTGGGAGAACAAAATCCATTCCAATAGAAGACAGAAGAGAAGACAACAGATGGCAACAGAAGACCTGTATTTTCTGGTAATGTCCTCACTGGCATTTTGTATACAAATAACCCTAGTAAATTCTATCCTGTGTTCTTCAGCCTTCAGGGATGATAACTGCTTTCTTTGCTATCACCTCAAAATGGAGCTTTTACAGATGATTCCCTGAATTTCTGTGTCCCCTTCAGCTTTCAGATATATCGTTTACGTGTAGCTGTAATAAAAAGCACTAGTCAAGCAGGTACAATCAAGATAACTATCCCGTCATGGTCATAGACATAAGTTTTCAGATGTTGCAAGAATAAGCCAACATTTCTAACAGTTTCATTCCACATAAGTGATGGTACCAATGTTAAGGGCAAGATTCAGCTCCCGGATTCTGACACTGAATTGAGGTGTCTACAGTAGATCTAAGGTATCAAAGCTCCCATCCATTATAGTCAAAGGAAATTAAGGCAGTAAAAATAAACTGAGCCTAACTACTCTGATTTAGCTCACTCAGGTATAGACATCTAGGGAACGGTGCCTCAACACATTTGAGATGGCACAAGGGTATCCTGTCTGGCCCCCTGCCGCCACTCCAGAAACACAGGTCCTGTGTCATGTGTCCTGTGTCAGCTCCATGAAGATTTCTCAGATACCTTAGAGTATCTGAAATGTCTTTATAATCTACAGTGTGACTATTTCAGTTCAGTTTCTATAAGAGTCTCGTCAAACTGGTACCCAGCCTCTTAAAGTAAGATCTGTTTTCTATATAACCCAGTTGATTTATTTTACTAATACCAGTACTGAATTGGACTGAACTGGGTGCAACACTGATGTTTTCTTGCTGGAACTTCCCTCATGTGAAACCTGCCTCCTGGACATATCCAGCCTATGCAACTCACTAGCAGAAATGGCTGGCTCCAGTGACATGCATGTGGAAAGCTAACATCAAATACCAAAAACTAATAAAAAGTACGTACAACATTTGTGATGTAAGCATCAGCACAATATCACCCAAAAAAAAGCAAATAAATTGTAAGCAAGCAGTGCAGCCTTGCAGACCAGGAACAAGAGTGAACAGCTCTTGAGTAACCAAAGTACCCTAATCTCGAAAAGAACCATCCACAGATAGATGCACTTCCCTTACTGACAATGTGTACTTATCAGTGTCAGGAAATGTAAGGGCTGTCAAGAACATTGCAGTTTCTACCCCCCCAAAAAATAAAAGCGCATATGCAGAGTGGCAGACCTTTCTTTGAAACTGTAATCACCAATCTTTTGCTTCCCCACTAAGTGTCCCCAGAATTTATTGATGCTGCCTGCTGTTCTGAAAAGCAACTTTTTCCTCCCTCTTTCTCAGGCCTCCGCTGCTGAAAACAGATTTGTATTGTAACTGTGAAAAGAGAAACAAAACTTGTTGTAATTAAGACATACAGAAATGAGAGACAAGCGTATGATGATACACTGAATAAGCTTAGAAAGAATGTAGGAGATTAAATATATAGTATGCAGCTGCAGTAGTGAACCACTCTACTAATACAGTTGACTTACACTATCCTGACATCCTAAGTCCAAACAACCAGCCAGGGCTTGCAACCTGCAGAACGAACTCTGGGCTTGCAATCTAACCAGCTATTTTTGGATCAGCATTGTGCAGCCATTAATTTCTGTCTTCTTAAAGGTAGTATCACATAACCAATAACTGCAAACAATAAATTGCACTGCTTTCTTCATTAAATAAGTAGAAATGTTAGGCAACTCAATTGGCTTAATATAGAATTAATAAAAGATATGCTGAAAGATTATATTACTAGGTCATTATACTTTACTATCTGATAAACTATGCTACACAGACTTATATTACCTCAATTGTCTTTTAATTTCCATGGCCTCAACCCTTATTTTCCAGACTACATCAGATGGCTATTCAAGAATGTAGAAAAAAAAAAATCTATGTGGATATTAATTGTGAATTTTTTTTATGATGTTTAATGCAAGAAAACCCTACACTGTAAACCTTTGCCAAATATTGAATCCTTGAGAGCTTTATGAAATTTTGGGGGCTATCCTACCACTCTTTTTCCTTTACTAAGTGGAATATAGTATAAGTATAAAAGCAGATGGCTATCGTAGTCGAGAACTCCAACATTAAGAAAAAAACATGTCTTCAGATAATGGATGATTCCTAACACCTCAGAAAAGGTCCATCATCAAGGGCCTCACAGGATTCTGACCATGCAAAAATCAAACCATTCACAAATGAAACAATCCTGTTTCAAAGCAAGAAATTCTTTCTAGTGAAAGAACATACATATATTCAGTAGTATTCTTTACATACATCATCTGTCAGTTTTGCTAAGTACATAGCAATGAAGCACTTGTTTCATGTCAGGGTCTGTTTCTCCATTTTGAATTATTAAACACTTGGAGGAGCCATCAGTAGCCACTCTCATTACTAGAAACACAGGCAAAGATTATCACAGCATCAGAAATAGCAGCCAAGGGATAGAAGAGTCCACATAACTTTGTCATAAACTTAATATTTATACATGTTCCTAAAAATTATAAGCTTATCTGAACTTTGCTATGGAGACTAAATACTGATTTTGTTTTGTTCTATCCATTTAGTTAAGATGTCAGGAAAAACATCAAGAACTGGACTGACTAAAAAGGCAAACTATTAAAACATAAACTCAACAGGAAAAACAAGATACATGAGCCCAAAATCTTAGTGTGAGTTCAATTTTGTTATCTAAAACTATCATTTAACAAGTTATAGAGAGAAAGCAAAGTTATGCAACAGCCTTCCAGAGTATGGAAAAAGTTAGTTGATTGAAGGAATATTTCTATTGATGACAGAATAATTCCATTTAAAACTGCTGTACCCAATGGATTCATACAGCTCTGCTTTTGCCAAAATACAACCTGTATGTCAATTGTATCTGCTTCGAATCTGAATAGGAAAGATCAGACTGAAATAAATCATGGAAAAAGCTGTGATAAAATAGGATATATCATTTTTCTTTTTATTTGACTGCTCTCCAAAAGAGCTAGAGTCATCAAAGCAAATACTAGATTAAAGAAAAGTGAACGTTATGGAAATAAAATCTGAATGGTGTTTAAGAAAACCAGCCAATATAAAACCATATGAATTTGCTATCAGGCACTCAAGAGTTCTACCTGAAAGACAGAAAATTCGCGAAGGTGAAAAAATGCCAAGAATCCCCTCCTAGACGACCTGATTCATTTCAGGTTGTTACTGTTTTCAAAGCAAACCAGGGATTTACTCACCTTATACCCATCCGTGCCACTCACAGAAACTCAAGTCTAAAACAACATTAAAACAAAAACAAAAAAGAAAAAAAAAATATCTTAAGAAAACCATTTTCTATGCTGACACTGAAAAACATATTCTGGCATTAAACCCAAGCATAGTTGATTGAACCTGAAGGAAACGTCGCCCCTCTGCTCCCAGCTTTCACATCTTCCAGTATCTAGTTATGCAGCCCCACTAAAAGCTTTCTCTAGCTACCTAACTGCCACTTTTCCTGACAGAAACTATCATGCCAGATCTATCACTTGTACAAAATAAGAACAAATATCTTGTTTAAACCTGTTTAATCTGGAGGGGGCATTAACCACTGCCCTCGATTTAAGGTTGTTCTGGACGCACTGAGCTAGCAGACCCATAACACAGCATCTACGCAAGATAGTACGGAGTAATCAATAATACAGAAGAGGAAGTACTTTGAGATAAACTGGAAAAACAAAACATTTTCAGGCTAAAAGCTAAGACATTTCAAAAAAAACCCCACCATTTATGCAATGAAGGCAAAGAGTGTGACAGAGGTAAGGAAATACTCCTAACAGGGGTTTAAGCCCTACATGGGGTCCTTGAGCTTAAGATAACTATTTGCAACATATTTTAGGCAACAGTGAGAGATCTACTCAGGCTAAGAAAGATGAAGGACCATCAATTTTTATCAGTTTCATAACCAGTTAACTACAAAAAAGTCTGTCCACTTCTTGAAACATCTCAACAAACCCCAGTAATGTGAACCAGGCCAGTAACTTGAAAATTAAGTCCCTTTCAAGCAAAACTGAACAAAAAATACAGTAAAGAAACCAACTCAGAAAGACTTTTGTGTTTTGTTTATTAACTTCCACATTACAAATTAGCACACTAAACTTATTTTATTAGTTCCTAAAGTTCAAATGGTGTATTCTCATTACTCATTAAAGAAGATGGAAACATGCAAACAGGCCCACAAATAATGAGGGCTATATAAAAAAAGCAATCCTCTCCACCAAAGTCCTAGCTGAAATCCATGACGCAGTGGATCCACAGGACCTGAGGAAGCAGCACTTCTATCCTTAACCTCCATGAACACCCAAGGGAAAGCCTTCTTTGGGGAGCATTACCTTTCTGGACATCGTTATGCAAGACTTTTGGGGGCTTGGTTGTTTGACATCAAAAGTGCAGCCCCTTCTTTGCTGTTCTTATGAAAGGAAGTTTAATGCTCACAAGGTACCCGGCGGTTAGAAGACCAGCTGATGAAGAAAAGGAAAGCATAGTACAAAAGTACACTGTACTTCTAGTTCATCTAGTGCACGCAACATAGCTGAAGCCATTACTGGGGATTTTGTTTTATTAGTTTTACTATTTCTACACATATTCGAGAGTGTATCTTACTTCCAATCTGGCAGTAGATAATCTTAAAACATATTTGTCACACACTATTACGGGAACTCCCACGTGAGCGTGTTAAGGATCAGCACTGTCTTCAAGGGCAAGAAATAGGGAGATAAAACAAACGGAAACAAAAAAACCCAACATAGACACATTTTGACATCAAGGCAAAATTTTCCTTTTCCGAGTGTCAAGCTTTTTTTCTAAAAGATGAAAGGATCACAATAAAAAGGCTGGAAAAAATAAACAAAACACACATACTTATTTTCTCAAATCAAACAGCAAAACAAATTGAACCAGAAGTGTTTCAAAGAGCACAAATACCTGCTTTTTAGCCTCAGTCACCCGAACTGCCTTTTGGGGGTTTTATACAGCTTATGGTAGAAACTTTAAATGGAAAAGTGGACCACATTCATGGTGTTTGTCTGTACCTCGACTACCTATACTGTAGTAATACCTCCAGACACTATTCAAACCATTTCACATGAAGGCATAGGAGCCTTCAGATGTTCACCATCACTCCTGATGACCAGGTACCTGGAGGTCGATGGCAATCTAATAATCTTTTGCTATTTCACCATTGGCCCTTACTGTTTTGCCAAATGTACCACTGCTTGCTGCATGAAGTGGGAGTGGGAATCTTCCAAACCAGCATGGTTGGCTTCAAGAGGGACTAGTCTGGCTCTCCCTCTCCAAAAGGGCTGGTCTCAAAAGTAGTTTCTGGTGTTGTACGGAAGCGTCAGTTTTAAGCCTCTCAGCATAGCAAAGAAATCCTTGAAAGGAACAGATTTCTCTCATCAGTACTGGCACTCAAAATAAGACCATATGTCTAAGCTATAATATGCAAAATTTTCCAGCAACAGCTTATTTTTCTAGTAGGAAATGTGATTTACACAGATTGAACTTTAGGATCCGTTTACAAGATTCATGAGAAAAACTGGTTTCCTTATAGTAAAGAAACCACTTCTCACTGCTCACAGGAAGCAAGCTTTAATACTGCAGTCAGTAGCTTTCCTGGGCACACAGACCCAATTTAGTTATGTCTATCTGCCTCTCACAGCAGCCAAAAGAAGTAGCTGACTTTTTAAGAAACAAGTAAAAACAGGAAAGGCACAATAAGGAGCTGCTGGGAGCTGCTGAAAGAGCCCAACAGAAAGCAGAGAAAGAGTGCCGAACTGAAATGTTGTGACTGAAAGCAAGGGCAATGGAAAAGTTAAGGAGAAGGGACTGAGAAGCCAGGTGAGCAAGTGAAACAGTAACAGGATTTATTTTCTATGGATAACTGAAAGAGGGCTCAAAGGTAGGAGTCATGGACAACACAGAGCAAGTCCAACCTGTGCATGGAAACAGTAAGATCAGGGAACAGGCAAGAATGCAAATGTGAAGGCTGAAGAAACTGAGGTCAGAAGAATACAAGAATAAAAAAATTGCTGCTGCAAGTAATTGTGCCAGAAGAGCTTTGGGCTGCTGCAACCTGCTTCACACACAACACGTGCACAAAGCACCTTACTTTGCTGTTTGCTGCTAATTATGCCTGGATGGAAAGCTTAAATCACACTGCAAAAGGTACCATTTCCTTTCCCAAGCAGGGGCGGGCTGCCTCAACAGCACAGGAGACGAGCACTGCATTGGAGAGTGAGGGAGGGCTCTCCAGCAGCGCTGAAAAACTATAAGCTGGTGAATAAGCGCTTATAGCGATTATGGACATTCACTAGTACTGGAATTAATGGCTTGGCCAAGTTACTTGTTCCCACCTAGTAACCATGATCCAAGCTCTAAGTTCACCATTATCACCATCTCCAAACTTTTGTCGTGTATCTTGACAGAATAAGTATCCATGTACAATTTTCATTTTACACCTACGTTCACCCTTCCAGGCTGACTCTCCGTCACAAGGAACTGAAACAACCATTTAATGACCCCCTCTTCCACTGGGCAGCACGAAGCACATCTACTGACTCCAGGCCCAAGAACAGCATCCCTGATTTATCAACATGGGAAAAGCAATTACTTTCTGAAAAGGCACCACAGAAAAAAATTCTCATGTGTTGCATTATCCCACTGGAAGTTCACAAGAATGAATCCTGAATCCCAGTTGGCTTTCAGAGGGAATTACAAATCTCACACTTAGAGGGGAATATGAGGGTCCCTCAAACAAAGCAGGTACCCAAAACACATCATCCACTGGGAAAGCATCTCCCAGCTTGGCAAGTTTTTAAAGCTGGAATCTTTAAATTACTCTGTTGAACCAGAACTATTTACTAGTCCTCTGCAAAATGAGTGCTTTTGTTTAAGGGCTTAAACAAGTCTATTATTAGTAGTACTACAGAAAACAATAAAAAAAACCCTACTAGATACTCTAATTTCTCCCACATGTGGGAGAATGAGCTGAGCAGCATTTAGAGAACTCAAACATTTTATATTCTAAAGTAGGACACAAGTTGTGAAAGGTACATATGCAACTCCAATAAACATGGATAATTAGAAAATTCTGGATTTGTGTGCACAGAATCCACATTTATCCTGTTACACATGCAGACATATTCTTGACTAACTAGGTAACTTCCTCCATAGACTACACAATTTGCCAAAGAAAAAACATCTTCTAGTACAGCCAACAAAAGGAAAATGCAATTTTAAAGTAAATGCAATTAAGTCCCAAAGCTTTTGTTTGGGTTATTGCCTATGATACCATGGTATCTAGTGTCTGTCATTTCTGAAGTGTCAGTGACAGCCAAGTTTAAGATCTGTTACCTAAAAGTAGGTCAGGAGAATCTCTCGGCTGGGTTAGCATAGCTCTCTCCTTCTTCGCATTTTCTTTCCCAGTGGATCTTGTACTCACAGCTGTGTCAAGTTTGAATGCCTCATTCTTTGCTATCAGTTACACTGTTAAGGAAATCTGCCTATTCAAAACCAAAACCCAGTCAACTTACCTCCTTCTAAGAGGAATTCTACATTACGAAATTCACTGTCTTTCAGAAATAAAACATGTTTGTTTGTTTCTGATGAACATTCCATGAAAATACACAGCATTGGCAGAATTCCACCAACAAAATCCCAAAGATTTCAGCATACTTTCTAACCCATTAAAGCAAAACTTCTATCTAGACAATTAGGTATCTTTTCACGCACTTCTCTTCAGACAAATACACAACAGTAATATTAAAGTCATTGTTGTTTACTCAGTTTAAGAAGTAACGCTTATTTCTTTCTACTCTTTGCTTTCCATAAGCTTCCCAAGCATGTGTACTGATTTTTAGATGTATGGTCTGACTTTAGGTTTGGGGTTTTTTTTAAATAAAGAAATGTATTGTTAAATTCCACAAATAATACTGCAGGCAGCTCGGATAAAACAGAATCCAAGTAACAGAAATGCCATGACTATAAAAGCCTCCTTCTCCCCCCTACTACCCCACAAACCCAACCACATGCTGGGCGCTGAAATGGCAGACCAGAAATTGATAATATCTGCTTAGGTTAGCACTATTTGATAGATAATTATCACTGGAAAGGAAGGAGGTCTAGACTGGTTTCTATTGTTTCATTTTTCTTTTTTTTTTTCCCTTCTAAAGAGAGGAAACCACTAAAATACATCCCGAACTTTCTTCAAAATTGGATGCCAAAAAGCCCACGTACCAACTTTAGACAGTTTTAAGGGGCCAGAGTTCACATGCCCTACATAGGCTTGTTCTTACAGGCATATATATTAACTGAAGAAAACCAACTTGTTTCGTCCTTTGAGAAGAGCACTCAAAAAATGTTTTAGTTACAACTTTGTAGTTGGAATGAACTCTCACATCACTAGTTTCCTGGAAGCTTAAGTCCACAGTAAAGTAATTTTAAACTTCACTTCTAAAGTGTTTGATTTAGAAAAACTTTTTGTCCTCAAGTTGACAAAATGTCCATGAGAGACATAAAACCATGGATGACAAAACTTTAAACTAGTCCTTCAATAACACTTGCAAAAACAGACAGAAATACACTATTGGGTCAGAAGATGAAAGGCAGGGCAACTGGTAGGAAAAAATGGGATTTCTGGGGTTAACTTTCTCTTGTAGCATCCGACACTGCACATATATCTGGCACTTTGGCTATATCAAAGAGAAAAGAGAGAGGTTGTTTTTAACCGCATAATTTACAGTCCTACGTTCTCCCTCATAAAACCAGCAAGTGCATAGCTAACCATCTGAACCATCCTTACCCATTTATATCAGTTTTCATAGTTCCCTAGAAGTCAGATGTGACTACTATGAAGCAATTTGAGCACAGTTTCTTAAAAAATACAGGAAAACGGTTAACTGGACATTGTTTTAAGAGAAAAAAATCCTATAATCTAGTTAGCCATGAAATGCAAACCATTATTATATGCATATAGTTCATGATAACCACAAATAAAAGAGAATCATGCAGGTTGGAAAGGACTTTGGGAGGTCCCCTGGCACAGCCCCTGCTCAGAGCAGGTCCAGCTGGGCCAGGCTGCTCAGGGTCATCTCCAGGTGAGTACCGAGACCCTCCAAGCATGGAGATTCCACTTCTTCCCGGGCAGCCTCCCACTGCACTTGATCATCTTCAAGTTAAAAATTTTTGTCCCCATCACTATTTTGAATTTCCCCTATTCCAACTTGTCTTCCTTGCCTCTGACCCTGTCACCATGAGCCTGCATTTTCTCTACAGCACCCCACTAGGTACTTGCACACAGCAGTAAGGTCCCCCAGACCTCCTCCAGCCTTAACAAACCCAGTTCCCTCAGTCCCCCCTCTTACAGCCCACGCTCCAGCCCTCTGACCAGCATGGTGGCCCTCCACTGGACTAGCTCCAGCATGTCCATGTCTCGTAGTGGGGAGTCCCAAGCTGGATGCAGTACTCCAGAGGGGCTCTCACAAGTGCGGTGTGGAGGGGAAGAAGCATTTGCCTTGACGTGCTGGCTACACTCTTGCTAACCAGCCCGGTTTGCAGTTGGCCACCTCTGCTGCAAGGGCACGCCGGTAACTCATCTTCAACTTGTTCACCAGGTCACCCAGACCTTTTCCTACAGAGTTGCTTTCTCTCCACTTGTTTCCCAGTCTCTACTATTGCACAGAGTTATTCCATCCTAAACGCAGGGCTGCTCATCTGCCTTTGTTGAAATGCACGGAGCTCCTGTCAGCCCATTCTTCCAGCGTTTCTAGGTCACTCTGAAAAGCAGCCTGCCTTCTAACATGTACCGTCCTCAGGCTGGCAGATAGTGCAGTCTGTCTCATCACACAGCTTATTAATACGGATGCTAAACTGTTCAGCCCATTATGTTTTAACCACAATATTTCATCAATTGAAACAATAATTTTGTCCTACTTCCCAGTGGAACAGAAAACCTGAATCTGTAGTGGTCTGCACTAAGCACCTCTCAACATTGCTCCTAAGTCTCCTCTCGTACAAGTAAAGGTCAGAACAAGCCACGTGTAGTTTACTCCACTGCGATACCCAGGTGAGAGTCTCACCCAGGATCACCAGCAAGTATAACAAGTTTTCAGCTGGGAACCCTATGAAACTGCTGTAGCTTATGTTTTCTTGCACTAGGAAATAGGTATTACCAGTTCTTCATCCAACAGCAAAGTAATTTTATACTATTTGTAATTTAATCTTTTGAAAACCCAGTTACTACACAGTCCATCTTAAAATGCTGCCTCTAAACTGTCCTCTTTTGTATTTTGGATTTTGAGTGTTCTTTTAGTTTCTCAAAATCTTTGTCGTCTCCCAAACTAGTTGTTTACTCTTTATTTTATCTAATAATAAATGAGAAAAGGGATAATTTTCACTTTCTCTTTGTAGGCTTTTCTCAGTTTGTTAAGACCTGTTTTCTCTCCTTATCTTCCCTGGACTCAGTCCATCCTTCCTTCAATCTCTACTCCCCTGTAGTACCTGACAGGATTTTCTGGATCATGGGGTTTTTTTGGCTTTGGGTTTGTATTTTTTCCTAAATACGGGTTTTTGGAAATTGAAAGGATCACTTTGCAATAATTCTTCAAAAAGGGAAACAAACAAAAACGTTGCAGAAATATTTCTCTGAAGACAATCGTATTTATTTTCACATTTTCATTTTAGAAAATGAGTGAGAGGTTCTAACAAATGCTTCCTCTTCTAACTTCATCTTTTTCTGGACAGAATCTAGCAGCTAATCTGTTTCTCTGTTTAAGGGGTGAATACCCTTTGCAACAAAAGAAAGCATAATAAATATCTGCTAATGTATTAGCAGCTTTTCTGTGTTTACTTGAACCAAACTTTTTCATTTTAACATCAATTTTTGTAGTAGAATCTACTGGCTTTCCGTGGTAAACTTCTAGTTGACATTATGAAAGGCAGGAAGATTAATCTAACCCTATCTTCTCTAATTAACAACCTCATTTTACCCATGGTTTAATGTGAACAACTAATGACTGAAAGACAGCCATCTCTTTTTCTTTGGACTGTCCTAAACACAGTTAATATTGCTTCTAAGTTAGATCATAGAAGTATTTATAGCACCAATGTGACGTTTTTGTTACAGCATAGCGGAGATAATTAGAGACAGACAAATATTTGTTTCTTATTATTTCTACTGTGTTTACTCATCTTACAGTATTTGGCAATTTAGAAACAAAATCTAAAGTCCAGCCTTGTCAAGAAAGACAATGCTGGAGGAATTTTTTAGGTCAATTCTCACCCTTGGACAGTTCTTACTAAAAAAAAGAAACACAAAAAAAGCCAGTGGACATTGCAGTAACATCGAAGTATGTTGATTCTAAGAGGATCATCAAACCCACAAATATTCTGTTGTTAAACAGCTGGGTTTTTCACAGTTCAACAATAATTCCCTACAGTATCTGTCAACTGATTAATATATTTCTAAGGTACACTAAAGAGATGAATTGCAGATGGGATCATTTTCATCTACATACAGAAAAGCAATTCAGAATTTTAAAAATGCCCTTTTTTTTTTTTTTTTTTTAACCTACAGGTGGCAAGAAGTTTCATTAATGGCAGGGAGAGAGAGAACCCTCTCTCTCACATTGCTTCACCTTGAGCTCTGCAGATACAAAGACCTGGAGGCCCTCTGTGCATGCTCTTGGCCAGCATAGGACCAGTCCACGTTAAGCCAACAGAGAGGGTTGTGTCAGGCTGGATCGCGTGGAGGAAATCACAAACTCTAGCCAAGTAGTTATGCGAGCAACAGCCCGTGACGCACGTGCCAGCAAGAATGCTTTTGGAAGATCAGTTCACGTTGGCTAGGACAGTAGCAAAGCTCCGCTGACAAGAAACTTCCTCCTGCAGGCGTACATCCCATCTCCACGCCGGGGCTCTACCCACATGGCTGCATCAGCACAGGCTCTGCTGCAGCCCTCCACAAAATTACCGCCCATCCCCTCCCCAAGAGAGCCTTCGAGAGCATCACTGCCATAAAAAGAGGTATGTCTGGTTAAATAATTTTGGTCTGTGGAGCTTGTTTCTGCTGAACAGTGTGTGCAAGCAGCCCTTTAAACACATACACACAGCAAGAACTGCTTCAATCTCGTCACCCATTTGTAACAAGATTTGTACCAAATAAAATGGAAACTGATGTGTATAACCCTGGTTAATGCAGTACCAAGGCTGACATTAAAAGCGTTGTTATTCTCCTTGCTGAGGGAGAGCAGAGAACAAGGTCACACTGGTCATTTCTGAAGCAGAGAAAGGGAAAGGGATCATCAGTCAGGACACTTTCCAAGTAGAACATATTTACAAAACCTGAAGTGTTCCAGCTCCTTGAATGAGGTGATTCTTGCATGCACTTCATCAACTTTCTCTTGTAGAAATACAAGACATAACTACTCTTACAGTAAGAAAACTTTCTGGAACCCTTTCAGGCTGTGACACATCAGGAATGCTGAAGTACATGATTTGTATTCTGCCTTGGTTTTGAAAGCTACCTCAAAACCCCTATCCAGACCTGCTCTATATCCTACAAATGAACCTTTTTAATTGCATCACAGATTAGTGTCTAGCCATCAGAAGGATTTACATAACAATCCAAAAACAATTTCCTAGGTGATACTCCTATATAGGATTTTTTAACTCTGGAACAAGTTTTCTCCTGGGTATACACACGTCAGTGAACTAAAATAAAAATTGGGATACATCACCGACATTAATGAATACAAATACTATCAGATGTTCTTTCTGATACTTTCTAGAAGCATTCATGGAAAAGCTGGCCTGCGGATGGTCTCTCAGGGTATCAGAAGATGCTTTACCTAAAAAGCTGGTTCCTTGTTCTTCATTTCCACATTGTGCTAAAACAAGCTCTAATGATCCCTTTATTAATTTGTATTATGGGTTTTGTGCCTTGAATGAATATGCAGAAAAACTTATAAATGGGAGGGGCTGCAAACTTTTTTCAAAGCCAGTGGAGTTTGGGAATTTAAATGATGTATGTGCCTGGCAGCATGCAGAGCTGCAGACAGATTGGCATCCGAGCAGCAGGTCAGCAACGGGCGAGTGAGGCTGGGAGAATCTCCCCCATTTGAACTCTGGTTCAGATGCAGCCGTTTGCATCTGAATTGGCGCTAAGCAATAGAGAGAGAGACCTTATAACAAGACAGCTTTACAATTCTTTTTAGTATCTCATATAAAACAGTACTTCATTAAGACATTACACAGGAATATAGCAGTAGCCATCCAACGGTAGTTAACAGCTGCAGGAATTTCAGCATTAGGCTTTGTTACTATATGCTACTATATGTACTTCTACTTTGTTTTTTTCCTTCCACATATGGTTGGAGTAAACACACAAAAACACACTGACCCAACGACTATCCATCCAAAGTGATTAGATAAGAGCCAAGGAAAGGAAACTAAAATACGCTTGCTAAGGGTTTAATACACAGAAAATTTTGTCAGGAAGGAAACAGAACAGCCAGCTCTGCTTTTCTTGAAGCTGAGAAGAAATACAGGAGGGATTGCTAGCACCACTGATCTCTAAACCAGTTCTGGATCCTCAGGATTCAACATAGCTATGCATCGGACCCCACTTAATATTTGGAACATCACATAAAGTGCAGCAGAAATATTTTCATCAGTCTGACTCAGAGGGCAAAACAGCTATTAAGAACTAGACCCTATCTTTGTATCCACACACACAGAGTAAGCACTGCTCCCAGCCAAGGAGGTTTTCCCTAAGCTATTTCTAAGTATAAGTGGAAAGACAGAAAAGCATATTGTACATAGGCAGGTCTACATATCAATTTTTTTTCACTCTTTCACTGTTACATTCTATAAATAACATATTTCTCTCAACTACAGCAAACTATCCGTAGGTACCTAGCCAGTAGCATTTTAAGCTGCTAGCTTTAACAATTCACTCAACTGGAACAGATGACAACTTGAAAGGGAAATGACAGGACACTCCCAGGAAAGTGCTGCCTGCATTTTGGTACATGTCTAATCTCACTCATCTTATTTATTTATAGGTGAAATTCTCTCACTTCTTTGTTATGAGAACGATGGCTGCTCAAGTGGGAAAAAAAAAACCAGTAAATCAGCATTAACTTTGAGCCACAGCAACTTCACATATTGGGTCTGACAACAAGTGACATTCTCAGAAAAGCTACTGTCTTCTCTCACATGGATTTAAACCATAGCATATGTCTATATACATTTAAAACACCCTATGAAACATTCTTACTGCACTAAAAGCTGTTGGGACATATAGAAGTGCTTAAGCCCTGACAATTAAAGTTTTGAATCCCTTATTTCTTAATGATATATATTAGGTGCATCCACATTAGGTTTTTTTTTTGAATGGGATGCAGCCTTTTGAATTAAGTTTCTTGATTGTCACCACTCACTGTATTGGCTCATATTGTGGAACAGTCTCAGAGCACTTGAAGTGCATTCTTTTTGGATAAAAGGTAATTAGAAGATATGTTCCAGTTCACCTAATATGCTTGAGCTGTAAGCAGGCATTCAGTCCATAGGATCAGACTACAGTTAGCCCAAATGTAAAAAAAAACACCAAAGCAAAAATACCCCAAATCTCCTGTTCCCTACCAAAGAAACAAAACAACAACAACAAAAAAGAAAATCCAGATCAAAAAAAACCCTAAAAAATGTAAAGAAAATCCACCTCCCCCCAAAAAATTAAAATAAATTTTTTAATAGCTCCAAGCCTCAGGCTCTCCTAAAACAGTCGTTGACACTGTATACTGTGGGCATCTGGTCTACAGATCAATGCTATTTGCTATTGAAAACACAGGCCATAAAGGGCAGAATGTTCACTACTTGCATACAGTTTGCAAATCTATACATGTAAGCACATTATTTTAATTAAGATCTAAGAGATTGGTGTGGAAACTATTCTAACATGAGCATGAGGTACTGCAAGTGCTCTGTTTTTCTCCTCAACAGAATACAGAAGAGAAAAACGTCACATTCTTTTTTATGGTGTATGTGTTATATTTCCACTGACACATTAACATAAGCAAGAATAATATGATTAAACTATTCTGAATTGGGCTGTCATAAAGAATTACACTTGACTCAGAACAACTGCAAATTGAAAAAAAAAAAAACCCAAAAAAACCAAAACCTAAAAACCAAAACCCTACAATTCCAAGAGGAGCAATAGCAGTAGGTTTTGGCTTTCTCCCTAAAAAGAGGGTCCTGGTCAGTGGAGATTCTGACTCACCAAGATGTTTGGTGCTATTTCTACTCCATTATCATTGGTTAGGTCAAGCACAGCCCCAATAGGTCTTCTTTATCGTTAGCCAAACTTTATAGCTTATTCTTACCTCTTGCAAGCTCCATAGCTACCGTAGCTCCAGAACATGAGTTTCTTCTCCAGTCACCGAGATTACTGGGCCTGTAGAGCTCCAGCATGTTTGAGCAGACTAAGGCCACAACAAGGAAGGTGGTCAGTTAGCTAGTCAATGCCATGGAGGTTGCTTTAAACCTTCTTTGAAGTAGATGGCACATTCAGCAAGGTTTCAGTCCAATGGGGCAAGCTTTTCTCAGAAGCCCAAAGGTAAAAAAGCACACAGGCATCCCTACTTCCTATAAGCTATAGGTCCACCAGACTGCATTTGATCTGGTTTCATTCCATTCACAGACAGTGTAGTACTTTGAAGTTGTCCCTGCTTTGAGCAAAAAGCTGACCACGTAAGCTCCAGGGGTCCCTTCCAATCTAAATTATTCTGTGATTCTGGTCCAGTTTCTAAGCTACTATTAGGGCATCCAGAAACCACGGAGAATCCAAACAAACCTCAGAGCTGTAAAACAACTTTAAGGTAGGTAACTGGCATGGGAACAGCTGACAGCTGAAAATGGACAGAGGAAAAAGGAGAACAAAAGATTCCAGAAATCTAAGCAAGATGAATTGCCCTCTTTTCCAGGTGAGCAAAATCAGTTATGACAGCCAGACAGATCATCCTTTCTACCTGGCTTGAACTCTCAACTAAAGCAACCTATCTGTAGGTAGCTAGCCAGTAAAGTTTCAAATTGCCTTTGCTAGCATTCATATTAGTTTATTTAGTAACAGAGGTAGGACCTACTTTAACAATTCACTCCAGTGAAGCAGATGACAGCTTGAAACAGTTGGTGTGGAGGCTTTTCAAACCTTTCATTTACATGTTTCTTCTGCAGCACCCTTGGACTGTGGCTTGCAGTTTAATTTCCATGCACCAAAACCTCTGAGAGATCTAAATGAGGAGATCTAAATGAGAAAAGTGAAAACAGCTTGGGGGAGGGGGGGGAAATCACAGCTGATTTGCCCTGTAGACCCAGCCAGAAGGTTTTCAACCTGAGAATTAAATTTCTTTCATGATGATGGTATTGTCCACTTCATAGTTATTAGAAGAATTCCTTGAAATGAATATTAACAATTTTGCTTTAGAAACAGCCCCAGATGGCCTTCTCTCAGGCCAGACAGAGCAGGATGGGCTGAGATCTACAGGTTCTGCTAGACCCTTTCCCCTGCAACAGCTACTTATGCAAACAGAATGAAGCTCTAAAGAGAAAGCACTGCCTTGGGTTTGCCTGAATAAATATTTCCCAGCTTCTCAAGGAGCTGCTCTAGTTGCACTGTATTTCCTTCACAGAAGTGTTGATAGCTCTTTGAAAATTCCACAGACAGAAGCAGAGGAACCAGAGACATAATAGCTTCTCTTTTTTTTTATAGTATTCCAAAACTTGTACAATATTGCCAAGAGACTTTATTCAACAGAATTTACGAGTTTGACAGAGAGGTCATGCACATGTGCTATGTGTATGCAGATATTTCTTCCTCCTCCTGCTATTTATATAGGGAAAATATAAATGCTTAGCTGAATAACTGAAATCTCTGACTGCAGTAGATACTAACAATAGTAACCAAGTATCAGGAAGACAAACTGTCCTTGTTCCTTGAGTACCTACAAGGTGAGTCCCCAGATCACAGGCCCCTGTTCTTATGGCAGACTTTAATCTTCACTTCTGCTGGAAGAGCAACGTGACAAGACACAAACAATCCAGGAGAGTACCGGAGAGTGTCAGGGATGACATAGGAGATACTGGGTGAGCCAGCCAGGCGTGATGCAGAGCTCTTCACAAATAAGAAAGACCTGACTGGGGGTACAATAATCAATGCCAACCTTGGGTGAAGTGACCATGGACTAGTACAGTTCGAGATCCTAAGGGGACTGAGGAAAGCAAGCAGGACATCACAGACTGGACTTACACCAAGAGTAAATCATCCCTGATCAACCTGATTGCCTTCTATGGTAAAATGACTGGATCTATGGACAAGGGGAGACAGAAGATGTCATTTATCTCACCTTAAGTAAGGCTTGCAAAACTGGCTCCCGAAAAATCCTTGCACCCAAGTTGGGATATTACAGTCTAGATGGGTGGACAACCAGCTGGGTAAAAAACTGTTGTTGGATGATGGGGCTCAGAAAGAAACAGTTAATGGGTTATACTCCACTTGCAGGCCAGTAAGCAGTGGAGTGCTGCAGGAGTCTGTAATAGGACCTGTCCTGGTTAGCATCTGTATCAATGACCTGGTGAAGGCAATGGAGCATACTCTCACCAGCTTTGCAGATGACACCAAATAGGGGCAACCATGGACACACCCAAGAGCAGGGCTGCCATCCAAAGGAACTTCTCCTGGAGGAATGGGCTGGCAGGAACATAATGAAATTCAGCAAGGACAAATGCAAAGTCCTGCAACCTGGAAAGGGAACAATACACAGGCTGCAACGATTCAGGCTGGCTGAGGAGGAGCAGGCCTGTTGAAAAGGACCTGGTGGACGGCAAGCTGAGCAGAAGCCACCAGTGTGTACAGGCAACAAAGGCAGCCTGTATTAGCAGCAGTACAGCACGCTAACAGGAGCAAAGATAGAGGGAAATGGTCATACCACTTTAGCTGGCACTCATTAGGCTGCATTTATTATAGAGTCCAACTTTGGATCCCCAATACAAGACATCAATAAACTGGAGTGAGTTCAGTAAAGGGTCACCAAAATGATCAGGGGCTGAACCACACACCCTATTAAGGAACTGGGCTTGTTCAGCCTGGAGAAGAGAAGGTTTGGGGGGGACCCAATAGCACCCTTCCAGCACCTATGCTGAGGCTACCTAGAAGACAGAGCCAGGCTCTCCACAGCAGTACGTGGCAGAAGGACAAGAGACAATAGGCCTAACATAAAACAAGAGAGGCTCAGACCGGATATAAGGGGAAAAAAAATTCCTCCCGTGAGCACAAACACATACATAGGTTGCCCGGAGAAGCTGTACCGTCTCTGTCCTTAGAGGTTTTCAAGACCTGACAGGATACAGCCCTGAGCAACCTGTTCTCTCTCCATATCTGACCCTGCTTTGAGTAGGTTGGACTAGAGACCTCCTGAGATCCTTTCCAACAGGAATTACCCTATGGTTTTATAATGATATTCCACTCACATTCCCCGTGATGATTTTACAAGCTCCTTCCACTAAGTAGCATTCAGACAGTGATATTCACAGTCTTAGGAAAAAAGAATCATCTCAAAAAGCATCACAGTTTTTAGCACCAGACACTGGTAATAACTAACTTCATGTTGAGGAATGCCAGGTACTTTCATTTCAATTGGTTTGTATTATTATTGTTGCTGATGAGACTCTTTGAGTCTCCCCAGGCAGGGGAGAAAAATGAACACACAGTCACATTGGTTTCACGGATTTGTGTAAGCCAGCTGAGTCTGGACCTAAGCATCGGAAAGCCTTATTGAGATAGGCCAATTGCAGTGCAATAAACATAGAAAAAAAAAAAATGTTCCCCAAAATTAAACTAACATACTTGGACAAAAATTACTAGACAGATAAAATGTCAGAGCACAGCCTAAATTGGGTAGTCTAAGTCATGGAAAAGGCTTATAAATATACTCTCTTTGCAAGTTCCTTAGCAAGGAAAACTACAGGAGGGGGAGTAATGTTGTGTAGAAGGTATTCCTTTAAAACCCGGAACATGCTGTTGTGATTACTTCGAACACTTCGGTCCCGTATGCCGCATCCGAGAAAACCACTCAATCGTTAACTTGCATTTTCCTTTAACTACTCATTTCAAGGCAGAGTGGAATAGCAGCATATGTGATCTAGAGAGGCTGAGGCTCTCTTCACACTATGAGTCAAAGAAGAGTTTCCAGCCAGAACCGGTTCTGCTCCTACAAACATGTATTTGGTGTGGCTAACAGAAATTAATTTGCCTATAATAACATGTATTGTCAACTGAAGAAAGGACAGGATGGGTAGGGAAAATTCCTGTTCAAGTCATACCACCTTCAACTCCCAGTGGATTCCTCACAGTGCTAGTACTTGGATTCCAACACCCACAGCACCAAAATGAGATTAAGGGGGGGGGTTATTATCATTATTATTATTAATGAGATGTATCTTTCAAAGAAAATCTTATTTTGCTCACTATTTACACTACAGAAGCATAATTTCCAGGAATGTCGCAACAATTATATGTAAAGGAAAACGTACACAGCCTCTTCTGTTTAGAGGACATACACATGCATTGTTTTTAGCATATTTTTGAAAAGAAAAAAAAATTTAAAAGATATCTTTGAGGGCAATAGTCAGCTCCACATTTTAAAAGATATCTTTGAGGGCAATAGTCAGCTCCACTACACAAGGTATGGCAGGATTTTTATTCAGCCTTTAGATATTTTCTGCACAGGATGTTTTCTCTAGGGAATCAAATCAGAATCCTAAGCGTGGGAAAAGAGTTTATTTCAAATTTGTGTCACTTCTGCCTTTGCAATAGCTAGCAAAGTCTTCAGATAGCTAAATATACCCTTAGAATGTCAGCCTTCATTCACATCATTGCAGGAGAAATGACTTCTAGCTGCTTGAGGAAATGAAGTTTCAGAGTTAAAAACTACCAAGTAGTGGTTAGCTGAAATACCTCTTCTTGCAGGAAGAATTGACCTGAGCTTCCTCAGGCATTCAGCTGATAAATACTGAACACTTTTCCAACCTCTTCTCCCCACTCAGCTGGAATGGATGCAACTCTTACCAATGCTGCCCAGGACCAAGAGGCTTAGAGGAGGCAGCCAAGGGTCAGCTACCACTTCATCTAATTAGAACTAATCTGCATGTGGCACAGCATGCCCTGAAGCCAGGAACAGGTTTAGCTACACAGATGGATGATTTCTTCCTGCCTATTCAGATCTTCCTCCCCCCTGCCCAGCATTCAGCACTGGCCACAATTTGCCATCCTGTCTAATGGATTTTCATGGATCTAGGAAATCGTACATGCAGGAGACTGCACATCCACTAATACTCTCTCTACTTGAATTGCAATTCAGCAGAAGGTAGAAGGATATGGACAAAATACGTCAGGACTATACAGATTACACCTGGGTCTACTTAGGTGTGGTTTTAAAAGAACTGGCAGCCTGCTGACTGATTACTGCAAAAACTAGAAGATGACTCCCCCCACCAAGAAAAGAAAATTGTAAATAGAAACTAGATTATAGCAGTACAAAAACAACATAGCAAAACATTATCTAAAAAGACTAATTATACAAGACCAAGTACTTTATACTAGTTTTCATCCTCAAAATTTCTCAAATGCTGCTTGCCTTTTCAGATGAGAAAACTAAATGACTAAGATTTAATAATCACAAGTGTATGACCTAGTTTCCAGCCCAGTGCCCAATCTACCACAATATTTTGTCTCCCTTGCTGAAGTAGAGCTCACTAATTAAAGCAGGGGGGGGGGGATGTGTGTGCTCATACTCCTTACATTGGTCTGAAGTAAGACAAAGAAAGCTTCAATCATATGTTTAAAGATTTGTGAAGTGTACCTCAAAGCAAACCAGAAAGGGTGTCTGTTAGTCACACACCCTGTTTAAATTGCTAGCACAACCTTATGACAACTAAACTGCACTTTCCTATATTCACCTATTCTTACCTGTGTTTTACTAACTACATCCTCACTGCAGAATAAAGTTAGAGGACTCAGTAACTATAGAACCAGAAGAAAGTTATTTCTTGCCATAAACTACACAAGAGTAAGATGTTTAGGAAATAATATTAGTTTGAAGGTTGTGTTTCTTTATCCTTAAGATTTCTTTTTTTTCCTAAAAATTACACCTCAGAAGGAAGCACTCACTTTTTATTTTCTGCTTTGAGTTTCAGTGTACTCCAAGAAGCATGAGAGCTCAGTACCTCAAACAGCCTGTCAGGAGAGCAGAGGCTCCAGTTTCACACAGACTCCTGACCTGGAACACTTTTGCTCTTCCAGCAAATGCAAGGCCAGTGGCTATGAGACAGAGCCAGACCTGTTATGTTTCCCCAGGTAAGATGCGAAGTGAGATGTTCTACTTTTCCTGAGCTTAGATGAAGTGTTCCTTTCAAGCAGCTGCTGAGGGCATGTGGTGAAAGCCACCTTAGACGCCAAAAAAAAGCAGTACAGTGAGTAAGACACCTTTTCTGATACCTGTTTACACAGACTCACCTACATTTATTTATTTATTCTCACCTCTACAATCAATGTAATTAGTTCAACCACTGCAGTGTTCTAAATGTAAGAATTTGTATGCAAAGTAAATATATGAAGTAAAAAAAAAAAAAAATTCAGAATTATCAAGCTATTTTAAGGGCCATTCCTTATTTCTTTACCTGACCCTTGACTGACCTAATAAATAGACAGCCATGCCAAATCCCCTATCACATGAGCAAGAGGAAGGCTTTAGCCAGCCTTCATTTAGAGAAAGTAAGCCTCATCCTTAGAGAATTTGGCACGAAATCTTGTCTTAACAAAAAGCAACACCACAAAAAAAGATAAACCACACTGCTTTTATGTTCTCCTAAGACTATAAAAGGTTGTATGCCCTAAAAGACAAACAGCAGATGTCTTCATGTCAAGAACTCTGTTAAAAATTACCTCAAGTTTGTTGTGACACATAAGCTATGCATAGAGATAATACACCAAAGTTCATTGATTTCATGAATAGATGTTTGTTACACCCAAACTCTTATAAATTTTTTCAAAGAACTTCAGCTAATATTCTGTGCAGAGGAAAAGCTTTGGAGTATAGCAGGGAACCAGCTCACCTTCACTAGGCCTGAAAGCTTTAGATTAAGTCTGTAAAATGACATCTACACTCAGCAGCAACCTGAAAAAAACCAAGGACCCCAGTGAGAAGAAGGTGGAAGGGGGGTGTCACTGAGCTTCAAAACGCTCCTGGGATAGATGCAACCTGAAACATTCCAAGACAGACTTGTGTTGGAATCAGAAGGACAACTGTCCCGCTTGGGCTCCGGACAAAAGCAAGGCAAGAATTTAAAAGAAACCTTGGGAGTGAAGATGTCAAGCAGTCAACTAAAATATATGATGTGAGAAAGACTGAAAAGCCTGGGCAGAGGGAGGAATGAACTGCTGCAAGATCTCACTCCTGCAGAAGGTCCAAAAGCCTGAATCCCAATCCCCTGGCAGAAGGCTCTTCATCCCTTCCCCAGCACTTGCTCCTAGGACATGACTTTTAACAATGCCTTATGCCTGGCAAAACCAAAGCTACATAAACCTTAAGGAATTACTCCAACTACTGCTACAGCACAAAATCAAGAGTTTGAAATGTATTTTCATAACAACTTCCATTTGCCTACAAAGAGCAGCGGAAAAATTTACCTTTCAATAGTCAGTACCTTGAAATCCAACAAGGATTTTATTCCACATATTTATCATGGACTAAAACTGCTGAACATGTCAGCATTAGGGTTCAATATCCTGTACTTGAAAGAATCTTAGAAAGTTTTTTCAGCTATTAAATTACCCCTCTACATAAAGAAACGCAGTTGTAATTTTAACACATTTCAACAGTGGCAAAAAGGTCCTATGAATCTTGAAAAGTCCTTTTTAAGAGCTTTAGAACCATATACTTAATCAGCCATCAGCTGGTGAAGTACTGCATTTTAACACCTCACATTTTTAACCTAAGTTTATTAGCTAGATAGTAGTCTCTTCAGATCTTAAGCAGAGTGGAGAAATGTGTGTGTAAGAAGCAAAGATGCAGGAGCATCATCAATACTTTCAAAAAGGCATCTGCCCACCAACCAACACAGGCTTCCTCTGCTTCAGGTGCACTGCTCCCATCCAGCCCCTCCAAAAAACCACCATACAGGAGTTGGAGATTCAAGCCAAATCAAACCAACATTGAGCGCTTCGCAGACTCAGGTATTCATTTTAATTTAGCAATACAGCGGTCTTCTATTCTGACTTCTATCTGTAACTATTGAGCTCTTTTGTACTATTTAAAGTAAAGAGGCTTTACTGCCACTTTTGTAAATACACCTCCACGCATAAATCTGCTTTCTAAAGTTAGGTAACTGGAGGAAGAAATCCAGTAAGTCAGGTAGACACTAGTACTGAATATGGCATAACATGCTTCATAATCACCACTATGCACTCATCTCCAGGGCAGATTTAAGGCAGAGATTTTCATTTTTTTTTTAAGTCATTAGTAAAAGCCAAAATTATTTTTGCCTTTGTGGGAAAGGGAATGATGTATTTCATAACAATTCTTGCTCTTCTCTTGCAAAAGAATGATTCTGTACAATCCAATCTCCATGCCAAAAGGAAACTTACAAGCGTATCACTCACAGAGGACAAGAGGAAGAAAGCTAAACTGTGATATCCCATCTAACTGGATGCCAAAATCATTTAATACCTCATAGCACCTACTCTGTTCCAAAGATACACACAATTCATTAATAAGACAGATGATTCTAAAATACTGACTCAAGACTGAAGATTTAGTTTATTTAAGCAAAGTTACATTGAACCAAAGGCGTTTGTAATTTTTCAAACCACTTGTAGGGATATTTATTTTATGGATACACAAAAAGAAGAGGCAGAACAGTGACCTTAGTTTTAATATTAGTTATTGGGGGGGGGGGGGGACGGGACGGGACCCCAATAGTTTTTTTAAGCCAGAAACTGGTAAAAGTTGCTACTTGAACAATAAAGTAAAAACCTAAGCATAAACATGCAATGACAAAATGCATTGCTGCTCTATGCCTCATTTATATTTTAAGAGCAAAACAGTGATGAATTTGCTTTCTGAACTCTTATACCAGACGAGTACATCCTGACATACTTCTACATCTTTGGCTGAAAGCCACAAGTATTCAAAGCATAAGAGAATTATGATGCTTTTTTTCAGCCCTACATTATGTATTCTTTATGTATACGGAAAGTGTTTACTCCACACTTCCTCTGCTTCCTCTACATTGTAAACAACTTCAAGTCCTGCACCGAGTATTGTGTTTCACACAGGAATAGGCACTAACAGTATCCAAGTAAACTACAGACACTGATTTCAACAGAAAGTACTCAGTGCCTGCAAGAACTGCCTCCAGGGTGCCCTGTAACGTCCTTCTAAGTCAGGATTTTTGCTTCCTGAATTATGCAACAAATTACATTAGCAAAGCTTAAGCTTTGATAAGACCAAAACTTGTTTTCTTATGCTTGCATTTTGGGGTTTTTTTTAGTTCACTCCTAAAAAAAAAAATCTTTACTGAGGAATATGCATAAAATAATTTTCATACAAAATTAATCCAGAGATCTGTTTTTAACAGAAACACATTTAGCTTTCTTCACAGCATTCTTTTTTCTCTGAAATCACCCAAAGATGTGGACTATTTAAAGTCAACTTAATTAATCAAAAAATGAGATACTATAATATTCATAATTTTAAATAAAATTAGACTAGTCTCAGAAAGGTCAGACTAGCCAAAATTTGCTATCTTGCACAGTGAATGAGTATTTCAGCATTTCCTTCTAAATGGGCTGCTAGGAATCAAGTTTGAGAAGTCTGTGGAGGTTAAAGGCACTCAAACTTTCCAAGTGACAGAGGTTTGTTTTTTTTAAAGGATTAACGCACCAGTGCTAATTTCATGCCAGTTTTGCAGCAGCTTTCCCTCTTGCATCCCTCTACTGTTAATTTACTCTCAGCTTACACTACTAAAACCAGTATCAGATTCAGGTCCTTAGTCCTTTCACTAATATCACCCTACACAAATTTATCATCCTCATAAAAGCCATGAGCTTATTTGTGATTATGGTCCAACCTAGATTCCCTGTGGCTGTGTATCAAGGCAATCCCAGCTCCTGGAGGTGTCTGTAATGTGCATCATACTGACAATATTTTGAGGCAGTCTTAAAATTCCTGCTATCTTGCTACATGTCATAAGATCATGAAGATCAGTCAAAATGATAACCCAACATGTTATAACTACACAACAATTTTGTTTGTCTGAAAGCGTATCATTATTCTACTATTGGCTCTAGAAAAAAAAAAAAATTGAAATATTCCTAAAATGTAAATTCATGGAGTTTCAACATGCTTGACAGCAATCATTTACTTCTCAATTAAAGGTATGCTACATATAAAATTGCTATTGAGGGGGAGAAAGAGGAAGGTAAAGAGTAACTGACATAAAAGTTCATTCTATGCAGGCTACATAGGGTGAATATTAACAAAAATGATTCAACTATATTTCAACACTTTCTTAAAGTAACTATTAGATGGTTTCCCATACCTTGCTTGACTTCATCCATGACTTTGATTTTTTTTTTTAAATGAACAGACATACAGCACATTCCACAGAGAGCCTGCACAGTTGCAACTTCAGACCCACAAGTCAATCATAGTTATTGAGAATAGGACACCCACAATAAATATCACACCTTAATACACCAATTGGGTAAGGTAGATTTCTCATATCTGCAAGCCCTGACAGGAAGCAGTGCCGCTGACTGTGCACGATACCCTTCTCCATGAATGATAAGGCAGAATATTCTGGTGTCAAGCTAAATTCATACTCCAACTGGAAACGGTCAGCACCTTTATTTAAAGATTTGAATTCCTACATCAGGTAAAACACGGGAAGCACCCAAGCCTTTGCCTGGTCTCTGACAAGTTAACGTGTAGTCTTGCTACTTCTACCTGTCCATCAGGAAGTTTATTCCAAGTCCCACCTATCCCAGTTTTGCAGACTAAGGTTACTGTTACCAAGGCTACTGTTCCAAGTTTGTCTGCAGCTTTGCTGAACAAAACTTCGGCTACCATATATTACAAATCGGTAATTCTACAACATTTTATTGCCTTTTTCCTATAACAGACTTAGCTCCTTGATGTTGTGTTAAACCAGACAACGGAGATAACTACTGTAAAACTATTCCCAGTCATGGGCATGGCCTGCGCTGCCCTGGCACAAATGAAAAAGAGAGCCCCTCCGTGAAAGAGAAGGACATTCAAACAAAGCTTAACTAATGGCCTACTACTGTCCAACTGTATTACTGTTTTTAATCATGGCAAAGGAAAGAGTCAGAAAAATTCAGAGAAGGTGACAAGGCCTAGAAGTGACCTCACCGGCCAGTGCCAGGCGTCATGGCATCTGCTTTGTGCTAGTAGAGACACAGCCTCTGCGCCCGCTTCTACAGGAGCTAACTCTGTGGATGGTCATAGGGCACGTTCCCAAAACCGGCACCTTTCCTAGTTATACGATAGCTTTGGATCTCACAAAACCTCCCGCTGAAGACAGACAATCGCTTATGCTCGGAAGCCGTAAGACTGAGCCTTCCAACGATGACAGCCTCAGTAACTTCACTGGAAGAGTCTTTTGAAAGTAAGTTCACAAAACATCGCCTTTTTAACAGAAGATCACGTGTGTATACCAGCATGATCAAATATAGCACTATTTACTAAACCCAAGAGATCCTTAATTTATACCCATTTATGATCTAATTAACTGATGCTTGAAACATCTCAGTGCTACTGTGATATCACAGCAACCACGCAAAGAAAAACACACACAATTATTCAAATTCAGTTCCATGCACTAAAGCCTTCTTGATAGGTATGTACGTGCATCTCTGGGTCTGAAGTCCCCAGGTACTTGTCTCGGTGGGACAGGCTTAACTCAGTGCTGAATGAAGATGACGAATGCATAAATAGGAATGAATATCCATTACTCCCCAGCTGGCACTTAACAGGTAGCAGCAGGTCCTTCCTGACACTGGACCTGTGCACAGAGAATGGAATTGGTCTGCTCTTTTTTTTTTTTTAAAAGCATCCCACCCTGTCCAACATTATCATTAAGGGGCGGGACCAACCAAAAAACAACACACTAGAGGTTTCAGCACATGCTAAATGTCCCACTCCTATTAATTCTCACAGAAGATAATTTCTTCTTTCTTTGTTTCAGGTACATTGGAGTGAACAGACTACTCTGTGCATCTCATTACACAGGCACACAAACCCAACAATGTTCTTATTTCTGTTCTTTTTCCCCCTTTCCATGCTACTCTTCCAGCCATGATGGGCCACACAGCTCTCAGGCAACCACCATACATTTGCTTCAGCCAGGGGAGCACAGAGGACACCTTGCAAGAGCTCTTCAGGTTTGCAGGGAGCACAAACCACTTGCTACTGTGCTGAAACCTCAGAATCACGTCCTCCAGCAAGTGCTTTTGACACTTCTTTGAAACAGCTGCTCCACCGTGTAGAATTCTCCGATCGAAACTTGAAAAACGTAATTGAAGGACCTAATTGAAGGGTATTAATACTCTATTTCAGACCTCCATCAGTAACTTATTTAGCACAACGACAGGGAGCCGCTTTGCCATCAGAGCCTAGAGAAATGAGACCTTCGCCGTGAAACCCCGCGTCGAGCCCTGTGGTGCCTGCTGTAGCCCAGGACAAGCAAGTCGTGCACCGAATACACAGCTCACCTGAGCAGGCAAGGAAGGAAAGGGAAAGGCGTAACAAAGCAAAGATGGCACATTTTAACTTGGGGTCATGGGTTAATAAGAAACATTGCTCTCACACACGTTTCACTTCCTCCCCACAGAGAGGGAAGCAGGGTGGGGGGAGAGAAGTTTGTGCCTCCTACGGCCACAACTTCTTTCTTTTTCAGAGACAGCTCGATACAAGAGACTGATTCAGCAGAATTGGATACACAAAGTAAAGAATGCAAAATAAGAACTTCTGTCCTCTGAGATAAGCTTTCCTGCAGAAAGCACAAATATTCTCTGCAGTTTATTTTACCAAGACAGAAGTACAATTTCTCAGCGAGCTCTTATCCTGCTTATTGTCAGCATCCATCAATAGGATTAAAAAACCCAAGTACTGTGGCCAGCATCTCTATAAAACCTAGTGTAGAAAAGCCCATTTAACCTGTTCTAAATATACAAATCCTTTTTGCAAGGTGCTCTGTGCCAGGATTAATGCTTCTATTCAAAGTAGCATTTATAACCAGTGGGCAGAGGATTCCTCAGCCTAAAGAAAAAAGGTCAACTTTGTTCATGTTCAATTACTGAAGTTCACAAGAAAATTACAAAACTGAAAAGTGTTGTTAATGTCTGAAACAGCTTCACAGCAAAACAGTTCTAGGTTTCAGCTTCTTGTGACAACTCATACCACTATTCAGTTGCTATTACTGCTATATAGCTTACAACGTAACTTCTTCATTTTATTTGCTTTTAATTCAAGTCACAGAACTTTGTCCCCAACTCGCTGCCTCAGCACTCTTTTTCATAACCACAAGCAAAGAACTGGAGGCTAACAGGAAGAAAAAAATGTAACATCAACCACAGCAACTTACCTACTAGGACAGGAACATAGTAGGGGGCAATGAATGCTGCAAGCTGTGTACATAAAATAGAAGTCAGTGGTAAAATAATCTGATTGAAATACTTTGTTCTTTTCCCAAGACTTTTTTTCCTTATTAACAGTATGCAGGACAAACCTGCCTTAAAGTAAGAAAGGTGGAAAAAAGCACAGAATTAATTTTTAAAGCCCCTTCACATATACTGTAAATAAAAGCACTCATACAAACAACATGCTGCATCACAGCTCCTCCCTCACACCTCAAGAAGGTCATTTCACGAAGACAGAATACACTGGCAATGGGCGAACCTCCTCACCCTGTCCTATGGCACCCACTGGTGAGCCACTGCTGAGCTCACTCCCTTGCCCAAAACCCAAGTGTACAAGGTAGCTGCAGTTTCTCCCAGTCTGCAACTTATGGTCCTGATTGTTAAAGAGCAAACAGCTCTGGTATGAACCACCCTCAACTTTAAGAACATCCACAGAACAGCAGCTCCAGTAATAGATCAAAAATGCAATGCTTGCCAGACACTGGCAAAATCAGTACAAGTTCCCTCTAAATGATTTCTAACAAAGACCAGATTGATTTGCTTTTAGCACAACCACTACACCATTTACTCTTGTAAAAGACTAGAAAAATAGCATGTGCTTATCCCTATCAAGATCAGAACTGCTCTGCTAGGTGATCTGATGGGGATAAGAACAAGGAAATACTCCTGTTAAAAACTACAGAGTTTTTAAGGGCAAAAAGTTTATAGGAAACAGGGAGGTAGAAGACAGTGAGAGTGATCAGCAACTATAGCCCCCAAAAATTTCTTCAAATTATACCTCTACTTTCACATGGAGCTGACCATCTTCCAATCTAAAAGATACTATCATACCTACTACCACTTAATAGGAAACCATCCCTTGCAATATCATGTAACCTCCAGAAAACCTACTTTACAAATTATATAGATACTTCTAATATGCCATTTTGAGGAGTGTTTTTCTCCTCCATCCACAGCTTCATCACTTTTCTTCACAGAATGTCTGTCTACAGCTAAGGCAAAAGCAACACTCAGTGAGCACTGGCCACTCCACAGGACCCAGCCAAAGTACACACAAATTTAAGATGTGAAAATATGAATGTTACCAATGGAAGGAAGACTTCTACTGCTTGATATTTAGTAAAGGAATAGATTTATTTAGAGAAGCGTCTTAAATGTTTCTTCTCTTTTACCCATCAGATAGAGAAAATCTGACTGGAATGCTTCTGATTTTTTACTGAGGTCTGGGTTTTCTGAGGCCTATTACAGGGTCACCAACAAATGTCAAAGTCATAAGACCTTTTTTATTTGTCACCCACACCAGTCACAGGATTATACTTTCTCAAAATTAAATTTGATTTTAGTGAAGCAACTAGCTGCATACAGAACAAAATGTATCCATATTTCACAAGCATTTTCCTCCCACTGTCTTAAACGCAGGGGCAAAATGGGAAGTCCATGCTTCTCTCTAGCTCAGATAACAATTTCACTAGGGAAAAAAACGTTTACAGTTGTTTTTTAGTAATTAGTACACATAACATGTGTAATCTGATAGGAGACAAGCATTCATATCTTAATAACCCCCTAATAAACTGCTCGTTCCCTCAGCCTGGAATTGATTATTCTAAAAAAGTATCACTAGAGGCATCCTTCAGTCTTTCACTCTCCTGAGGCATCCAGTTTGGCCACTGTCAGAAATAAGACATTGGGATAAGTGAACCTTTGGTCTGTTCCAGTATGGTTCTTGTATAGTAAAGCTCATAGTGAGTCAACAGACTGACAGCAAACTTCAGCCAACAACTAATGTCACTGCTTAGCTGAGAACCCACTAAGATCCAGGGGCATCACATAGAGGCGGTAGTAAGGATAAAACATCAAAGCCACTGCAGGTGGGACTGAGACTGGGAGCTCTCAGATATTCAGCAGACCCATCGGACAGCCTGTTCCGAAATTCTCCAGTGCTTTAGCGCAACTTGAATAAAGGGAAAGAAAAAAGAGGGACCAACAGTTTACAAGCGCACTACACTCAGCCACGATGACAGCAGTCAGTCAGAGGAGAGGGGTTAAAATTAAGCAGCTGGGGAGGACAGAGGGCCCTCCAGCACTTACATTTAATAGAATCACCGACTTCCTGCTCGCTGAATCACTCTACAAGAACACGAAAGCAGCCTGGAAGCAAAACACTCCTCCAATGGCAAACATTCTCAATCAGAGAAGTGTTTAGACTTGGCAACTAATATAGGCTATTGGAAAAGTCTGGTATTGAAATAGACGTTCACATATATTCACATCAGGATTCTGAAAATAAACAGCTTATGGGAAACTATGATCCGTTAAACAATATTAAAAGATAAAAAAATTAAAGTCCAGTGTTAAATGATTTGTGTCCTTTAAAATTGCAAACTTGTACATTGAATAAAGCACAAATTAGATTTATACTACGAGTAGAGCAAATTACTTTCACACTTCTGTAACTCATCAGCTCAAACAGCATACAACTCACAGCCAAACGTTTCTAATGTGATCTGTTTCAGTGAAAAGAAGTGAAACTCTGTTTGTTTTCCTTGTAATTGCTATTTACAGTGTGTTTAGTTGCCTGAGGGGAAAAAAAAGACAATTACCAAAAAGGTTCTACATACACTTTTAAACACTATGGACCTAAAATGTGAGGCAATAAACTGAATCGTGATTAGTGTCCATAGACTTGGACACGTGTCCCCAAGTAATTAAACTCACTGTGTTACAATCCACTGTTCCTCATAATTTTTGATGCATTACTGTTGCCGACATGGGGCAAACTACTCGGTGACCTTGTAAAAGCAGCAACAGTTTCATATGTAGGCAAAACACCCCAGCATGGAAAAAAAACCCAACACAAAACCACCAAACATTTTTATTAAGCATTTCCTCAGTGAAGTTTGTACATGTTTGTGAATTACTTACAAAGTAAAACATAAAAGATTTAAGAACATTGCCTAGGGCTTCAACATACTTCAGTGCTTAGTATGTTCTGGAAATTTTGCCATCCAGGCAGAAGTAGAGAGCAAGTATAAAAGAAGAAATTTGGGCGTTTACCCTGGCATTCCCACAGCCCTTTCTCTCACCTCTTGACAGCCATCAAGGTTAAGTATAAAAAGTGATGTATGCACTGAGTGTGCAGAAATCCAGCTTTATTGTTGGATGAGTGGGGCACTAAATGGAGATGAGTATTTAAACAAACAAACAAAACCCTAGCTCCTTATGCCTCCTTACATCTATTTTTAAAGATGTCCAAGTATAAATGGTTCCCTGTAAAACTTCCCTTGCAACTTGCCTGAGAAAAGGAATGCATTATTTGAGGATGCAAGCCCCAAGCTTCCACATATTACAGGACACTTCAGCTTTACCTGCTTGACGGGACAGCTATCTTGGCTTGAATGATCCTGAAAACATAATTTGTCTTATTTATCTACGAGTCACTGCTAGATACCACTACTTAGTACTGACAGCCTACTTTTGCGAAGTGTATGCAAATAGGACTATATTCAAAAGAATATGGCACTGTAACCAAAAGAAAGTGCTGATACCAAGGAATTGCAGCTCTTAGGGCTCAGGAGATAGCAGAAAGTTCTGGCACTTCTGCAGAACTGCAAACAACCCCTGTACTTTAGAATCATTAAAGGAGATAATTTATCTATTTCAAATTGAATTCTCTGCAGTCTGACGCTTGTTTAACAGCCTTGGCAATAGAAAGTGAACTGGGAATACCAGTTCCCATGCATACAGGCAAGCCACAAGCTATCAAACTGGCAACCATGTTGGCAGTCCTCCATATATTTGATTTTATTGACCACATACATATATATATTTTATTGCCAAATATAAGGGGGTGTGCATGCGTATATATGGGTATTTATACATATAAGGTGTAATACATCCACACCCACCAAAAATCACCTGCCTCAGTCAGAAAACTGGCTTACTCATTCTTCACCAGACCAGGACCAGACTCTCATCACAGGCATGAAGACCAGATTTTTCAGCTGATCTTTTCTAGCCCCATATTCTGTGTTAGCTGGGTAGATGTGGCTGGTAACAAAAAACTACTTTTTCCTGCTTCTGTGCTGTACGGTACATACGTGCATGGCTGAGGGGGAAATGAAGAATAAAGCCTAAGCCAGGAAATCAAGCAAGACCCTTCCTCTTTAGCACCTCATCTCCAGGTATGTTGTTCAGAGGCAAGATGTATGATGTTTGAGGGGAAAAAGGTAGCAATGAGCCCACTTTGCCTCTGACTGCCATTTATTCAACGCATTTTAGAATAAGCCCCATTTTACTTCTTAAGGTGGTTTTTTTTGTTGGGTTGGCTTTCCTGGTTATTCTGAATCAGACTTTTTCCATGAATACTGCAGCTGCTTAAAAGCAATCCCGAGTAAAACAGCCTCTCCTTGGTTTCTTCTTGGGAGTTTTATGTTTTGGTTAATTTTCCTCTCACCTCAGGAGACCTCCTCCTTAGGCCTACACACACACAGACATCAGACAACTTCTGAGGAAACTTTGTAGTCAAGCTCCAAGACTAATAAAAGCACTATTCATCTAAGTAATAGATGGAGCTTTTACTGATGAGTCAACCTATCCAGCAAAACTAGAGACATAGTTTTTTTGTCAGTTTATACAAGTCAGCAGTAAGTAAAATGACCGTACGTACATTCTAATGCAGAGGTACAAGTCAGAGTACCATTAAAAGTAATGTGCAAGAGCAAAGCTGGGGCTAAGGACTCGACCAAGGCTTCCTGTGCTAGGCATGGTTTATCATCTACCTTTGACTATACCCATTTGTCATTTTGGCAGCAAATCCAGAGCCTGTCAGGCCAATAAAGTATTTTACTATCTGAACTTTGCATCTTTATCAGAGCTGTGCAAACACTTACTTACTCAGCTTTATGTTTTCCAGATTAGTTTAACATGTTTACAAAGTTTTATCGAGCTGAATTACCATTCTCGAGTGAATTAGAGATGTGACAAAAAGGTTTTGCTGTGCTACCGCATCTCTTAAAAGCTGACTGCATCCGCTGATGCAGAGCGGGGGGGAAACTGGAGTTGAATGTTACCGCCGCAAGTGGAATAACAGTGATAAAAATACCTTTCCCACCTGCCAGGGGATAAAACGGAGGACAGCAGGAACAGCCAGGCTTTTGCCGGCAGGAAACAAGCTGGGGCGCCCGTGGGAAAGAGGGCTGGAAAAGAAGGGGGGGTACGGGGAAAACACAGACACGGCAGCGAGAACTCGCATGGCAGCAGGGTACCGTGCCGCAGCATCATCCCCAGGCTGCTGCTTCTCTTCTGGGGAAGACACGGAGGGGACGGCGCCGCTGCCCGCCGCGGGCTCCGCGCCCCGGGGCTGAGGCTGCCGGGGGCCTCCACGGCGCTCCCCGCCGCCACCCCCAAGGAAGAGGAAGCGCAGGAATTACCGCTGCCCCACCACCGGCCCCGGCCCGGCGGGG
>JAVJGG010000013.1:9735520-9751021 GCA_035590195.1 Aviceda cuculoides
CCTCGCCCCGCGCTCGCAAGGGGCTCAGGCCGCCTCCCGGCGCTCGGGAGGGCCCCGCCGGGTCGCTCTGCCACCGTTAGAAACGGGCTGGTCCCTCGTCGCCCGCTGAGGGGAAGCGGCACCGGCGGGTCTCCCTCATCCCGCCGGCTCTTCCACAGGACCTGGCCTTACCCAGGGCGGGGAGCGCAGCCGCTTAAGGCTGACAGGCATCGCCTCGCGATACGGCTCGTGGGCCCGCGAGCCCGGGCTGAGGCGCTCGCGTGGGAGCGAATGCCCTGGACTCGGCCACAGGCAGAAGCTGGGCCTGGGCGCTGTAGTAACAGCCAAGTTTCACTTTCCTTCTACTATTAAGTAACCATGAAATACAACCGTTCCGCAGGGGATGGGCTGCAGAGCCTTGTACGGTTCAGGAGCATGTGTTTGATGTAATTAGCTTTGGGTTGGGGGGGGGGGTTGCCAGCTTCAGCTGTGCTGGTTGGGGTTACGCCTGGTCGGGATGGAGAGTATTAAGGCAGAGCAGGTGTTAGCCGCTTTGTACCGCTATCCCGGACATTTGTTTGCAGTATGTTCTGAAATTGTTTGCATACGATCCTTTGTGTACTGTATGACTGTGGCTTTATTCCTGTAAATTCATGTATGTGAGCAGAAATAATTTCCATACGGATACCATAGTCCTGATAGGGAAATTACACAGCTTGAAATGTGTGGCTAGAAGAGTACTTAAGGATAGAGGGATTTGGTCTCTGTTGTCAAGCAGCAACAAACAGATCAAAATTTTGCAGCTCTTTTAAACTTACCTCTTCCCATTTAATCTGTAGGCCTTGCATCCATTCTACTACCTCATATTTTATAAAAAAAAAAAAACAAAAACAACGCTCCCGCAGAATCTGGCCTTTCCGGAATTTCTTGTTAGGTAGCTCCAAAAAGTTTATTTGGAATTAATTAACAAAGGTAAGTTGGAAGGTCTCCAAGTCTGCATTTCTGGAAACTTGATTAGCAAGACAGCAGAAGAATCCAGTAAATAAACTCTCTCGCTCCACCATCTCAGAAAGTATTATGGAAAGCAGTATTAATAAAAAGTTTTGAACAAACTTTAAACCTGGAGTCTTTGTGACTCATTATCCAGCCTTCCTTGGATTTGTCTGGATAGCTGAATATCTACTATGCAAGTCCTGAATATTACCTTCAGTAGGTATCAGGGATATCAGGGTAGCATTTCAGGTCTTTCTGAGTCATGATAAAAATAAAAAGCAACAAAGAAACATCCTTTTTCCTTTCTTTGTGGGTACATTGAAACCATTCTGATAGAATACTAACCTAAATGCAAGATTTTGCCCAAGAGAGAGTAATGCGTACTGATGTAATTTTTATCTTCATGTTGCAACACTATAAAAAAACCCCTCTGATTTATGCCAAAAGTCACTGCAATCACTATGAGTACCTGTTCTGAGGTCTGACCCCTGCTAATAACTTGCCCTGACTCTCCTCGCCCCAGTTATAAAAGGTATGAAATGAATCAGCTAATTCAGGTGAAGTTCCTTTGGAGATTTTTTTTTTTTAATGTAATCAGACTTCAGAAACCATTTACTACTGTGTTTTAAGTACAAGTTTACTCCTCCCTGTCTTCTTAAAAATAGAATTTATTTCTGTTTGTTATGTTCAAACACTAATAAAGATAAAACCATAGCTATCTGTTAGGATAAATGTCCCTGAGTTGTAAGAATCACAACAGACCTTTTCCGCTCAAAAGGACAACCAAAGAAACAAGAAAAAGTGGTGTCTCCTGTCACCTGCAGAAGTCTTCCACTTGACACCTGGAACATTTTAGCATCTAACAGGATTATCAGGGATTTATTTGTCCAAGTCTGCTGCTAGTGATTGCCTTCCTTGCTAGTGTTTATAAGTTCCTATAAATTTTGTTGTGTATTTGTATTGTCTTTGCAGAATGTCCCTGAGCAAGATGAATTTTAGAGTGACTCTCCCTGGACCTCACAGTATTTGAACTACAAAAGCAGTTCAAAATGGGCCAAGGGAGTAATATTCAGCAGTTACAGCTGCAGAGGTGGTTATTCCAAAAGAGGACTGCATTGCACAATAAAGCTGTATTACAAGAATACAAATAAAGCCTTTTTAAATGGCCAAATTATTTTGTTACGGCTGTGTACGTGATACAGGTATTTTTGCAAGTGTTAGCCCACATTCAGATAAATGGTTAGTGAGCATTGTACGTTATCAAGGTGTTTCTGACAGAAAATACAGTGGCTTTGCCCTTCTGTCAGGTGCCTAATTCTGTTTCTGGAATGGTTTATATATGGTATGCTTTTAAAACTCCTACTCATGATTTTTCATAAGTACCTATACTTACGGTTTCCTCCCACCCGCTATACTTCTTGTCTCTCTCAAACCTCCCCAGATGTACTATGGATATATGAAAAGCTATACTTGAAATAAATCTAGAAAAAAATACTAGAAGGAACATCTAGTGTGCCTTCGTATCTCAACCTAGCGTTAAAAGGCTCCAGTAAATGAGACTTCACAACCTGCTTTGGCAAGCCAATAGTAAGGAGAGATTAGTAGAGGAAAGAAAATATTTCCTTGTTGCTGAAGTAGTTAATTAAGATGACTGACTCAGTTTAAATATTTAAGAACAGAACTTGGGAGACGTCCCTGTGTCACACTATGACTGATCAGAGGATTTGGACCCCTTCGAGCCATTGTCTGAACCACTGTTGAGTCTGGGATCTCCATATTCTGCTGTGGCACTGGGGAGGGTCTAGCTTCCAGGGCTACCGGTTTGGAAGAAGAGAAAGGGAAGTCCTATGTCCTGATGAAAACATCCAATTATTGACTTTTTTAGGGTGGTTCTGGTATTTCATGTCTGACTTACCCCATCAAGATCCGTAGTCGATCTATTAGCAGCTGATGGTAAGAAGCTGTTGGGTGCTCACAATGGGTCATGGTACTCCAGCCAAGACCTCGCCAGCCCGGAATCGACTGAGAGCTTTCCTTCACATGTTCGATGGCAATTCCCTTTATACTTCTCAGCACGATGTTTGCTTTTTTTGCAATCGTGCAATACCATTAACTCATGCTGGGTTTGCAATCTGATATAACCCCGTGTCTTTTCCTGCGGGGATGCAGGCTGAATGAATTGGCAATATCAAGTCAAACTTGGCAGAGGCACAAGGTTAGCTTTAAAAAAGGTGAATTGTTTACTGATTTTAAAATAGAACTGAAGCGTTTTTAAAGTATCTATTACATAAACATTTTACAGTAGCGTTAGCAATCCTGACCTGTGCTTGGTAATTTGAAAATGAAGTTGATTTTTTGATCATTGGGAAGCATGATTTTAGTTGGTTAAGCTGAAGGAGAAGCAAAAAGTAAACAGCATTAAGCTCTACAAAGTTATTGTTTCATTTTAATTTTGATAATTTTTCATTATCTAGAAGTGCTGTTTGTAACACAAAGCTGGATTTTTTAAAAAAATCTTACTTCAAACCAGGCAACGCTCTCCTGAAGTTAAGACGGGAATCTAAGGTAGTTTTGAAATGCCCGAAGTGCCAGCACTCCGAGGGCACCGCCAGCCCTGCCTGTCCCTGCTCCCCCTCCCAGGGCTCCCCCCACCCTGCCCACGGCCCAGGATCCCGCTTGAGCCCCCCAGGGCCATCGGTCGCTGCCCCCGGGCTCCAGCTTTGCCACCGCCGTGCCCGTGCCTGGCCGTGGGCCCCGCTGGGCCGGACCCTGACCACCCGTGGTCTGACTTGGCAGCCTGGCCTCCGCTGGCCTCCTCGCTCGGCCGTCACGGGGCTGTATCCCACCCTGGTTACCCTCACCGGGCCTGACCCTGCTTCACGTTCCCAGCTCAGCCTCAGACCGGCCTCGGCACCGCAGCAGACCTGGGTGGGAGTTTGCCGGCGGCTGCCCTCGGCCTGCCCTCGGCCTTCACTGGGGGTGGTGGGACGAGCCCTGGCCGGTGAGACCCTGCCGTGCTGGCCCACATGGGGAGCCATCGGGTCCCCGGCCCCCGCCGTGCCCTGGCATGGCAGGCAGTTACGGAGAAGGCAGGGCCAGGCTCTTGTCACGGACGAGGAGTGCAATGCCAAGAGGCAGACGTAGCAAGGTGCACCTGGAGAAGGTCCCGTTGGGGTTAAGCATGACGTTTTCCACCAGAAGGGTGGTAAGCACCATGCAGGCTGCCTAGAGAGGTCGAGGAGTTTTATGCCTGGAGATTCTCAAAACTTGACAAGGCCCTGAGCAACCCAGTCTGGCTTTGAAGTTCGGCTTGTTTTGAACAGCAGCTTGGGCCAGATGAACTTCAGAGGCCCTTTCCAATCTGGAATCTTATGTGATTCTGTGGGCAGTACGCTGCTGAGAATGACAAATTCTCTGAACATGCAGGCATTTCTACAGGAATTTCATCATGGCCACAAAAGGCAGTTCCTCCTCGTGAACCCACCAGCTTTCTGTGATCTCGCTCCTCTATTTCTGTCTCTTTTTATACCTAGGCATACATCTGTTTGGCCAGGGGGATTTTTACCCAGAACCGTCTTCGTACCGCTCACGCTTGACCCCTTTCTTGCAAGGGTGTTATCCTATATGCCTTAAATCTAATTAAACTGTTTAATTTCAACAACTGGTGGCAAATATCTTAAGACTCCACAATTTTGGAATCCAACGCAGGGTTCGTAGAAATGCCAAAATTATTTCATTATAACATATACATAATAAATATAATAAGACAGTAAAAATGCCTGTTGCAATTTTTGTTAGTTGACATTGCATAGTTGAGGCATTGCAGGAAAAAAGCCATACTTGGCCAACACGTGTTGTTGGATGGGTTGAAGCACTGTGAGAGAATATCCACACATACATGGTACCATTAGCAACTTCCATCAGCTCTCAAGACAGCTGTAAATTAGGGAGAGACACGTAGAAGTAGGTGCATGCCTATATAGGCATTCATTTGTGCTGCACAGTATGCCTGGGGTAGAATGAGAATTTAATTCTCCCATATCCTAGTGTTACTCTTTTGACTTGTAGACTATGCCCTTCTTATTACAGTAAGTATAGCACAAGGCAAATAAAATATATGTCCTACAGAGCAGCATGTTCTCAGAAGGTATTCTGGCCCAATTTATGATTCAAGGAGATTAAATAATTCTCAAAGTAAGCATTCAAACATTTTTCAGTATTTGTCCAAATAGTACAGAGTTCCCTAAGAATTTTCCCATTTCTACTGAAAAAAAAAAAAAAAATTCAGACTTTAGAGGCCTAACTATTCACTGCTTTAGTTGTCACTTAATCACACAAGAACAGATCTAATATGAGCAGTAATAGATTGCAAAGGTGATCTAAAATGTTTGTATTTTGAATATATAAACACTCTGGAGTGACTTAAATGACCTACATAAAGTGTGGAAAATCACATTCCTTCTCTTCAAACGATACAAAACGCTTGAAGCAAATCTTCCTTGAAATATCCTTTTAACATTAATTTCCTGAATTGGCTGGTGATGAGGAATGTAAAATATTTCTAGATTCCCAAGCCTGCTTATCTGAAAGATATGAAATCTTGATGGTGCTATCTTTTCATCACTAGTGCAAATGCCTTCATTTAACATCACACATAGTTTTAGAACTTTAGAGGTACACACATATTTCCATCTCAGATATTTAGGAGACAATATGTGGAAGAATGTTTCATATTATTAGAATTAAAATTTTTTAGACTGTTTGGTTAAGTGTCCTGGAACAAATTTTTCTTGGCTTCATGTTAGTTGTGCTAACAATGAATTTGGAGCTGCAGATTATTCAATGCCAAGATGAAATTACTGTGACTTTATGGTATGATTTGTATCTTAATACTGGGAGTTCACCGTCTTGCTAGGAATAATAGGAATTAGAAAAAGGTTCCAAACAGCATTTTTACTTAAATTACTCTATCAGATGTATGTTCCAGCAATAAGAGTGGTAAATCTGCGAGACTCCTTCCATTGTTTATAAAAATGGGGTGAATTCTTTCATCTCTGCCAGTTAACGGACATAATTCCAAACAACTTCAGCACCTTTAGGATAATTTTGGAATAGTATTAGCAAGTGCACTTCCATTGTTTGCTACCATGGTTATGTCTGGCACCGTACTTTTAACGGTTTAGCAACTGACAAAGCATGCTCAGAAATTTTCCTCTTTTAACTACTTCCTCTCCTATAGAAGGGCAGATGATTTGGGGAGCCTGTGAAGGGCTTTTTCTTTTCCACATGCTAATTACCATAAATACTTTAGAGATTGTCCCACCAACTCCATTTTGTTTTTCAAATCATTAGCAATGTTAAAAACAAACCTTCTAACAAAAATGTTGGCAGAAGCTCAAACGCGATTCCTGGTTCGTCAGAAACCCTTCCTTACGCAAAGGAAGCTGTGTGGGGTCCGTTACAGGCAGTCCACTTGCCAAAGCGCAGGAGGTTTAGCGCGTGAGATTCCAGCCATGCTTAGGGCTTTTATGTACAAATCATTTAGACAAGACCAATTAAAAGTTAAAATCAGCTAAATCAGCAGGGAAGAAGAATAAGGCAAAAGTTTTTGAGGTAGTGAACCGCTACCCCTCTGCTTTAACAGGAGTCTGCAGACTAGCGACAAGGAATCATGGACATCGATGGCTACGATGCCTGGTTTGTAAATATCTGTAAAAGGCCTAGAGAGCTTCAGCATGAGTACAAAACATATGGGAAAAATAATACTGTTTATCATTTTACCAAGCTTAGCACCTAAAAGAGAACACTTGGGTAAAGGCTCATGAGTAGTCCCCAGAGATGATTCTTTTCAGTTCACACTTCACTAGAGGATAAAGAAGAGCATTTCTCTGCAACCACTTTTGAGGTCATTCTCAGCCTTGTGATTACTCAGGTAGTAGCAGTCAATGTCCCATGAACTTATTGACTGATAGATCTGTTCACCCTGTCATCCAAAGAGCCATTCTATACAGCTCTATAGAGGCCCTCAGAAGTCTGGATGCTAAAAATTTATGCAGTGGTTATGCATACCCTGAATTCTTAATATGGAGCTAGCAAGCGTCTAGCAAAGTTAAACAGAGCTGTATTCCTACAGAGATAACAATAACTTGCCATACCAAAAATCCAAAAGGATGCTGTATTTCTAAGACAATATTTTGAAGATGAACTAACCAGGTCATTTTGAGTTTTGACAATATTTTCCAAATAGCATTATGTACTTCTACAATGTTAAGATTATTTCTTCTGCAACTTAATTTGCAAAAATGTCTAATATTATTTTCTGTCCTGCCAAAGAAAGGAAAATAACAGAGACTTTGTTTAAGCAGCAAATTTTCTGACTTAAAGTGGTCATGCACAAGATAATTCACCATTACTGTGGATTTTCGGTTACAGAACAATGATGACAGGGCTTCAGAAATAATGTGGTGTTGTTGCCTGTGCATAGCAATTAGTTAGTGGCCTAGTTCGGATGAGAGTTTCAGTGTTTTATAAAATGTCCAAAGAATAGCTGTCCCAGTTAACATAATTAACTGCAAGGAACAGTTGAAGGGCACAGTTTATTTATTTCAGGAAATGTTACTCAAAAATTAAATAAATTTAGGCTATAAACAAGCTCTAGGGAGAAATATGAGTAAATGGGAAATTCTAGGTAGAGAACATGGAGTGGACTGATAAAAACATCGCTATACAGCACTAGATATCTTACCTGGGAAATAATCAGATGTCCTCTTACTTAAGTTTGTGAGCTGTGTTATTGATTCATACTTGCAAGAAGCAAGAAGAGATTTCCTGAAGAAAAACATTACTCAAAATGTGTTTAAGAGTGTTTATGTACAATAATAATAAAAAATTTTTAAAATCCCTAAAATGGTTTAATCCTAGCAGGAGAGAACAGTATGTCTAAATAAAGCTACATACCACTACTTGTTACTCTATCCTACCATTACTGCTTGTAGAGTCCTCATAACTCTTTAAGGAATGTTCACACCATGGATTTCCCATATGTCATTACCCCAGATCTCTAAATCTCCATTAAAAACATAATATTGTTTATTTTCAGCAAAGCCCACCTCTATATAGCCCTGCAGTCTGTGCTGCAACATGCCTCAAAAGGAAAGCACTGCTAGAGGAAAAATAACAGCAGAGGTTCTGCTGAAACAGTGCCTTTAAGAGTACCCTTGGAGCTACCACACCATTATATGCCAACATTAAAGAATCTTATTATCCTCCATCACTCTGTGTTGCCAGACTGTGAGCACAGAAAGCATCTTTTCATGATTAACTGCCTGGGCTCAGCCTAGCTGGGACCATAGTATCAAGTCTACAGCCACAGAACTACAGCATGAAAAACCACTTGTAATTAACCTTGCATAGGTGTAGGGCTCAGTGTGCCACAATCACATGGACAGTATTAACCACAGTGAGCAGTACCCAAATTATTCTGTGGGCAGTGAAATCTTGCATACAGTTCGTATAATGCACAAGCGTAAATTATGAGAACTGTCATACCTGGTCTGATTAAAGGGTCGTCTATCACAATAGCCTGTTTTTTAAGAGCAACAGGTAGTGGTTTCTTTGGGAAAGATCATAAGAAACATAGCAGAGCTTGGCATCCCCTCCCAGTTCATGGCAATAACTTGCAGGGACTGGGGGCTTCCTGAGCCAGAGTTCACAAGCAGACCACCACATTTAATAGGCATGGATTTTGTCTGATTCTTTTTTGAACCCCTATGCTTTGGTTCATACAATGTCCTGGTGAGATAATTCATAATTAACAATGTATTGATTCAATATGTATGGTGGGGTGTGTTCTTAGCTCTCATCTGATAATTCTGTTGGATGACCCCTACTTTTGCAGTATCAGAAATGATAAATAATCATTACCTATTTATACTCTTCACAACCATAAAAATATATAGAACTGTGTTTGCAGTAGTTTCTTTTCCAAACTGAAGTCTTAACCTATTTAAACCTTTTTTTTTGTACCTCAGCCCACCCTCTATACCTTTTCTAGTTTTTGCTAAAACTCTTTGGAGTTGAGATGAGCACTAATGCAGACAGTGTCCAAGATGCAAGTGTACTACGTATGACTTTATACAACATCACGGTCATAGTCTGTCTTTCGTTTTCAGCTTCTATGTATAAATAGTTTCTGAAACTGTATTAACTTTTGTTACTGCCTCTAAAATTCTGTGCCAGTTTTCAGAGAATTTTCTACAACGACTCAGGGGTCTCTTTCCTAAGTGGTCTGAAGTAAACTAGAGTAATGCACTGTGTGTGTGTGTAATATTTGGATTAAATATAATCTGCCGCTTTGTTACCCACTCACTTGGTATTGCAAGGACTTTTGAAACCGCATTGCACTCCGCCTCCCTCCTGCAGCTCTGGGTGTACAGTCAGGCTTTCCTTTGCCAAGCTCTCTGACATGAGGACATAGTTGCATGAGTAAGAAAAGACAAGACTTTCTCAAAATCCTGGTATCATGCATCTTTCCTGTAGTTCTTGGAATGGTTCTCATGAACTTGCCCTGATGGTGAAGAAATGCTGCGGGTGACATTATTTGTGGTAACTGAACTATGGGTACAAGTATTATCCTTGTGCCCTTCAAAGTGTGAGCTCCCCATTCGCTGAAAGCCAGAACTTGTCCTATTTCTGATGCCCATAATCTTTGGTGAAAGCACAAAACCTCCATTGCCACAACTGTTTTAATGGTTGATCGGCCAACACTAATCAGGATTGCAGGAGACTTATACAGTTTGCACATAGCTATACTTTGGAGCACAGTGGCAAATTACCTCTGCACTAATCAGCTGCTCAGACACTTATGAATCAACTAGTCATTTAAAGTCAGCGTAGCAGTGATCCTACTGTATTACGCTAATTCTGTTCTATCAGCAGCACTGGTCTACAGAGGGGCAGTTATGAATTTATTGCAACTATCCAGCATGCCATGAAGAAATAGTCATCATTTTCAAGCCCTGTATGCTGTGGTCTCACTGAGGCTTATTCCACCATAAATTTATAAGCAGGAATAGATCACAACCATTTACTAGTTTATACCCTAGTAGAAATTGAAAGAAGCAAATAGAAACCTGAACATGAAGTGTTTTTAAATACTTTCAAATACATCTGCATGAAGGATAAGGAAAGGCAACAGATTTCTTGCAATGCAGACCAGTCCCAAAGCAAGTCCAGTTGCTGCGGCACAATAAATGTGGGCTATGTCCCCAGAAATCATAGTGTAGCTGAGGTGCCATGGGTATAAGGTTTAGTATGTACTTATCCTTGGTTATGCAGACTCCAGGTGGTGGATTTGGATATGAGGAAACCAAAAAGGGATATAGGTGGAATATAACATATGTTAAAGAGAAATGTCAGTATTCTTTATGACATGAAATAGTGCTGCTCCATCATAAGGTGACAGATCTTTGCTCCTAAAACAGGCACCTAAACTGGTGGGCTTTTTTCCCTTTTGTTACCAGAACAACTGTTAATAAAAATAATTAAATACTTCCAGTGCAATAGTCCCCAAATTTAATTTTTTTTTCTGTGTGATGTAGATACAACATCAGCTAGTGAAATTTAGGTGGACTGGAAAGGAGTTTTGCAGAAGGCAGGAGGTCACAGTCCATGCAGTGCATCCATAAAATAGATAACTGAGTAAAATAGATAACCGAGTAGGCAGCATCTTTCTTTGTAATTCTTGTGTTTGTATCTGCCTATACATTTTCCCTTGTAAATAAGTTATACTACACACTTGCTTTAACTTCTCTGATCATGTGTGCCTCAAAACTGAGCTAATTTGATTTCTTTCCTGCTAGAAATATATTCATTCCAACTGAGTCAGCACCCAGTGTGTGTTTCAGACCTGGATCCCCAAAGGAATTGTTTGTTCTAAGAATCAGCTATGTGGGATGTGCAGTGAGTCCAGATTTGGGGCTTCGAACAAACTGTTCAGCTGAAGGAGGGAGGGTAACTTTCCTGTATTACAAGGTGTTGATTTTAACTTGTCTTTAAATAGCACCTCAATTCAAATGGTATAAAGTGGTTGCTCTCAGGCCAGATGTCGGCATGTTCAGTTTTAGCGATAAGGACATTTTATGGTTGGGTCAGGAACAGAAGCTGTCAGAAACATAATCTCCATCTCAGAAGAGCACCACTATAATTACTGTGTCCTAATGAGCATGACAGTGCAAAGATGCAATGAGAACTCATGTTTTAGTAACACGCAGCCTTTGCACAACATTTAATCTCCAAACTATTTTGTAAAGACTGAGTGAATAATCTTCATGTCACCTACCTGGAAACATGTAGCTGCACTTTTTTACTTTCATTCTGCGAAACATTTTACTGAGTAAATAATTACCCATCATACAAAATGCTTTCCAGAATGAACCTGTGGCTTTTCTAGAACTGTGCCTTTAAATGATTTAGCAGCTTTCATAGGGAATATTTTAATGACTATTCAGTTATTATTTTTTTTTCTATGGCATGTAGGACCCTGATCTAAAGTCAGGATGTGCTAGTGTATGCTAAAAGACATACTCCCTGCCTCTTTGAGTTTTAGAACTGAGGTCCTGGTCCAGCAAACATTTGTGTGAATATGATATTTTTATATGCGTGAGAGGTTCCCATTAAACTTCTACTGGGAAAAATTTACAGAAAGACCACACCTGCTGAGCTTCAGCCTTCTGGCAAGTGCACTAGAGGGGCCTAATGGGAATTCACATAGAAGAAAGGTTGCCTGCATTTTAAAAGGGTGTGAACCTTCCAGGCTCTCAGGGTTTGTGCAAGTTTATGTTTGGATAACCCAACAGCTATGCATATGAATTGTCAGGGAAAATTAGTGAATGGTGCATGTGCGGTATATCAAACACCTTGGTGTCTCAACCAATATTTTCATATGCACCAAAGCGCACATTCCTTACTGAGGGTTATATACAATGAGACATGTTTAAAGTTTAAAAAGCAACATTATTTGAATGTATCCGAATGCAGAAACCAGTGACTCACTTTCTTTAATAACCGGGAAGCACTTTTTGTGTTTAGTCATGGATTTCTAAAGAAAGTAAAGGGGTTTGTGATCAAGCAGTCCTGAGACAGTTCATACTAGAATTTAATTTTGAAGTTTAAAAGAAATAAAATGGAAGTGCTATCTCAGTCGTGGCTTCAGTTTCTAATTTGTTTCCCTTGGCCACATTTTTTTTCATGGAACCTGCTGTAATGTATTTTTAAGAAGCTATGTCATGTTTTCTATATGAAAAACACTATGAATGAATTATATATCCTTTATCTTGTCCATGGATTCCATGCTACAACTGTAAATCTCACATTTCTTCTTTAGTATTTATTTTTCATCACTGATATTAATCTCTTCATAGGGGCTTTGGCATGGTATGCATTATTTATGTCCTAAAGTTGTTTGCACTTGTCTCAGTCAGACCTGAACACTCTACAGCTCTTGCCAGTCTTGTAGTGGCTCTTAGTCCTCCCTTTCCCTTCCCACCCCAAGCTCCTTAATAGGTCTGTTCTTTCATTTGGGGTTAAGGTACAACATGTCTCATAGGTTTAGCTTCTGAATCTTCTCCTTTACACCTATCGGTGGCATTCATACCAATTTGTAGCGTGATGAGCCTTCACTGTAGTTTCTAAAAATTTGTTTGATATCTCAAAATAATTTCTCTCAAATGGTGATCCAGACTCCTGGGGACCATGGGTTTAATTCAAGATATATTAAAAAGACTCAGCAGGAAGTGAAGACTTTAAATCTGCCTTTCCATTCAGCATTTTTTTCCCCTGTTAACTGAACCAACTATTGTAGCAGCCTGCTCATTTCTAAGAGGCATCTTAGAGCGTCCCATCTCCCGCAGAGGCCGCCTCACTACGAACTCCCTCCTGAGAGGTGCTGAGAGCTCTGGCCCTCATTCCTCAAAGTCTTTAGATATTTAGCTGCTGGACTAAGCTCAGTGTCTAACACTTTTCAAGTTAAAGCCTTGCTCCAAGAAGGATCACTCATTCCTTGCTCCTGTCAGAGGATGGGCCCTAAATAAAGGAGTTAGTCTGTTTTTCCTGGTTTGGTTGTCTGGCAGGAGAAAGACTGTTATGCTAGACTGGAGGACCCTAAAATTAGCTCAATTTACAATATCCTATCTGCTTTGCTATGTAATTATGCTAAGATTATGATAAGCTCTATATATCTGTGTAAAAGGTAATAATAAAAATAAATTAATAGCTAAAATAATCTAACACTTTTTAACTTTATTATTATTTCATCAAGTCATAATGAACTGGGAATTTGGCCCAGTATACTAAAAGCTTAGCTAATAAATCCTGCATTATTTTTTAATGAAGAACATAGAAGTATGTGGACTGCACAGAAAAACAGTGAAAAAATTGATTATGTATATGGTTACTAGCATAGTAATAAAAAGCAAACCTTTTCTTGGAAGACAGTACAACTTTGAGTTAGGACTTGTACCGCAACGTAATCCGTGAGCTGAGAGGAGAATGGCAAACAATTTCAAATGTACAGGGGGTGTGTTCTTCAGGAAAGGAAAAGTTTTGGATCATCTAACTGGCACTCGTATTAACAATGTATTTTAGTGTGAAAAAGGTCCATAAATTTTAAATGTGGCCTTCTTTTTTTAAACATTGATATATTAGGGCCCCCCTTACATAATAGATAAGGCTTGCCTCACTTCAACCAACTGAAGTAAAGGTTTAAAGCCTGAGCCCTTTCAGGCAAGCTGTGAAGAGGAGCGTCTTATCCGTGCTCCGCTCTCCTCTGGAGTCAGGATCTCTAGATGCTTTCTTAAGGAGAATGAGAAAACCTCGGCTTTCGCTCCAGCCCCCATTGCATTACTGTTGCTGCTCTCAAGAGAATGAATTTATTCTCCACAGCCATGCCATCTTGTAAATTGTTACTACAAGACAAACCACTGATATCCTTTCTCAGGCCCCGAGAGAAGGAGTGAACGTTACCTCCTGTTGACGACATCCAGAAGTGATCTACTTCTGTAAGTAGACACTTACGTACTAAATAAGGATGGACACAAAGCAGCGTGCCGTAGATGCCGACCACAGTCACTAAGGCCATGGTTTGATGTGCAGTGGTGCCACCCCCGGTCGCTGGCTCCCACAGCACCTCTGTGCTTCTCCAGCTCTTTGTGGAGGCAACACAGTGAAGTGGATCAGCAGCTCAATTGGAAGAAAACTATTTTCCGCTGGGTTTGGGCTAACTGAAGTAATTATCTGCACTTTGTATGACCCACATAGAGCTATATACCAGCACCTGGAAGTGATGCAGAAAGGCTGGGGGGACAATGCCAGCAATAACTGGATTTGGTAGTGGCACTGAAAAACTGCGTGGTATACCTGTCCCCGAGTTGCCAGTGGAAATCTGTGAATTTGTTTTCAGTGTAAATGGAAAACAAGTATTGAAAAGACCCTTTCTAGGTAGAAGAGCTTTGTAGTTCAGACTCAGAAAAGGACTTGACCTTCCACCAGAGAACCTGCCTGTGGACATGCGCAATCATGCAGTTCCTGGCTGTCCCACTTTGTCTGCACAGCCCTTGTTGTACAGCATGTTACAAAGATACGGTTCTTAAGTCTGTAAAGTACTCGCATGAGGAAAGCCAGACAGGCAAGGGAAGCTGGAACAAGAGGTAAAAGCATTCAAAAAGCACTGAAGTTATTAAGGCACGACATGCTGTATATGGTTTTGTTTCTCAGGAAGGGACCTGCAGATGGTTGCAAGTATTATTTACTAACTGTTCTGCGGTGATGGCACTTGTCCCCTAACTAACCAATTTCACTTTTCATTTCAGTTTTCCTGTGACCTTTTACATTTCCCAGTACAATATTAAGAAGTCCTGTATTATTTGCATCCAATAACAAATGAAGTCTGGTAATGCCACACTTGCCATTTGTTTTTTAGATCTGCTGACATAAGGTGAAGCCAGTTAAGTATTTGGGGAGGCAGATATAAGAGCTGTGCAAAATGATTTTGGTAGGTTTTGGGGGTAACTTTTTCCTTTCTGAAACTTTCAAAGTTGTGATCATATTTATACACATTGACCTCTTTATCCTTTCAAGCTTAAATTAACTGTGACAGCTCAGAGATGTATAGTTTAGTTTTGGTTATCCAATTGGAAAACAAGGTACAAAGCCAGTATATTGGGTTTGTGTGGCAAGATTTTGCTAGTGGGGGGGCTACAGGGGTGGCTTCTGTGAGAAGCTGCTGGAAGCTTCTCCCATGTCTGACAGAGCCAATGCCAGCCGGCTCCAAGACGGACCCGCCGCTGGCCAAGGCTGAGCCCATCAGTGACGGTTGTAGTGCTTCTGGGAGAACAGATTTAGAGAGGTGGAAAAAAAACCTGCATGGCAGGAACTTCAGCCAGAGAGAGGAGTGAGAAGATGTGAGAGCACCAGCCCCGCAGCCCCCCAGGTCAGTGCAGAAGGAGGAGGAGATGCTCCAGGCGCCGGAGCAGA
>JAVJGG010000013.1:9751203-9770932 GCA_035590195.1 Aviceda cuculoides
CTCCTGGCAGGACCTGTGGATCCATGGAGAGAGGAGCCCAGGCTGGAGCAGGTTTTCTGGCAGGACTTGTGACCCCGTGGGGGACCCACGCTGGATCAGGCTGTGCCTGAAGGACTGCAGCCCAGGGAAGGGACCCACGCTGGAGCAGTTCGTGAAGAACTGCAGCCTGTGGGAAGGACTCACGTTGCAGAAATTTGTGGAAGACTGTCTCCCATGGGAGGGACCCCACACTGGAGCAGGGGAAGAGTGTGAGGAGGAAGGAGCAGCACAGACAATGTGTGGTGAACTGACCACAACCCCCATTCCCTGACCCCTGCGCCTTTGTGGGGAAGAAGGTAGAGGAATCGGGACTGGAACTGAGCCTGGGAAGAAGAGACAGGTGGGGGAAAGGTATTTTTTAGATATGTTCTTATTTCTCATTATACTACTCTGAATTGATCAGCAATAAATTATTTTCCCTATGCTAAGTCTGTTTTGCCCGTGATGGTAACTGCCGAGTGATGTCCCTGTCCTTATCTCAACCCACGAGCCTTTCATTATATTTCCCCCCCCGTCCAGCTGAGGAGGGGAAGTGATAGAGCGGCTTGGGTGGGTACCGGCTGTCCAGCCAGGGTCAACCCATCACAGCCAGTAAGAAGATATTTTGTAAGTGCAGTCTTGGGACATGTGACAAGAAAGCATTTGTAATGTTATCCTGATAATTTGTAGTGATTGGAAATCCTATTGTAGTTTCCGTATCACTAGCTTTATTATTTGATTAAAGTCCAGCAGAGCATTAAGGATTACATTTGACTGAGGATGAATGATTTACAATTAGTTAGAAAAAATAAAGGTATTAAGGAATGTGCCAGGTTCATTTATTTGACAAATGAGTGTAAAGCTACTTACGAAAACACTTCAGAATGTAGCAGCACCTGGATTGTAACACATTTTGTGCAAGGAAAGAAGTAATTAGTTTGAGAACTGTAAAAACAATACCAGGAGGTATAGCTAAGACCTGGCTCACTAGGAATGCCAGGGCTGACTTCCACCACACTGCACAGTTGTGCTGGGTCCCTCCCATGATTGACACGGTGGTGACAGTCAGGAGTCCGAGAAATCCACAGGTTGGGAGGATATAAGGGCATGCTATACTTGGGAGTTAGGGCATGGTTTGGTGGCATCCAGCCTGGGGTTTGTACGAGGGGATCATTGTAGTTAATTTGTGTTATAATAGCTGCTAAAATCCTCAACCATATCTGAGGCTTTTGAATGGAGAGGGCAAACCACGTAAGATGCAGTTCCAAGAAGAAAAGATCTGTTGTGTGAAAGCACCTCTTCATGTTCCAATAACTTATTGGACTTTCCCGTTAAACTTGAAACAAAATTAATTTCTTGAATAGCTGAAAAGGTTATTTTTAATTCTCATGGGTTTTTGACAAGGAGTCTTCACAACAGAAAAAAAAGAGTCTAAAGTTAACCAGGAAGTAAGATGCTGACTTTCTGAAGTGCAAGTAAAAATTCATGCCATGAGCATTCATCCTGTATTGACTACTGCATCGCTATATTACATAGGGATTGAATTAAGGAATTAATTGGTGGTTTGAAACTGATGGGTTGCAAATGCCAAGCTTTTAGTATTTTCCGATTTAATGTCAATAATACTACAGTATTATTGATGTCTAGCTTTTTAAAACACTATACTTTCTTAATTTGTTTCTATTGGCAACATTTGTTATTTCACAGTAGTGAAGGAAAGACCTAGTGGTGACTGATTTAAGCCACTTGCTGTCTTTTGTGATTTGATAATGATATTGCTGTGTCAACAGGATCAACAGCATAATGTGCAGCATTGCAAATGTAAAGAAACAAACTGTTCTAAAAAGTCTAATTATGCAGATTTGTGTCTGTAGATATTCATTAGCTTAGGTTGTTGAGTTCAAGTTATGAAGTGCTCTGTATCTATTACATATTTCACATAGATACTGTTTGTGTTACATATATTTTGGCAATCCTAAGCATTTTAGTTAAAATTCTAAACTTTGAAGAAAAGGTATACATGATAGAGGACTTCAGCTAATCAAAGACTCAACCTCAAAAGCAGACACGAATTGAGGGAGGCCGTGGTCTTAATCTGCAGTCTGACTCCACCCTCCCACACTCGGCTTTTGCCTAAACTGGCAGAAGCTCCCCATTACATCGGAAAAGGGCACAGGGTGGTTTCTGGCCTCTCCCAGAACTACACCTCTCTGTCCCTGGGGGTGGCCAGGGGAAGTTTGGAAGAATGCAATGAACCATTCTTCTGCTTGAGTCTTCTGAGTCCACTCAGACCTACAGGTTTGGGTGCTCCTAAAATGCAATTGTAGGTACTATTTTGAATGGTTCTAATACTTCCCATCCACATCATATCCTAGAGGTTACAGCACCTACCAAGTAATTGGGAGCCCTGGGCTCACCTCCCTTCTCAGCCTGGTGTGGCTTGATGGCTTCATGGTGTCTTCCACATTTTCCATGCCTCACAGGAGTGCTTGACTGAAACTGTGCTGCAAATAGGGCCAGGGAAGGCAGAGAGTACTTTTGTGTTCAGGTACCACAGAAGAGGGCTCAAGTGGACCTCAGCTGGGCAGGATTCCTCCATCTACAGCTTGATCTAAACTCACTCCAAAAATTAGGTGAGCTCGCTAGGTTTTTCTAAGCTGGAGAGGAACTGCATGAGGAGCAAATCCTTCAAGACTGGACCTTATCACATAGGAGAGCACTTAAGTAAGATTATTAGAACAACTGTACTGGGTCTAACCAAAGACCCACTTAGCTCTAAACACAGTCTCCAAATGTGCATCCTGAGCACATTAAATACTTGATAAGCAGACAGTTTTCTGCAGGTCGTGCAGGTGAACAAAAAGTAACACAAGAAATAAGCACTGGTGTTCTACTGAAATGCTAGCCTGCACCCCTCAGAGAAGCAGACTTTGTGAGGACTGATGGCAAAGAGCTAGAACTGCTGGAGACAATTCCCCGTGAATTCATAGCACAATACATGCTAAAAAAAATAAAGGCTTCTTTTCACATTCCAAAAAAATATGACAATTGGTATCTTCTGTTGGAGCTGCATCTTCAGGATTTACAAGACCTTATCAGATAATGTGCCTTCTATAGAAAAAAAGATGTTTCCTCTCCTCTGGAATGCCCAGAGCTGGTCTTTTTACACAGCTTGTTCCATTTTTGAGAAAATTCACTGAGATCATCTGTCTCAGTTCTCATGTCTCCATTGAGGGAGGTGTTTTCATATTGAACCTCTTTGATACTTTGCATCCTCTTTGTTGCCATTCCCTTGTTTCATTATGTCGTTTCTGAGATGGATGAAGAGAATTGCACATGGTGTTCAAGATGTGGGGACATCTTAAAATTATTTTATTGTGGCATAGTACTGGTTTTTATTTTCTTTCTCTGTTCTTTCCCAATAATTCCTAACTTTGTCTGCTTTGACAGCTGCTCAATACTGAGGTGATATTTTCACAGAAGTAACTATTTACACAGTGTGATTTCAGACCATAATGGTAACCATCTACTCTGGGTCCACCACTGTGTATGTTAAGCTGAAATTTTTTCTTCCTATACATATCACCTTATGGTAACCTCTACTGGATTTTATCTGCCATTTTATTACCTGGACACTCAGTAAGTATTAATGACATCACACTTATTATATCCTTTTGCAGCTCTTCATAATGGCCATCATTTTAATTTACTTCAGTGACTAACTTAGTACACCTGCAAACATTGTCTGTGGTACCTACTTTGTTCTTCAAGGCCTTTCTTGGTTTTACCTTATGTTGTAAGAAAGAAAAGGGTGTACTGAGAGAGGAAATCTTCAAGAAACTCCTGGTCATGGGAGAAAAATGTTCCCCTTTCTTCCCCTTCCACACTGGGCTCTGGCTACTTTTAGGAACAAAGACCTCACAAAGCTCAAAGGAGGATGCTTAGGTACCAGTGATAACCTTTCCCATTTCTTCTCTAGCTAATTGGATCTCTTCTGCAGTCAGAGAGACCTAATACATCAGTCTTCATACATCATCTCCCTGAGCTAAATTGCCAGGAAAGTTTATGATTTAACTTCAGAAAAATTCCCTGAGAAAACAAGTGATTTATTTTCCCAGATGCCTGGACTTGAGAATGCAGAATGCAATATTCAGGGTAGATGACAAGCAAAAAGCTAAAGGCAAAGGTAATATATTTAAACTTGCTCTCAGTAAATTAAATGCGAATTTGGCTGTTTTCTTTAATGCATGACAAAATGAGGTGGTTAGCCTTGGGAATAACACTCTCTCCCAAGCAGGCACGAGGGTGCTGGAGTGCTCTCTTTCTCATCCAGCATTCAGGTTCCCTGACTCCCTACTTACCCTCTGCACCGGCCTTCTCAGCCCTTTCCCCTTCTGGCCTGGAATTAATGCTGGCCTTGTACAGAGAAGCTGATTCCTCACACCTCTTCCTCCCTTATCCATTGAGCCCTGCAGCCTCTAACCCTGAACAGTATGACAAAAATTTCCAATACTAGAAGTTGCCTTTCTTCGAGGGAGAGGAGCCAAGGGGGAATTTCCTACCTCTTCTTCTCAAGCAGCCGTGGGTTCTCCTCATGGGCTTTAGCCTTTACTAATCCTGTCCGTGTTCTCAGGCACAGATTCCCAGACTCAGGAGTTTTCTCTGGCTGCCTTCTGCCAAGCTGTGCTGCATTCAGTGCCTGATCCAGTATCTAATTTCACTAGCCACAATTTTTCTTGGCAAAATCGTAGAGGGTCTTAATTTGCTGATGTCATTTGTCTATTTAATTATTGGGTTTTTATTTTTTCCTGTAATTGATGTCTCTGCCAGAATTGCTAGAGCTATTAACAGAATTGTGGTTAGTTCATTAAAATAAAAAATGTTGAAAAATGTTACGGTGTTCTGCTTTTGCCATTAATTATGAAAATATTTTGTATAATTTCAAATCATTTATTATTATGTGAGAAGGAGTTTGATAGCCAGAAACAGTAAGAATATGAAGGTGTTCCAAATTCAGATCAAAACCGATGCTGTTTTCATTTGAAACCTGAAATTACAAGTCTAATTTTGACAGGAAATATTTACATACACAGACAGCTAAAGGAACAGTTACCGTGTAAAATACTTACATGATTAAAGCAGCTTGTGAAATTCCCTGTATGTTTTTATTTTGTGTCTTGTTTTCAGCTATGATATATGTGTTACAGCACAAAGACCTGACAGTTATAAGTCAAGTCTTAGTATGGGTGAAATGGCAAAAAGAAGAGTCCTTTCCCCTGGGTAGAATTTGAGGTAGGATATCTTGCAGATTTCTTTATTTAGTCCTTATACCACTCATTTCTGTAAGAACGGGTCAAACATGAATGACATTTATGTGGATTTTTTGCATTCTTCAAAATCATGAGGTGATGGGATAGGCCTATAAACGAAAGATTGCTGTTTAATTTTCTTTTTGTTAGCAGCTGGATGTTAGGACGTTTCTGAAGTTTATATAGACCTTTCACAGTTCACAGTGTAACATCTGTAAAAGTTACAAGATCCTGTGCAGCCTTACTTTTGTTTTCCCTTTGTGTGTAGGATTATCTTGTACTAGAATTCCAGTACAGTGGGAAACTGAAGGAAGCAAAAGTAATACAAAACTAGCAGGAGAAATATTGGATAAAAAGACGGAAAGAAAGAAAACCTGCCATTTCTGCTAAGCCAGCAAATATGAAAGCTCAAAATTCAATGTTCTTGCAATGAATTTGGATACATGGCTCGATAAGGAGTATGACAGCACAGAACACCGATATCTCACTTTTCTCTGTAATTGATATAGTGGAGACAGGAATGTGTCTAAACAACCACCTCTCAAGTACTGGATTTTTCCTCCTCTCAGTCTGCTCTTTCTTACAGAGAAATGTAAAGCAGTGGCATGGGAAAACAGAATGATAAAGTTTTAATTAAATTTCTTGTGAGAGATTTAGTCTCAAGATATAACCTCTGTTACATATTTTGAAAAAGATAGAACAACGTGGATCCAGTCTTCCCATAAAAGATAAAACTCTGGAAATCATGGAGAGACAGATTCCACTTTACATAAAGATCTGGATTATGGTTCCCATTTACAGAAATGTAAAAATTAAAGTTGAGGATTAAAGTATCCTCAAAAATAACAAAGGAGACATTAGGAGCACAAAACCTGAGCTTTCAGACTTTATTCCAAAAATCTTTGGACTTTAATCCTTTAATTAGGGATTCACAGTCATCTCCCCATTAGACCACAAGAACATCAAAGGATCAATAATCTAAAAAGTTACTATTACCTTGCTGCTTGGGGGTTTTCCTTTGCTTTTCATCTATCAAAAATATTTATTCTTTAATGAATTTTCAAATTCTAAAATGATGATATAATTTTTTTAAGAAAGTACATTTCAATTCTCCTCAATTATACTTATTCATAACCCTGATCCAGAAAAAAAAACATATTCTTCTCTAATTTTCATCGGTGGGAGACAGCTGCTATAAAGTAGCTCACGATTAAGTGCACCACCAAACTGACACCATATTGAGAATGGGATTTACCTTATCTAAATTTAGCCTCCTAAGAGTTTGGCATCTGTGAGGTATTCCAAAAAGGTAACATTAGCCATTCAAGCTAATCTTTCTAGGCTCCCTCTATAGTTTTCTACAGATTGAGAGCCAAAAAGCCTAATTGTTCTGCACTGACCCTTGAAAGCCTTAGTAAATATCTCTCCTTTTTCCCATATGCCTTACGAGCCCTCCTTGTCTTCAATCTAGTCATAAAGTTTCCTTTGATAGCTCCTAGAGACTGAAAACATCTCACCCTAAAACAGATGGAGTAGACAAAACTACAGAATATTGTGAGCCTGTAGCTTGAGTTGCTTTCTTTCCTCCATTGCTAAATACAATTTCTGGAGAAAATCCAGAGGAAGCTGATTAGCTTAATGAAAGATACAGAAAGTTTGTTGGAGGTATTGACAGTTTTGAAGTAGCTCATGTCTATGTCTTCAGAAAGAAATCCAGACTGAATACCTGGAATATACTGAAGAAAATGGTTTGTAATTACTTGTACTGTGGTCCTGTCTTAGTTGAAATAAATAAACAAATGGATAGATATCAGGTTTAAGCTGAAGGTTTAGTTTGGACTGAAATAGTTGACTGAGAACAATGACTGGAATGAACAACAATACCAGTGAGGCGTCTCATTTTGGTAGTTCTTATTCCCGTACACTCGTATTGATACAATGAATGCATTAAAGTGGTATGAAAACAGTCAACAAAACAGGGAGAGGTATCTGTCATTAATTTTTAAATGAAGGCCACTGCACACAGTTTATTATATTCTTTTTAAAGAAACTCATTATGATAGTATTGGCTCAGTTATTTTAACATTTTTATGGAAATTGTAATTTATGACACACTGTAGCTATATAAATTCTATAGACTCTTATTCATTGATGCTAAAACTACTATGATGTCAATCCACGTGCAATTTCATTTCTAAAGAATGCACTGGAAAACTGACAGCTATGATAACAACGCGCTGTGAGAGAAATAGCTCAAATGAGAATTTTTCCTTGGCACGTACTTTAATGATTTTATATTATATTGAGCTTACGTTGATAAAGTGGAAAAGCAGATCTTTTCTTTTAGTTCTTTCTTATTAATTTGGTACAAACCATACAGTGTAAAAAACTAATTAGTAAGGCTCTATATGTACTCCCTTAGCTTTTATGCCTGGTGCTGTGATGAGGCTATTGATAGTGGGTTTCCAGCTGATTTCCAGTATGTTCAGGGAACAAAAAATGCTTTTGGGGTGAACCAAAGACTTAACAATGAGGCTTGCAGCTTTCTGTGAGCTTGCAAAGGCCCAAACCAGTCATAAATGCCCAGAGTAAATCCTATGGCTATCACCTATTTATTGAAAATAGGAGGCCTTTTTTCTGTAAAGGCAGCCCTAGACTCCTTCCTTCGCCTTTTTCACCATATGATTGCAGTAGTGACCATCCCACAGAAGTCACCCTCAACAGGACTTTCTCTAACTACTTTTCTATCTTCAGGAGAAATGACAATCTCTAACTGGCCTTTATGAAATTATTCTGCTTGTAAATAAGGACCTGAATACTCTCTTTATCGATCAGCAATGCCCAAAACATGCAGACTTTTCATCAAGTACAATGCAAGATTCATCAAGTAAAACACCGGAGCGAGACAAAGAGGTGCCTGTGGTACGGGAGGCTGAAAGCCCAGCGTGCGCCGTTGCAGGTTCTCCATCCTGCAAGAGGTATCAGATCAACTGCACAACTACAAAGCACAAAGCTTAATTTTGCAATTGTGTAATAGCACTGAATCTGAAATTCAAGAAACTATTTAAGATTAGCTAAATTGATGTTACTGTTTTAGTTAATATCTGTAACTAGGGCCTAAAATCAGCATGGGTAGAAAGATCCTCTACCAACTATTTCAATTTCACTGTCATGTGCTGAGAATAAAAGAGGAATAAGAAGGTTTTGATTAAACCAATTCAATTTTCTTTGATCATCTAATACAGGGTTAATAAGAAATAATTCTTTGCTCCTTTAACTTCTGTGATTTGATTGCCTCCTTTCTAAATTGGGTGATCTGGCCAAATGATGACTTAACCATGTACTATTTTTAACCCACTGAACTTCTGATTCAATATCAGTTCAAACCTTCATTTAAAAAATTATCGTAATTCCTACATAAACTATTGACATTTTTAGTACTTTAAGTCTTAGCGATACTGTCAGTTTTGTAATGTTTGCTTCTTAAAAAGCAACAGAATTTGCTTTTTGCAAACATTAGCAGAACTGTTTTATTCTTTGGATAGCAGAATGGGCTTGAAAAATAAAAAATAGGTAAATTAGCTGAAGAACATTAGTTTGGCCCACTCTACAATTTAAAACCTTTATCCAATAGTATTTCACACTTTTAGTAATTCATAGCAGTAATTCATTAATTTTATCTCTTTTTAGAATTACATGTTAGAAGTCAAAACAAGTCTTTTATTGAAGCAAAATAGGAACGTTTCATAAAAGGAGAAATTTTCCCAGAGTCATGTCAAAAAAGACCCATTCTAGAATTAATAAATGAGACTAACCGGTTGCAATTCTGTGTGTTTTACTAGAAAGAGCTGAGTCAGTGGAACTGAATCCAGTGTTTCCAATTCTTTCTGGCAAGTGAAAAAATAAAGAAGCAAAATATGAAGTCAGGATCATACTTTGGGAATACCATTACATTTATCTAATGAATCCCATTCAAGAAAATTTTAATTGAATATTTTAGAGTTAAGATAATAACGTTACTTAAGCAGAATGCAATTTGCTGAAGTCAACAAAGCATGACTGTGATAATGTACATAAGAAAAATTCAAAGACATTGGATTTACCCATTAGTCTTATCTTATTTCCTTTGGATTTTATTTTCTGTGCTTTAGTTTTTAACCTCAGAGTCATATTCATGTATTATTAAATCGCTAACAACTGTTGTTTAACAAGCTTGGCTTTTTGTAGCGCAGTGAATAATCCGGATGAGCGGTCTACCTCCCTAGGGGGATTTTCCTATGCAGAAGCTGATGTGACCTCCACTCAAAGAGTTTGCACACATAATTGCATTTGTGATAGGCTCTGCTTGTACACACAATTTGAAAATAATCAGAGGGTTGTAGTGAATTTCGTCTGGAAATTTGACCCATTACATTTGCTTCTTTAGTTTTACATCACTCATGTTATTAAGTACATAATGCATTTTTGTGCCATTGGATTCTCTAATAAATCAAATAAGTAAATTATGCACTTGACATCATTACAGATAGCATATGCCTACATTATTTGGCCTTCTTTGCAAATGTACACATATTTATTGTGCACAATGCTCCATATCTATGTATAGTTATGCCAACATGGGGACAGTGGTTATCCTGTTCTAGGCCTGTGCAACCACAGCTTGGAAAGTTTGAATAAATTGCTGAATGAACCTCAATGAATGAGGACTAAATTTATGAGGTTTACAGAGGGCAGATGCTCCCTTTCTAAACATTGTTAGCTGCCACATCCCCATTCAGACTTTCAGCAGGTTCCAGATAGCAATGAAAACACATTAGTCCTAAACCAAACGTATCCAACTGTGGAAAATTTTGGCATCTAGCAATCTCTGGTCATGTGCTAAATCCAAGCCAAGCTAGCTAGCCTGGGTCTTTACTTTTTAACTCCTCCTCAGTGATTTGACAGATCTTGCAGGAAAAATGCAGAAGAGTTGATGGAGATGCTAACACCTCTGAAGCTTCGCTCAGCCACTCTGAGGTTCATACAGCCCATCGCAGGCTGGAGTAAATGTCTACCCATTGTAAGACCTTCCCAGGGTTGAGAAAAAGGGTAATAAACTTGAACAAGGAATTACAAACAGACCGGGAGAGGATCTCATTGACTTGGGACTCTCATTCTCTGAGAGAGTTTTGCATTGTCTTAGAGGACTCCCTTTTATTGTGCTGTTAAACCGGGAAGCCTTTCTCCTGGCTGGGTGCTTGTTTAACTTGGAAGGCCAACGACACTTTGTTCTGTAGTAAGTCTGTAAATTAGGCATATAGTCTTCAGCATGTATTTGCCAAAGTAAATCAGAGGACTGGGCATTTTCTTATGCTTTTTGGCATTCGATAGTTCTTTCTCTAATCTATGTGACTGCAGCTGGTGGCTTCCTACTCAGCAGTGACTGTCAAAGGGCAAGAAAGTACAAAGCTGATGAATGGTAAATGAATTATTTTTTTTTAAAAGCTCATGTTAGAGATAATTGAAATGCAGAATAATGTCATCAAAGTCAGTTCTAAACATGGAAAAATGGAAGAATACTTTCTGGAACAGCAAAGGTATCTTTTGTGTCCTTAGATAAAACTGCTGAACCAACTAAATAGGTTTAAACAGGAACTGCTTCTAGACTGTAGCTTGAATGCCAATTTTCAAATGAGGATATATTTTTAGACGCAGTTCATGAATTGCTAAAACCAAGATTTTCAAATGGAAATGCAGAGCTGTTTCTGCAACAGTGTGCTGTCAGCAATCGTGATTAAAACAAAATAGGTACTGGCACAAGCAGAGCAACTGCGTCTATTTAGATCTTTTCCAAAACCAGTATTGTGGCAACTGAAGTAATGTATGTGCACATATATTTCATCCCATGCTGCAAAAAGTAATTTATTATTTGTTTTATTATTGCTTATTAAAACTCTACCCTAAACTGGGACTCTACAGTTATCTGCTGATACATATTGTAAATGGGATACAGACAGAAAGGAGACTACGAGAGATAATAAAGTGATAATGGTCTGTGTGCTTGGTTTCTGCCCATCAATAGCCTAAGTGTGATAAGTATTCTCTAGGTGTCACAGAAAGAGAGAGTTTTAAGGAAGGATTTGAAGGGTCATCATGAAGTAAAAGGGAAGCTCCTTTTGAAGTGAAATGGAAAGCAGAGAGCCAACACCAGAAGCAGGCGAAGCGAGAGGAGTTGGCACCATAATAACAAGCAGCATCTTAATGAAAATGAAATGGGGAAGCACAAGTCACAGATGAAGACAAATAGCTTATGCTTGCTGTGGTAGGGAAGGATTATCCAGTGAGTAGTCCCACAACTTCTGGTAATAATAAAAATGTGTATAAATAATTGCATCTGCTGAAAGAGGTGAGGTTCATACAAATGCAAGAGGCAGGCAAACTCCACCTCAGGGAGTCTGGACAAAACATACTGTTAATGAGGATTTGGTAACTGAGTCACATGCAGTTAGTTTAAAAATCTTGTCTGAGCAGAGGAATGTGAATGGGTGATAATTCTTAAGAGGAGTATCAGATTTCCGTTACAAGTTGGGGCTGTAATTCTCCATTTATTTTAACTTGCATGAAATTCATTCTAAAGTCAATCTTCTCGCATCTGTTTTGCTTTAATACAGTTAAACTATGCAGGGAGACTATGGGCTAGGGAGTTAATCAGAAGCAAAAATTGTAATGGGTAGAGGAAGAGAATCTATGTGGTTATTGAATCTCCAGCATAATTTTCTCTCTTGAGACTTGATACAAAGGCCTGGGAAGTGAAAAAAAATCCTTCCACTATCTTTCCTGGGCTTTGGGTTTGTCTCCCATACCTTATCAGTTGTACCAGCAAGCAGACCAAATAAATCAAAGGGCACAAATATTACATTGTTATCAAACAATCCATAGAGTTGTGGAAGATGCCATCAAAGACGGACTCTGTAGTATATTTAATTCAAAAAGTCATTCAAAATGAAAAGTGTGGATATGCTGGGGTAATAAATAAACCCATATGCTACTGTTGATTTGATGATACCTCTGAAAGTACTGGTCTGATATAAACCGCTTCCAAGTGTTACTAGTGTCCCACTCTGCACTGCTTGCATTGCATGTTTTGCTGCGAGCATTATAGCTTGACAACCTGCTGGAGAGTTTTGAGGCAGGAATTAACAGAAGCAGAACTTTCTGTCAAAAAAATTCAGCCCACACCATGGTTAACTCAGCTGTTGTTTTTCCAACTACCCTCCAGACTTACCGCCAAATTTACAGTTTTCCCAAACAACAACTGAAAAAGACAACAATAGCATGTTTTCTATCTTCTTTTTTTGTCAGGGTAGTTAACATATTTTGTTAATTTGCCTGCCACAAGGGAAAAATGCATGCTGTAGCTTGCTCCTTCTGTCTTTCCTTTGTCCTCTGAGAGAGGCCCCAGTGAGTCTCTCTGTGACAGCACAAGGACACAACTTGCCTGAACCTGGGAGTGTAATGAGTGACAGTGAAAGAGGATGGGATGCTGGACAGTCTCAGGATGTCTTTACTAAGATAAAGGTCCAATTTAGGTCAGGCTTTTAAAAAAAAGCTAAATCATCCCTCGATATCTATTCATGTTTGTCTATGAGTTCCCTTTGAGGACACTTCTGCCTGTAGCCTCTTGAGAACAACGACAGACCTTCAGAAATCCTTAGCGCACTAGCACAGCCAGAATGGTGGACAGGAGATGTGATTCCGTGCAAATACTACTGCAGAAATCAATACTGAGAAAGCACAAAGGTGTGTCTGATTAGGGCAAAGCAGTTTTGCCTTCCCTCTCCTTGTTGAACTATTCACTGGGCTGTTAGCATGTGGAAATAATTCCAGCAGCAAGCTGAAAACCTACAGACAGCTTTAAAACTATTAGAAATATGCAGAGACTTTGAGAGCCAAGAGGGACAGCTATGAGTATTTACTTCAATCTCCTGCACAGTATCACCCACACAAAAAAAAAATCCCCCGTTACTTTAGCTGCAGCTGTACTTCCCCTCAGTTACCAGCATGACCGAGTCCTGCCTAACGCAGTGGAGGTCAGTGAGAATGCATGAACAGACGACGGAGGAGAGAACTACGTGGGGTGCAAAACAGAAGATGGAAGACTGTATTAAAAATGTGTCTTGGAATTTGTTTGGTCCTAGTTTCTCCTGCCGGCTTCAGAGACCAAAGATAATGTATGCTTAACGCACTCTGGACAGCAATAAGGCATACCTGGCAACCCCGACACTGTATTCACCATGGGATTTGGCAGTAAATATAACGTTGTTTTCCTAATAGTAATTATGCCTCTGAGAGGTATAAAATGCCGGTTCAGTGGAATGCCTGTTCATTTCAGTGGAATATTAAGTTTGAAGTCTAAAGTGAAACCTTAAAATTTCCAACATTAGTAGCTATTACACTGTTAATAATTTTAGCAGAAACATCCAGCTATTTCAGGGATGTGAATGGAATTTTAAGATGGTATCACCAGGTTTTCTTCAGATCTGACTTCATACCTATAGTTTACTAGAATAAACAAAAAAGATTTGGGTTTTGATGGAATACTATTCTGGAATGTGGTTAAGTAAGTGGTTCTTTTAATGTGCGTTTTTTTCCCTCAGATTTATATTCAATTTATAAGTCATGCAGCTATAGCTGAAAAATTAATCTTGTACTCTCCCGGGCATGTTTGTGATGGCAATAAATGGTTTATGGTCACCTTCAGTTAACACTGACAATAAAGAAAATATTCCTTACTACCCATGGATTAAGGCCAACATCCTCCCCTCCTTTCTTTTTTTTTAGCTCTTGAAAATGCCATTTCTGTTACTGTACCTTTTCCTACTTTGTCCATACTTCTAGAGGAAGATTTCTTCAGTATTCTCTTTGGAAGTACCACAGACACTCAGTTTTATGCTGAATGTCACATTTTCTCTGGTAACATATTGCTGTTAATTCCTCTGATTTCTCAGATTTTTTAAGATGTGTATTTCACTGCCACTGACCCTCTGCTGGTTTGAATAGCAAAATTAGGCACCATGTCCCTCGCCAGTTCATCTTTCCCTGGAATCTCTTTCCCCTCTGTTGGGTCAATCATGCTGATGGTAGCTAAAATCTTATTTTATCTAACATGTCAACATCACTCTATTAACTTTCTTCTGTGGTATGCTGTTTCCATTATAGGAATTTAGAGGCTTGGGGAGGGAATGAATATTCAGCTTTAGCCAGGCAAATTTGAGTTTTTTTCCAAAGCTTCTCAGAGTCTCTGGTCATGCACTCCTTTTCTCCTCACATCAGAATGTCATTTATCCTTATCATAGTACGCTGTATTACCATCTACAGTTCACTGATTTTCCAGTAAAGTTGCTAATGTGCAGAGCGCAATGGGAATGCCAGTTGGAGGAAACTGTTTCCTTCAAAGTAGTATGCTCACGAAAATGGTGTGGGCTTTTTTTCCCTTAACAGTACCTGCCTGCAACCTGCCAACACATAGTGTGTGTAAAAATATTTGCCATCTGACACATCTCCAGAAGCACCTTTCCTTGTGGAAATTTTCCTTGAGGAAAATGTTCACTTTATATATAATCTCCATGATGCCACACAACAGGTAAGAACTGTAGGCTTTGCTCTTTTAGCAATGACGAGTGAACAATCGACTGCTTTTCTACTAAACATATGAACGTCAGAACAACAAGCCTGACCAGCTTCATTTTCAACTGCTGTTCTAGGGGGAGACAAAAACTATAAAAGGCAGGAGATGGCTGGTGGCTGGGCTATTAACTCACTTCCATTCTGCACAGTTAGAAGAGCCTCTCTCCTATGGGTCATATGCTTAGATGTACCCACATTTATTTTTGCTTCCTCTCTGAAGAAAGTATCCTCTTGATTTGACCACAAGCTTGACATAGTTTTAACTCGGAAATGGGACTTCATTTTTGTACATCTACAAAGCAGTTTTGTTCAAGTCTATTATTTACCCACATATCCAGTTCATAAATTCATATTATGAAATTCAGGTCACAACTAGACGCCTCGAGTTTCACATCCCTCCTTCCCCTTTCCATCTCTAAGTTCTTGTGCTGACCACACTGCACTCATTGCCAATATCCTTGTTTCAGGCACCATGCTCCCTCGTACACCTATACTCAATTTAAAATGAATAATTACCTCACGAGCCTGTACTGCGATAGTCCACTGGTCTATGCAGAATCCTCCTGAACTAGCGATGCTGTTGTCATCCTCTTTGTCCTCACTGTGCGCACTCTTAAAAAATGATGTGATTTATTGCAGTTCTTGCATCATTTCCAAGTCCTCAAAGCCAGGGTCTCTAACAGAGGTCTGTTTCATTCAGTGTTTGAGTCTAACCGGTCAGCATTGTGTCACAGGAACCTCTGAACAGCACAATAACCAACCTCAACTGGTCCACAAAACAAAAGGGCTTCTGTGGCAACAAGCTGCCACAGAAGAGACACTACCATGGAGACCATTCTTGATCCTGTAAGAAAGATCCATTGTATTTCACATCCCTTTGTTCTGAAAGCAGTAGGAATTATCTCACATCCATTCATCATGAGCCAGTCCCAAGCTTAGTGTTTGGGGACTGGAAAAGTGTTAAGCTCATAAAAATAGTCTTCCTGGGACAAGAAATGTAGAAAGGAAGTGAAACATATGATATCAACTCAGCTGGAAGAGTATCCAGATGCCGCTTGAGAATTAAAGGGTGAAAGAAAGGGAGCTACCTGCACTACCCAAGTAATAACTAGTTTTGGAATAAAGTACGTGTGTACGTGTATACATGAGTGCAGGAAGGACTGAAGAGGAGAAAGAAAGAGATTAAAGCTGACTAGTTGTGGAGTAAGGCTAGGAGCTATGCACTGAACTTTTAATTTGGTTATAGGCATTTGTATTCTTTTTGACATCTATGAAACTTGTTTTGGTTCTCCTGAGTTGCACCTGCCTGTTTTCTCTTCCCCTAAGTCATACGCGAAAGAATGTTCTGTGGGTAGGTGTACCTGCTGCTGAGGCACAATGCACTACATGGAATACAATTCAGAGATCGCAGACAAGGCACGTTGTTGCTACGATCAGACATTTTTCACATGTGCACAAGACCCACATGAGAGCAGAGTGAGTTCCTCCAGCGTCGTAAGGCCAGATGACATTCCAGGAGCAACTGCCCAGACGGTATGTCCACGCTCAGGCTGTGTTGCGCACAAGGAAAGTTGAAGCTCCTGTCTCAAATTTCTACCTGAAAAAATCTAGGACAATCTTATTTGGAAATATTTTGTAGCTCATTTTGTGGATTATCTACCCTAAGGTAAGAATACCACAGTTCTGTGAATTCGCTCAAATACAGGCTACAAGTCTGATGGTAAACTTTCTTTTTTTTCTTTTTTTCTTTGTATATATGCAGGAAAAATTTTGATAGAAGTCAGCACCTTCTTGACGTTAATGCAGATTTGCTTTTATTTTTTTTCTCTGACACTTTTTTTTTTTTTTTTAAATTTTAGGTATCAGTCTTTCAAGGCTCAGTACCAAGCAAACATCTCTCAGTTGGTATATGATGTCAAACTTATTTTTGGAACATGTAGAGATACCAAAAGGGCTCACTAATCTTCTAATGAGATAAAATTACTTCTGAAGGATAAAATTAGCATGCTGGAACTTTTCCAACCATTATATTTTTACAGCCCTAGCATGTATATTATACAGTGTATTTCTAAAGAACCAGTACTCTGATATATATATTCCTCGTGTCATTTTCAAACTATATACTGAGGAAATTTTTAATGTGATGATTATTTTTTTAAAAAAAAACCCTCTAAATTTTTACAAATACTTATCCAAAATGTATAATCTTATTATTGCAAGAAATAAAATATTAGTAATGAAACAGGATTCAAGAAAAAATTGTTTTAAATAATTTAAAAACATAAATATAAGTTATGCTCATAAATGTATTCTAATTTTTCTAAAACAATTTGTTACAATGTTCATTTATCTTGACAACTTTCAACGAGTGTCCTCTGAGAAGAGAGACGAGTGTGAAAGCAGGAGTCAACTCTTTTATTATTAGCCAGTCTTTCAGGTAAAAAAAGAAAGCATTAAATAAATTACCCAGCCCAGATTCCAAAAGCAGGGGCAAGTGGAGTGATGCAGCGGAAGCACACTGATCCCATCACCCAGAGTTCAATAAACAAAAACTCTGCTAGCCTAATTTTCTGAAAGACAGAAAACAAAATACAGGAGTAAGGGATCAGGTTTTTTGTAGGGATGATAGGTTACCAGTAACAATCTGCTGTGCCCTGCACTATTCAGCTTATTCATAAATATTCATAAATGATCTGGAAAAAGGATAAGTAGTCAGGTCACAAAGTCTGATGAGACTATCAAGTTATTTAGGTTATAAAGAGGAGACAACCTTGAAGATCTGCAGACAAGTTTATGGAAGGGAGTGACTGAGCAATAAAATGGCAGATGGAGTTCAATGTAGATAAATGTAAAGTGATGCACAAGCGGGGAAATGGTTTTACTTCAGGTATGAAAAGGCAGGTTCTGATCTGGTCATTACTTCTTAGGAGAGACAATTCTGGATTTATGAAAATGGCTCCATGGGAACACCAGCCTGGTGTTCAACAGCTGCTGAAAAATAAAAAATACTAGCAAATGTTAAGAAATCAGTAGAGAACAAACCAAAGAATATCTTTTTGCTGCCACACAAGTTCATATTTTGCTTGCATCTTCTGTATAGGTAAAGAATCATAGAAATATTGGTTGAGAGGGACCTCTGCAGGTAACCCAGTCCAACCTTCCCCTTGAAGCAGGATTATTGCCAACACTAGATCAGGTCAGCTGTGGCTTCATCTAGATGAGTGTTGGAAACCACCAAGGACGGTGATTCTACAACTTGTCTGGGCATTTTGTTCCAGTGTTGCATGCTCCTTTTGGTGAAGAAATTTTTTCCGATGTCCAGTCTGAACCTCCCAAGCCGCAGTTGTTGCTCAACACAGCTGCCCAATGCAAGTAGCTGCCGCTCCTTGTTTTCTCCTTGCCACTGCCAAGAAGTGTTTGGCCACATCATCCTTCAGATGCTGTTCTGGTCCCTGTATGTCAGCAGTAGGACGGAAGCATCTTTCACGTAAAGCACAGCCAACTTCGCTAGAACCCTTCAGGGTGGGAGAGGGCCTACAGGGCATATGATAAAGAACTAGTGAGCGTGAAACAAAAGCAGTAGCCAGATTGAAAATACACAAAAGGAGGCAGGTTTTTGCAGAACACACGGCTGACCTGTGGAACTTGTAACCACACCAGGTTGTAGATGCTACAGATCTATGCAAGTTTAAGGGAAGATGGGCAAGTGCCTGACTGAGAAATCCGGTGAAGGTTACTAAGGTCATGGAAACTACATCTGCTTCAGAAAATCTCTGAGATTGAAATATTGGTGGCAGGGAAGTGCTGGAGAGGCATGACCTTGCCCTTTACTAATGCAACACGATATTGGCCCAGCAAAGCCCTTGGCCTGGCCCAGTATGGAAGCTCTTATGTTCAAGAAATTGCTTGTAAAACTTAACTACCTTACACCCATTTTAGTCTTGCCTTGTTAATTAAACTGGGAATTCTTCAGCTCATTTTCTCAGGCACATGAATAATTATTGTTACACTTTGGTTTTAAGTTGTACACACAAATAACAACAAAACCAGAACTGTGAACAAAATTTACATTTTGAAGAAATCAACCTCAGTCTTCAAAATGAAACTGCAGGGTACAGTTGCTGGCCAAAGCCTTATTTCCAACCTAATTATGTATTGGTTATATATTAATTGGGTACACTAAATCTCAGAAGTTAAGTCTTTTAAAGGAAGGATATGCCTATGACTAAGACAATGGAAGAACACTCTGGAGATCTCATTCTGATCTCTAGCAATGCCGCAAATTTCCTGCCAGTTTTGGCAAATCAGCGGGCCCGCGTCTAGGATGAGCCGAGTTTTCAGCAGATGAGCTCATTGCAACTACTCAGGTTAAAGCACTTGCAAAAGTGCTTAGTGAATGAGCTCTTCACATTGCGCATCTACACAGCAGTGGAAAGCTTTGGGGAGGCACTTCTTGTAGTGCAGGGGCCGATCCATGGAGCAGAGATGACCACCCAAAGCTTGCTGCCGTGGGAGGGGAGACGAAAGGGACACCAAGGGAAGGGGAAGCCAGAAAGAGGGGTGAAGTGATGAGAAAAGGAGGGAGGTGTTTCTCACCTGGCCTCTGAGGCCCTGAGGGCTGGGGAGAAGGGTGCCCCTGAGGAGCGGGGCACCCCTGAGGAGCGGGGCAGGAGGGTCCCTGAGGAGCGGGACACCCCTGAGGAGTGGGGCAGGAGGGTCCCTGAGGAGCGGGGCAC
>JAVJGG010000013.1:9773569-9791032 GCA_035590195.1 Aviceda cuculoides
AACGGGGGGCAAGGGGGGGGGGTCGCCCCCGGTTCCCACCGCCCCCGCGGCCGCGGCGGGGGCGACCGGGAAAGGGAAAACCCCGTGGGAGGTGAAGCCCCTCTCCCCGGGGCCGTTCTTGCCCCCTGTCTTTATTTGCCCCTGCGTGTGGGATTTCAGAAACGAGCTGTCACGCCTGCCGTGTACAATTAGTTCGTCTGGTGCCCTTCCGATGCTGCTTAAATTTTGTAAGAGCCGGGAGTCGCGGTGGGGTTTTCTCCCTAAATCGGAGTGCAGGACGAAATCTGTGCACCAATATATACAGCGAGCACACCCGGAGGAGTGAAGGGGGCAGTGGCGGATAAGGTTAGGGTAATGGTTTCTTCCAGGGAGCGTGAGAGTTCCAGTATTTGTTCTCTGTTTTGCTTTGTCAGAGCAGAATTGTGAATTCCAACTTTCAGACTGTTTCAAGAATAAGGCCAAAAGCAGTTAAAGGAGCTGGTTAGTGTAGCAGCCTCTAATATTTTATGGTCTGAAAATTGTGTTTTAAATTATGTAAGCTTAGTTTGAAATGTACTGACTTTCCTGCAATAAGAAGGAAACCCCAGAGCAGAGGCTGCACTGAACAGACCAAGATAAAATGCTGCCAGGTAGCTGGACACAACTTTTCTTCTGTCTGAGCTACACTGACATGCAAATGCATGCTGGGGTAGCCTGAAGAGAAAGATACTCTAGTTCTGCTTGACTACAAGCCTTCCCCTGAGCATTTGAGATGCATTCTGCTGGAGTAAGATAGGTTATACTGACAAAATATTTGAAGAATATCCTGAAAAGTTAGGACATGGGTAGGTTTTGTCCTGTGAATGGAGAAAGATTTGATGTTGGAAGCAGAAAGTGAGAAGAGCTGAAAATACTTTTAACTGTATACATACGCCTGGCAGCTGGAATGCCACCAAGCAGGGAATCCTCACTGTTATCAGCTGGGTTTGGAAACTGGAGGAAGAATTTCAACATTTTCATGGAGCTGGTGATCTCTCTCTCACTTTCTAGTTTCCATCTTCTTCTGTCTTCTCTGAAGTAATTCATCCTACCATAAAGACAGCTGACTCAAGGCTTCTAATTACTGTAAGCCAACCCAAAATTTGTATGCAAAAGGAGTGAAGGAAAGGACAGGGCAGAGCAGCTTGGGGTTTGGAGGAAGAGTGGAGAGCAGCGTGGCAGAAAATGTGAGAAAGATGTTGAGGGTTTTTTCTTGCATCCAGCTTGTAGCCTTCTCAGGGCCTTTCCTTTGTCCTCTGGAGTCTTTATTCTCTCTGCCTTTCTCTCACCTTGCAAAAGTGTCTTTGCAGCTGTCTACACGTTTCCATCGCCATTGTCTGGCAAGAGGAACCCCTGTGTTCGCCCCTTGCTGGCAACCTGTACTGGGACATGGCAACTGCTGATGTTGCCTATGCTTGAGGTTGGCCTTGCTTAAATGGTAGAGATGGGGTTAGTAAACAGAGCTTAAGTGCATGAGTGAAAATGACAATGCTTCCTAGTAGGACCACTGCTCTGATCTGTAATGAGAATTACCATTTTCATCAAGTTCCTTGGCTTGGACTTCTTCCAGTTCTACTGAAGTGTAGTTAGTTCATTACGAGCAACAAGTGGTTCATTATAAAGGATGAAAATCTTGGCTTCCAAGACTGCCTTTGTAAGTAGTGAGCACTCGAATATAGTATTTCAAATGGGAGGCTCCAATGCATCTATTGAGGGTTGTGTGTTTTGGTTTTTTTCTTTTTAAAGAGTTGCGGAAGGGAGCCATAGCACTCCACCCATTTGCTTGCAGAAAGTCTCTGTATAAAGTGAAGTTAGTTGTGGGTCCAGCTGGGAAGGCTTCAGCCACCACAGTGGAATGACATCAACCCAGGCACCTCTAAGACTTTGTATATGAAGTAGCAGTTAGTGAGTGAACTTTCCTTAGGTCTCAGAAAATTCAGCTACAGAGAAATACCAAATACCCAGACCCTGAGGAAGGGCTGAGAAAGGGAAGAGTATTCTAGGAAAGAACATAGAAAAGGCATTCTCGAGCCTGACAGAACAACTGGGTTTCTTAATACCTTGTATCTGTTCAACAGCTGTATTAAGGCAAAGCAAACTAAAACCAGCTTTTCCACATTAATATCGCATTACTTATCATCAAACCATGCTAGTTTGTGACAGGCTGAAAATAAAGAAAAGGAGATGCTTCCTCATACAACATGTAGTTAAGCTGTGGAACTCCTTGATGCAGAACATTGTGGATATAAAATTTTATACGGGTTCAAGGGAAGACTGGGCAACTATGGAAAAGAAACCCACCAAGGTTTCCTCACACTGCAGAAACCACCCGTGGTTTAAAGTCCATGAGGTGCAACTGGTTGTAAGCTAAGACTATGAGGGAGAAGGGACGTACATGGTTGCCCTGTTCTTGTGCTCTACCATAGGCATCACATGTGGCCAGTGTCAGAAACAGGATTTTAGGCAAAGTGGACTTTTAGTCAGGCCGGGAAAGCTTACTTATGTTCTCATCATAGTATTTCTTTATTTTGACACCTTATCATTTATCCATACATATGTAGAATTATCATTCCTTGTCAAATTTAGTACTAATTGAGGAATAACCAAAACAATACTTTAAAGGTAACTTTGTATATAAAAGTTAAGGTTTAAATATGTGCATTTCTGCTATACCAATAACCTAGACTGGTATGGTCAACTGGTGTCTCTCTGCAAAGTCTTGCACCTGGGATGACTCTGCTCTGCTTTCAAGACCTTCAGATATCTTTTGGTATGACTGCATACACCCCAGAGCTCAGGCCTGTGAGTCACTGTAATCTCCAGATGTCTTATGAAAAAGTCCACACATCTTCTCCAAAACCTGAGTTAGCTACTTTAAAGCCAGGGCAGGTATCTTTATAGTGTGTTGTAAAATGTGTTTTACGCATATCCTAGTAAGTAAACTCCAGGTTAAAGTTGGTGTTCCATGCAGGTGAAGCTGAAAAGCATCAAAAACTATGCTGAAACAAAACCACCCTCCAAACTTGGCACCAGAAGCAACAAGCTGTGTTTGAATTGTAGTGCTTAGTTAGCTAAAAAGTGATGATTGTTACCTCTTATAGATAAGAACTATGTCTATATGGTGAAGATGCCTCAAAATTACAGGAGTCATTGGTCCATTAAACAGCTTTTAAAGTGACATTACCACTTTTTTCACCATGTTGCACACATACTTCTCTTTTTTAAATGCTAGATCTTTAGCTAGCTTGTGACCAGGTTGTTTCACTGGATAGCAGTACTCATATTATCATAAACTAAGCTCAAGAAAAGGAAAGCGGTTATCTTTGCCCTGGTTTACACTGCCATTACAACGTAAACCAGAGAGCTTAACCACATACATACCCTCGAATTGCTTGGCTTTTAAAGTTTAATCATAGGCCCTTTCTTTCTGCACAGCTGAGGTTTCCATGTAATTGGAATGAAGGATATGAGAACAGAGCACAGCTTTGCCAATGGCAGCGGCCAGTAGTTGGTTAATGTCACTGACATCACTGCTGCCAAAGGAGAAAAATGGTCTTTTCAGTAATGTTTTGAGCTCAGAATCAAGACTTTTGGGTTCAGTTTCTGGCTCTGACACAGACTTCTAACAATTTTACATTCTTTCTGCATGTTTCCCAGCTACAGATGGGAATAATACTGCTTTTTGTCTTTCCCGTTTAAAGTATTAGCTCTTTGTGTGGTGCATCACACCATCTAGGTGGGGCTTTCCACATGTGACCATAAGGCACAGACAGCACAGTTCCTGCAGCCTTTGTGGGATCCTGCAGGAAAAAGGCGGGTGATGAGTCAGCAGACTTGTCCCTCCGACTTGGCCAGGCTTTCCTGCATGTATATAACCAGAAGACTCCTCTAGACCAGCAACCTTCTACTTTCCTCAATCATCTGTCCCCTCCAACCATGGATTTTGAAATTCTCTGACATCCTGAGAGAGATTCAGATAGCCACGCATAGGAAGTGAACGGGGTTTTGGTGGCCACAGCACACAGGGAGATACAATGCAGGATCTGCAGGAGACCCATGCCTGTCAGAGCAGCAGAAGCTGAAAACATTTAAAATGGGACTTGCCACTTTGTTTAGGTACCTGAACTGCTCCATTTGTCACATCCAGACAACATAAACTTTGAAAAGGGAAAGCAGATCTTTCTAAGTTGCTTCCCTGGGAGAGCAATTAGCAAAGTGCCATTTTCCATAGCAGGCAGACTCACAGGTCTCAGCTGGGTGGGTAATGCAGAACCATCGGTGACTTTTAGGTCACTCAAAGTTGCCACTTTTGGGGCATTACATGCAAGATCACAACTGGTCTGCTTTCCTAAGGGTTCCCAAGTCTCTTGAGTGTAGTCTGTCTGTCCACCTCTGCCTGGATTCCGACTTTTGAATGTGACTTTTGAATACATCGGTGGTTTTCAACCATGTTCTACCTACAACTAGTAGCTATAGAGGAAAGAAGCAGAAGCACAAAACATTATTCCTACGGCATAAATAAAAACAGGGCACTGCAGAGTGGAATGACTCCAACTACTGCCCCAGCGAGGGAAAAGCAGATAAAACTCATCTGTTTCCACCTTCCAGTAGGTAGCTCAGCATGGATGCTGGCTGACTCGTCCGCACCCATCTTGTTAGCGACCATTGGAAACATCACAGGCAATACAGGGAATATCTGAGGCATTTCTGTTTTGAGCAGAGTGTGAAATTCTGTTCCACTGATGTCACTTGCTAATATTGCATGACTGTACTTTGAAGATACTAAGATGATTGTGTATATTTCCAACGCGTATTTTCAAATCTCTCTTTCTTGTTTTAGAAAACAATAGATAAAATGGAGCACATGTTACTGCTATTCATATTTTTCATACCTATATTGGGTCTCACTAATGGAACAGAAACTGAAGAAGATTTTACTTGGCACTTAAAGAAGATCCCCCAGATTGTGAGCGAAAGAACTTTCTCCCTTGACAGCCCTAAATTTGAAGCAAAATCCAAATTAGAGCTGAACAGTGTGTGTGGAATTGAATGTCAAAGAAAATTGCCAGTGCCAAGCTTGTCTGACTTGAAGGACCTCTTATCCTATGAGACCATTTTTGAAAATGGCACGCGGACCCTGACTGAAGTGAATGTCCTCGGACTAGTGCTTGACCCAGCTGGAAACACAACAACACGAAGGTCTTCGAGAAAGAAGAGGCAGATATATGGAACAGACAGTAGGTTCAGCATCTATGACAAGCGGTTTATGACCAACTTTCCATTCAACACAGCTGTGAAGATCTCCACCGGCTGCAGTGGCGTTCTCATTTCCCCCAAGCACGTGCTAACAGCTGCCCACTGTCTGCACAACGGCAAGGATTACGTTAAGGGCAGCAAAAGACTGAGGGTGGGCCTGATGAAGACAAAATCCAGAGGCGACGGCAGGAAACGCAAAGGCACTAGAAGAAGTAGGAGAGGAGTTTCTGTGGCCCAAGAGGATCCCGACGTTGCCGCAGAACTAAGGCGACCATCCAAGGGTGGTGGGAGAAAGCAGAGGAGATCTGGGAGGAAGCAAGGGAGCTCAGATGGCATGCCCTCCTTCCAGTGGACGAGGGTGAAGAGTACCCACATCCCGAAAGGCTGGATTAAGGGTGTCTCTGGGGATATTGCCCTGGATTATGATTATGCTGTTCTTGAGCTCAAGCGTCCCCACAAAAGGAAATACATGGAGCTGGGAATCAGCCCAACAATCAAAATGATGCCTGGGAGCATGATCCACTTCTCGGGTTTTGACAATGATCGATCTGGGCAGCTGGTCTATAGATTTTGTAGCATTTCTGATGAATCCAATGATCTCTTTTATCAGTACTGTGATGCTGAGCCCGGCTCCACTGGATCTGGTGTCTATCTCCGTCTCAAGGAGCCAAACAAAAAGAAGTGGAAACGCAAGATCATCGCTGTTTACTCAGGCCATCAGTGGGTGGATGTCAATGGTGAACAGCAGGATTACAATGTAGCAGTAAGAATTACTCCTCTCAAATATGCCCAGATTTGCTTCTGGATACATGGGAATGATGAGAATTGCACACGAGGCTGAAGAGGGCTGAACGTGACTCGCTTAGCACCCGTATTACCATAGAGTAAAAGACTGCTGCAGCAGTTGCTGGGAGAACATCACTCCACATCAGGATGTTTTTGAACTCAAAGCTCACGAGTAATGTTATGGTGACTTGAGAAATGCTGAATTGCTGGGGGATGGGTAGAATTGTCAAACAGAATATTTCTAATTGTAATCGACCCTAGATATGCACTTAAAATCCCAAACTATATTTATGTTTGCAATTGTGATAAATTCAAATCATTCACATCAGAAAAAAATGGCTACACCTGTTTGTCATTTTTTTCCAAGGGAAGGATTGAAATGTCCCGAGCTGGTATTATTAAACAATATCTATTTTTCCAATGGATTTGCTTTTCTCAGGGTTCTTTTCCAGTTCTTCAAATGCAAGTTGTGCATGCAGCACGGTACTGTGTGTACAGAATGATCCAGAGAACTGCATGGGACCAAGACATTATTTTGGCATTCTCTAAAGACCACAGCTCCATGTTGAGAAGCAGCAGTCTAGTTTATGCTTGTTAGTTTGGAAAACTTCCTCCTCTGGTTGCTGCTGGAACACTTCCATGGAAATCCCAGATTTCTGTAGCTGAGGGTTAGATTTTAAAGACAAGTTTCACCTCATTGCTCAATAAAAACAGCAAAAAGAAATCAATGAACATAGAAGTTTCCATGTTTGGAAGAAGAAGAAACATCAGGACATAACCGAATGCCTTAAAATCTCCATTGAGAAGCTACAGAAGCCTTAAACACATGCATTTGCATTCCAATTAGTATCTGGTGAGCTGTAGGTTTAGTTTCTAGTCAAACGTTTAGCTTTAAAATTGGGAGAGGTCACTGACTTCTGAAGTGGCTATTTGACAATCATTTAGAGCTCCACAGATTATAGATTTTTTTGGGTGCTAGCCATTTTTGCAGTTTTTATAAATTACTTTTATACAAGTTCAGCTTCATAGGTAGGATAGTATGTATTAGACTGGGAGCTGGAAAGCAATATTTTAGTTTGGCTTGATATGGTTTTGCAAAATGGGTAGTTCTAATCATGTTATATTCAGACTCCACCTCAACATGAGTTACAAGGTTAAACTAAAAATGTCTCCCAACTGAATTATACCACCTTCTGAATGGTAGAAGAACTATCCTGTACATTATAACAGACGTCCTGCTAGGTAGCAGCAGTAGTTAGCAAATAATTTGATTCAATATGTTTGCTGAACCATATGTTTAGTGAAAACACAAAGTGAGCTTGACTTTTACACACCTTTAAACACAAATCACCTTTTTAAAAATTTGTGTTGATTGCTAACAAGTCTATATCTTTTATTTCATATCAAGATTTTGAAGCACACAGGGTTGTTATGGTGCTATGTTAATCTAATAACATAAAATGATACTGTGTATTTCCAATGATATCCTTTGGGTTTCAATATTTTTAAGATTATTCACCACCATAATATTTCTTTTTTTTGGTCATAAGTTTATGCTGACCAAAATACATTTTCTTCCTATGCAGAAGAAAAAAATATAACAAGATTTTAAAATACTATTCGTTTATTGGTATCTTTAAAAATATGCTTGTAATATCTTTTGATGAAATAAGATCATTTTTAATAACCCACTTTTTTGTAGATGATTGAAAGTATAAAACCTGACACTTTGAATGTGCAGGCAACTTTCTTTATCATGTTATTGCCAAAGCATAAAAATTTAACACTTGCTCCTTACCATAACTCTAGCAATATTTCATTGATTGGAAGAGATCTCACTTTAAAAGAAATTATTTCTTTTAATGTCAGCCTTTCCAGGGAACACTTAACCTTTCTTTTTTTATTTTGTGTGATTGTTTGCAGAAAACTAATAATAATTTTTAAAGTTTAGAAATTAATATCTAAGATTTTAAGGTTAATTATTTTTATTGTTGTTAACATCTCTATTAAGACATATGGCTTCGCTGACAGTAATTTTAAATCACCTCAGTCCAGTATTTAATACTCTTGCTCTATGCAGTGGGCCTACAATATTCTTTAGTTGTCTCTGTAATGTTTTTCTTAAGTGCCTTTTTCCATAGTAATTGTGACAAATAAGGTACCACATCATTAATCTAATACAAGTCAACCTAGGTCCATGGGTTTTGTTACAGTTATTCTCATTGTTGATTTGGGTCCAAAACTGATCAAGATAAGGTGGCTTAGTAAATTCCTTATTTTGGTGAGTCTTATTTAGGTGTACTCCTTAGGAGCAGAAATATAAATTATTTCTTTTTTAGTTTGGGAATCAGGGACCAGGTAAGAATGAAAAATGTTGATGTCAGCTTTCAAATGGTCTTGTTATAATAATCATCTGCTATAAATACCTCAGCCACGACCTGAAGTTCTCATACCAGGCTGATAACAAATGTTTATCCTCAGAGGATAATCATTAGATGCTCAGTGCCTCATTTTATGGTACTAAGAGATTAAAGAGGCTGGCCAGAGCGACACAAAAATTAATCAAATGTATAGATATATCCATTCAATCCTCTGTGTCTGAGTGCACATGCACAAGCACATGCAAATATACGGGCTTGCAGAACGTGTGCCATTTTGACTGGGTCAGCGCCTTCAGGCAAGGGAATGCAGGCACAAGCCATGGCCAAAATGTTATTCCCGTTGTATGTGCATGTCGGGCAACATCTCAGTCTGCCTCTTGGCCTAATAGGGCAGGAAATGCTTTATGTAGACATTGTGACTGCTTACTGCAGGGACTTCTGAAATAGTTCAGAAATGGAGTACTTACAACCCCAGGGGTCAATGTCCCACATAGAGCTCGTGGTACCAGCCACTGCAAATGGGACAAGAGGTTCTGAGCTGTGATCATCTCAGATTTCCTTAAAAAACCTGCAGTCAGTATCTAGTTATCAGTAAGAAAATACGAGGACGGGGTGTTCTTAGTAGATCAGATCTGCTCTGTTGGCTAGGACACCAGCACCAGGGCTGGGTTTCCAGCCCAGAAGGGGACAGAGTCCTCGTGATGTTTCCCCAAAGGATTTTTCTGTCTTTCAAGTACTGGGCTGAACATCACTTGTTTTCATCAGTACTAATGCTTTTCCACAAGAGTTGCTATAGTAGATCTTTTTCTTTAACTGTATTCCTGGCTTTAGGAAAAAACAAACTCAGTCAAATACCTTTTCTTCTAGGGCGCTACTGGCAATTTGTAAAGTTAACAAGTTTTTCCCGGGCCAAAGATAAACCTCATATACAAACTGTTAACACACCCAGACCAGCTTCTGCAAGGCATTTGTGCATGTGTTTGTTTAATTTGGGGCTCTGAGACATATGATGGAAGTCAAGGGGATTATCTGCAATGTGAAAAATTAAGTTTAAGTTTGTATTATCTTAACAAAAGAAAACCACAATGTTAGGTAGCAAAATTATTTCTGTTACATGAGGTATAGAGTACCCAATGCTTTAAAAATTGCTTAAAGAAGCCCCTTGACTCAGTTTATAATTTACCATCCAATTGTGCAGATTTATGAGTCTGTATGGAGTATGAATCAGCACAGAATATGGCTTAAGTAAAAAAATAATTCATCTACATGTGGAGGAGAGAAGCAGCTGTGGAGTTTCTCCCATTCTGCTGATAAGGGATGACCTGGCAGCAAACAGCAATTAATACAGAAAGAGAGAGCAAGAGAAGTAGATGGTACAGAAGACCATGAAGACGGAGGTGGTATGCAAGGGATAAAGAAAGTGTGAAAAGTAACAGATGAAATGCTGCGAGGTAGCAGGGGGACCTATTGTAAGAAAGAGTAGGCAGCTGGCAAAGGCATAACAGTATAAATTAAGCTGTAAAAATCGCAAGTTACGTGAACAACCTCCTCGCGCTGTTAAAGATGAGGCTGTTCTTCCCAGCCAGCCGTACCGAGGAAAGGGCTGTGAGAGGGCTCAGGCTCTGGCAGGGACCACCAGCAGGCAGGGGCTTTCGACTCCGAGCTACGATCCCTGCCCAGAGTTGCAGGGATTACGCCTGTGCTTGTTTAGGGTCCTTGGGAAGCAACAGATCCATGTCCTGGCCAAAAGACTTGGCAGCGTGAACTTCCCAGCGCACCGGGTCACCGAGAGTGTAGTGACTAAAGGCAGTTTCTTTCACTTGGAAGTTTCTCAAACCTGGGATTTTGTTGGGATTCCTGTAAAGACTGTTCCCCATTGGAAAACAAAACAAAACAACCCCCCCACACCCCAAAAATCCATACAAAAAAACCCAAACAAAAACCTAAGACTTGAAGCGTTTAAATGTCGTCTCCATTTTTTGCATGTACCTAAAAATTCTAGCCAATAAATTTTTCAAATACCTTCCATTTGTGTTTGGTATCTTTGTAGAAATTTAATCAACTGCCTCTAATTTTAAAGCACAGAATATTGCAGATACTTCCATCTACAAATTCCTGGATTAAAGAATGAATGGGGGAAAAAAATGCAATATTGTTAAATTGAAAGCTTAAAATTGCACACTAATCTCAAAGGATTTGGAAGTATATTTGAGTCTCTGTTCCACCAGCCTTTTTCTCTGAGCGTGAGATAGCATTTAGGCTAAAAACCTCCAGAGGTAGCTTTGATGATTCGTTAATGTTCTTAACTTTTTAAAGACTGACAACAAACCTCAAAACCCATGTTTTTTTAATATTTTTAACTGCACAACTTGACAACTCATTTGGGAAAAAAACCGTGAACCTTTGCTATATTAAAATATTATATGATGCACATGCTATGTCAATAAACATCTTCTGTTGTTTTTCTTTTCCTCTGTCATGATGTAGTTTGTTAGCTATGGTGGTGTTACACAAACTCCATTCCGTAAATGCTTGTAACAGGTTATCACTGAATCATCTGGGACATGGTCTTACAAGATATTAATGTCTCTTTAAATTTGTTCTGGGAAAAAAACTCCCTGTCTACTCCTGTCTTCAAGATAATTACTCCATGAGTAAATGTGATGAGTAAAAAAAAATTGGTTCAGCAAGGAAATGACTCACAGACTATGCCACAACTTATTAATTCTGAAATAAGTAATTAGTTCTGTTTCTGCTATTAGCTATTGTATTTTCTACCCCAGAGAGCTGTTGAACCAGGCCAAATTCAAAGTGCATAAAATATTATCATCTTGGTTCTCAGCTTTATCTTAACTCTGTGCCCTTCCAACTGGTGCTGATTTGATCACTGACAGACAGTAAAAGGAGAGATTTTTGGCAAGGATGAGAGCTGCTGGAAATATTTAATGGAAAGTTTAGAAATGATTACAGCAGTGATTAACAGTGTGTCTAATACAAGAAATATTTAACAGGGGGCTGGCGAGGGCTTCCTTGCCAGCTCTGGTGGTCCTTACATGGGGGAGGAGTAAGGGCCATAGGGGAATAAATAGGATCGACATCTTCGTTACCTGGACCAAAGTCCATTTGGGGCTAGTAACAGGATCTAAATCTTTTCATTGCCGGAGTCCGCTTTTTGCCACCTCCTGGGAGAATGTCTTGGTGCCCAAGAAGTGTTCCTCTGCCCCTCTCCAGGGAACACAGCAGAGACCCAGGGATGACAGCTGTCTCTTCTGCAGGCTACGGCCAAGCCACGGGCAGGGTTGTGGTTGCTCCGATGCAAGATACGTTCCAAGACGTGCTGTGGGTCTCACGTTCCCATTGGGGTCTTGAACTGGCATCCTATCCAAACAACTATTCAGCCCTAAAGCGTTCCGATACAGCCCAGTTCCTTGTGCGGGTATTTGTCTGTCACACTTCCAGTTGCCATCATCTTTATGCTCAAAAGGCCGTCACCAAAGAACTGCAACTCAAATCCACCGAAGAAGTGTCATCTTATGCCAGTTATTATGCAGGTATTCCTGATGAACTGTTCAGTCCTCCTACTTGGAATATGTCTCTAAGCCTTGATAATGGCTGTTATTCAGCTGTTATTGCTAAGAAAAAAGATCAGATATACTGGAGAAGCTACACGAATATTTTACAAAGATTACGCCTCTTGGCAATGATGTATGCACCATAGTTATTGCAGTTGCTATGGCTCTACTTCTTTTCCATGCGAAAGAGTTTGAAAACGTTGGATGAAACTAAGTTGGGCTGGTTTTCAGACAAATTACTCAGCTGCCCTTTGGCTGCAGTTACAGCATTCTGCCCCCCCCAGTTTAATTTCCAACTTTATGGATTAAAAGCTGGTTTCAGCTTTGCTTAATTAAAGGGGAAAGCAGCCAGGAGACAGCACACAGCAAAGGACCCTTTCTGGCTGTACCTCTCCGCGGGCATTTTGGAGCCGGGCAGGCCCCATAAGGAGTAGAGGACAAGAGAAAGCAAAGGTGAAGACAGTGATCGACAGCAAAAAAAGCACAGTGCCTTACTGAAGGGAAGAAAACATGATTTCTGTTTTTCCTAAGAGAAAGGCAGCCCTAGTTTTTACATTCCTTTGCCTTCTCTTGAATGATTAACTCATCAGCTAAACATTGTTGGCTCCTGGACAGGAGCAAACCAACCCGCTCAGTGGTGCGGATACAACGTGCCCTCGAATGCCAGCAGGGGCTTCCCCTCCCCGACACAGAAAAAAAAGGGAAGGCTAAGTTACCCCAAAGGGGATTTACTAGTAATACAAAAGAAAAAAAAAATTAAAAAGTAATCTCTGAGACAAGCACCATATTTTTATATAAGTAAACCAGGGATATTTTGAAAAAAGGCAAGGGAGACTTTGTAGACAGGTGTGGCATACGGGTATTTCTGACCCACTGGTCCGTACAGGACACGGGTGCGTACCAGAGCTGCAGTGAGTTACACGGTGAAAGAACGGCCAGTTGCTGGTTGTCTGTCCCGCCATCCCCCCCCAGGGGCAGGGATTTATTGCACTACCAAACTCTTGCTGCTTACTCTCAGTTTGGGCTCAGACCTCGTCTTCTGAAATCGTGGACATGAACAGAGGCTTCCAGGCACATGGCCACTGAGGTTTTAGGCTTTTATACATTTTGTTTGTATCCATGGAGGATGTATGAAGTAAGTTTTAGTAATGATGGGTTGAAACAGTAAGCTCCAGTAACCAAACAAACACTGCATCACATTCTCCTCTCATTTACAACGGTGAACCTTAGAGGGAAATTTGACCCACCGCATATTATATGTATTTACTTGTTATAGAGCATTATACACTAGGCATTTATGATTTGTAAACAGGTTTATTTTTTTTAGGAAGATATAAAAAGGAAGCAACACTCAAAAGGGAAAGTAGCTTTGACAGGTTTCAATTTAGATATGATACTTTATTGCTTGTAAATTAACCTGTTACAACAGTGATCTGTGATCAAGTAATACTGCTTATATGACTGACATGCTCGAGTCCTTCACTGCTTGCTTATTGATTTTTTTCCTTACCTTTTGGGACTCAATAAAATCGGCATCTGTGCAATGACCAATGTGAGGTTAGTTTTCTGTCCATATTGTGAAAACAGTGTCTACAAGCTTAAAAAAAAAAATACAGCTGCCACTAGTTGTATTTTATTACCTTTAAACTGGTAGAGAATTGTCTTTATGGGGTTATGACTTTGAAAACAGTTTTGCTCAGTGATTTTGATGTACAAATCCATAGTACACCACATGCACACACACAAGGAGGGGCACCTTTAAACTCATCTTCTGTGGAGCTTGGAGGCTCCACAGAGATTGCATTAGCTATCTCCAGCTACAAGCGTAAAAGAAATGCCGTATGGTACTTGTGTACTCCTTCTCCGTTCAGCCTTCACCTTTGCATCCTTCACATTAATGACATCAACTTTGCCCCCGCTGTATGCTCAACCCATTTATCATCAGGCTAGTGAAGCACCTTTTCTTGATTTTTTTTTTTTTTTTTTTAATATCAGAAAGTTTACATACAGGCCACTTCTGAGCTTGCTGCTGTACTTTTTTCACCTTAATGCTATCCCTAGGAATTGTTTTTCATGCCTTTGACTCTTATCTTACAGCAACTATTTTTGTAGTGGGGAAAAGTCCTGGCTCTCCCTGCTCCAGTAACGTACGGACTTGCTGCTGCTGCTGCTCCCCACCAGGGCAGCCGGGAAACACGTGCCTCAGTCCTACAAGCAAGAAACTTCTTCAATTCCCTGTTCACTTCTGGGTGCAGCTTCAGCCTGCTTTCCTGAGGCTTCAAACAGCTTTACCTCAGGCACGCACGCAGCCGAGGGAGGAAGGTGACTGGGGAACCCGTGCCCTGCTCCGCTGCAGAGACCTTGGAGGAAACGCCGCGGGGAGAGCCCCAGACCCCCTCCTCCCAGCGTCCCCGTCACTGGCGAACAGCCTCGGATGTCCCTTGTCCTGTGAATCTGGTGCCGTGCCTCTCCCCCATCCCATCCCATCCCACCCCATCCCATCCCACCCCATCCCACCCCATCCCATCCCATCCCACCCCATCCCATCCCACCCCATCCCACCCCATCCCATCCCATCCCATCCCATCCCATCCCATCCCATCCCAAACTCCCTCCAGAAAAGGAAGGTCCTGGACTGAGTGGGACGGTGCCAGCCAGGGCCCCAGCCAGGACCTGCGCTGTTGAGGGGGTCTCCCTGGAGGGCTCACCCCGGCTCCCCTTGCTCCAGCTTCTCCTTCAGCACCTCGGCTGACCAGAGCATCTTCCCAGTCCCACTGTGCCCGCGCTTCCTCCGGCTCCTGCCCTTTGCAGCGGAGCTGGTGTCTCTCTCTCTGGACTTCAGCTATTTTTAATGTGCTCTTTGCAACTTCATCTCATGCTTCCCTGCCCGTCTGGGCTTCTCTCCGTTGCTATTTCTACCTTTTAATTTTTTTAATTGTGCCTGCCTTGGGGTTTCACCTCATTTTCTACTTAAACACCAAACGTCTAAAATTAAATTAAATAAATAATGCCTGACCATTGGTGCTATACACTGAGGAACTTGGCTTTCCGTCCAAGAGAAACCACTTCAAAGTGCTCTCAAGGTAACAGCTGCAAACAGAGAACTAAAGGCAAAATCACTGCAAGCAAACCAGCTCCAAAACAACGCATCGAATCTGGAGCCAGCCTTGGGAAATGCTTTCATAAGCTCTGAGTCAACGCGAACGCAGGCTGCCAGCCGAAGGAGCGAACTTGTCACGTCCCTTACAAAACAGCTCCGGGCTGCCCTGGCAGCTCCTCCTGCCGCGGATGCTGGCTGAGGGAGAGGTCACAGGCTCTGGACCCCAGCAGAAAGCATGGGCTTTAATCTCCTAGACCCATCCCACTCGCCAGGGGAAGCTTTATTTAATTGCACTGATTTAACTGGCTGCAAAAATAACAATAATTTGATGCTATTAATCAGATTATACTAACTGGGCTGTAAACGGCTCCCATAGCCTCGCCAGATCCACTGGAATAACAGTTTCAAGCGAAAAGCGAATAATCCCCGGCAGGGAGATGTGCCTGTGCGGGAGCCACATCTGCTCAGCACCTGGAGAAATTCGGCAGGGACCTTCTCAGTAGCCGGCTGCGGGTGAGGTTTATCGCATCGGTTATTTAAGCCTGCTGCCAAGGTAATGTCTCGCTGCAGCAGCACAGCCTTCTAGGGCTAATCCGAGGACTAAGCCTGGAAAAGCAAAGCTATAGATGTCGCAGGCAGGTCTTAGCTGTAGCACCTCTTTACGTACCATTTGCCAAAGAGAAAATCACAACTGTACGGAAGGAGTAAAATCTTCGTACTCCAGTATGTACGGTGAGGAAGTGAGGAGCACCTGCCTTTTTTGCCCCTCGGTACCATTAAACAACATAAATTTAAAACACTGTAAATATTGGAAAGACCTTAGCAAACTCCATGCTTCGTTATATCCCTATAGCAGCCCTTTTTTTGGAACACGCGCGGTGGAGCCGGGGCTGTAAGCGCAGCCTGTCTGCCGAGCCCACGCCGGCCTCGTGTGCTTGTCTCCTGCCACATCAGTCAGAGCCCGCACGCAGACCCAAAATTACACGGTCCTGGGGCAGAGGGGTGCAGCCATATACTTTTCCATGCCACAACACAGCTTTTTTTTTTTTTTTTTTAATTATTTGGCAAAGGCTGAGCTTCAAGGCAAGTATTTTTAGACATACAAAAAGTCACATTTCTAGAACTAGAAGCTGGCTCCCTCCTCCTAATTTGAAAGCAAAGTTTTTGTATGTTTTTAGGCTTGCCTGGTAACATCACTGTGGAACCAAGTACATCCTGGTAGAAACATGATAAAGATGCAGCTCAGAGACAGAAGACTGGTGGGAAACCAGGTTGTCTATGAAGCAGATAATTGCTAAAATAACTGCAAGATTCCCAACCGTTCTTAAAAAGACTTGATATGATTTTTTTCTAGTATCTATTGACTAAGTGCATGGAAAGAAAATTTTCAAGTAATTAGGGTTTTTGTGAGGGGTTTGGTTTGTTTTTGTTTTAGTGGAATGCCACCATAATTCTCCTCTCAGCAGGGTTTTTTTTTAGGCAGTTTCACCAATTACAGAATTAGGAGTTCAGCAGGTAGTGCTACATGCTGTGGGGCAATCCAAAGGCAGCAGGTCCCATTGGTGATGATGATCAACCTTCTACTGATGAGAGAGTCTTTTGGCAGATATTGAAACAACATCCAGGTATTATGGCCATTAAAACCCACAAAACTTTTCCATGAGAGCAGAGCAGTTCAGACCTGTGCCATGGCCAGTTTACAGCTGGTGGCTGTGTTCTGCCTCTCCATATTGCCCCTTACACATTCACGGCACGTGAATGCAGTGCAGCTGGCACGGAAAAGAAACCTGTGCTCTGCATCTGTTAATGCTACCACCATCCTTATTCGAGATGCGCCTAAACCCCTCCCTTCTGCTATTTCCAGCCATTTGCATCATTACATTCACTGGGAGATTTCCCCAGATGGGGACATTCATCACCCTGCAAGCAAGGACCCTGCTGCTGACCCCCACCTGCGCAGTGGGGCATCTCACGTGAAATGTGCTGCTCCATATGCTTTTGTATCAGGGGCAACCTCAAGCCTGCAAGCAAGAGATGCTGCCAATATACTGGCACTACTCTGTAAAAAAACAGAGTTATTAAATGTCATGGTTTAAACTCAGCTGGCAACTAAGCCCCACACAGCCACTCGCTCACTATCCCCTGGTGGGATGGGAGAGAGAATCGGAAGGGTAAAAGTGAGAAAACTTGTAGGCTGAGACAAAGACAGTTTAATAGGTAAAGCAAAACCCGGACACACCAGCAAAGCAACCCAAGGAATCCCTTCCCCCCTTCCCACGGGCAGGCCGGTGTTCAGCCATCTCCAGGACAGCCGGGCTCCATCACGCCCAACGGGGACTTGGGAAGACCA
>JAVJGG010000013.1:9792204-9817522 GCA_035590195.1 Aviceda cuculoides
TACTGAACTCAAAACACAGCACCGTACCAGCTACTGGGAAGACAATTAACTCTATCCCAGCTGAAACCAGGACAATCCCCACGGGCAGAAGAAATGACAGTTCAACACACAGCGAAGAGGGATCAGGCAATAACAGTAACAGCGGCTTTCTCAGCGTGAAAGTGGTGATGTCCTGCAGCGGTGTTTGGAAAGGCTGCGGTACAATGGAGGTCTTTTACAAAAATCTGTTGGGAATTATACAATTGTGACTTTAGAGCAGAGGAATAGAGTAGATGGCTCTCTATTTTCTGTGATTTCTATCTTAGGATCCTGCCCAGCAGTCTTAAAGTGAAAACTTCACATGCTCTGAATGCATCGCCCTTGCAGTGAAGTGCAGCAAGCTGCGTTGGTCTTGTTTATCTGTAGCAGAGAGCCAACTTTTAAGTGAAACAGCACGCATAGTTATACAGAACTTTTATACTGGCAATAAAATGCTTTGGCCAAGAGAAAAATACTGTATTTCACACAAGAGTCTGTTCCAGTACAGCATAGACTGAATCAGCTTAGCTCTTCAGTCTCGCTAGGGGAAAATGATTTCATTTTAGTTGCAGCTCTCCTCCATCTTCGACGGATCTATCAAAATGCTGGACTTATCAGTGAAAGTTTCCAGCCACTGTAAGTTCGGTCTCAAATGGCAAATCCTGCCTGTGCAAGCTGAACTGCACAACTAGAAAAATAATATTCTGTAAGCCTGCCAGCTATTTTAGAGGCCATTAAATGAGAGAAGCACATCCACACAGGCTCTTCTGTGCTGAACTGGACTGTAAACAGTTCATACATGAGACCAGCTACTTCATTTTGAGATTTCAAGACCAACCACTTGCAATACTACATGGGCATAAAGGGTTTTACTTAAAATGTAAGTGAGGGCTATTCCTGTGTTAGCCTCAAAGGGGTAAAGGTACAGCAAAGGCAACACCACAGGTTTGAGATGGGTGATTTTCCTTGCTAATGACAGAAAGCGTCTGTGGGATGCAGCCTGGTGTAGGTATCGCTGCAGGTCCCAGGGCTTGCAATTCTTTTGCAGTTCTCTGTTCCTCTAAAATGTGCATTTGAATGAAATACAGATGATTTGCCTATTTCTCAGTATATACTCCTCATCTAAAGAGAGATAGAGGTTGTAAGTGATATGTTAGCAAATTCTTTGAGGTATTTCTAAAAGCTGTTAAAAGCACAAACAATCCAAATCCAGCCCTGAACTGAACATCTGTTGGAGGGGTAAAAAAAAAAAAAAAGGAGTTGTCTGAAAAATCCACAAGCCAGGCTAAATGACAGAGTGGGATTAGAGTCAGTCTTGATGATCAGTCATGAAGCCAAATGTCTAAAGAAGCAAAATATTTTAGCAGATACATAAGCTACTCTATTACCATAAATGTTTGCCAGGATCCTGAAATCCTGGGGAAATCAATCCTGGATACAAAATATCATATTTTGGGTGGACAGAACAGTGTAACACTTTTCTAAATTAACTTTAACTATACTGATTACATATGTGCAAGATGTATATACCAAAAGCTAGTCATTTTAGTAACCATCAAGAACATAATCTGCCAGGCTATGTCTTAGAATCTTCGGAAGATAAATACTTCACTTAGGAACCACAAGGTGTACTTTCTCCAGACAACTGACAATATCAGGTTCTGAAGAAACCAGGAAGGCTTAAGCAAACATGGAACCAGGTATTAGCTGTCCTCCAGTAACATGGTTATAGAGCTGCTCGGGAGAAATAGGCTTACTTAGTAGTGTCTCAGACTAAAAAGTGTGCAGAGCATTACAGACTTATAGACACACGCATGTTAGTTTCATAATTACTACTTACATCCTAAAGAATAGCTGAGCATTTAAATAGAAAATCTGCTTACTGTCACTATGTCATTTATTTACATTGCTTTGTAAAAGAACAGTATCTTTTGTATGGTCTCTTTGTTAATAAATGGGAATCAACTCTCTCCCTAGTAAGTACGAGGACTATGGTAATAAGAAGGTGATTTCAACTCCATACCCTGGGTTTTAAAATATAAAGGGAAGATTTAGAGAGGAAAAAAAAAAAGAATGAATTATTAGCCAAATAACTAGCCTAAGTTAATTCCATATGAATTTAGGAGGATGTTTAAAAACAGCCCATGCTCAAAACCAGATGCACTGCTGGGTGATGTGTATGCAACTGGAGTTAATAGTGGGTTTGTGTCAATTTAAAATTAGCTACAATGTGTTGGATGCTGCTTTGCCTATCTCCGAGTCTGGGCCCGGACCATGCCTTAGAAAGTAAAACATTTTTTTAGCCATCCTACAGGCATCACAGGTGGTCAAATATTTTGAGAGCGAAGCAAATTTCCAGCATGACTTGCCTTGGAGCCAAGGGCTCTATGAGCAAATTCTGCACAAGCAGATCTTCAAGAAAGCATAATGAGGTAACCAGCTGGATTTCCATCAATACCATTTCTGAAATGAGAGGGCTGTATCGAGCTACGGAAAGACCAAAACTTCAAAGTGGCTGAAGCCCTGTGAACTACAGAAGATAGTTTGTGCAAAGGTTCAGAAGAGATCAGTAGATTCAAAGATGCTCTAATACCTAAGCCAGAATTTGAATAGTAAGACAATCTTATTTATACAGTATGCTGGTCTCAATATTACCAATTTTTCCCTATTTCTTCTCTTGCTAATCTACTAAACTTGTTTTTTCCATGCTTCAAAAGAGAAGTGATCTATTGTCCTCCTTTATTTTTCAAAATAAAGCCAAATTTCAAGGTTTCGAAACTCTCTGTTGGTGAGATTATTCCAGTAAGAAAGAATCATTTATCACCCTCTTCATTGATCAAACCAGATTGACAGGGTACAATTATAGACACATCATAGATGCATAAAGCATAGTCTTACAACTAATTTTAGAATCTAACTTGTCCTGCTCTTGCATTTGAGCAGCGTTTCAAAAAAACCCCCTTTATTGATACACAGACACACTCGGGGTGTGAAATACTGCTTCTTTTAAAGCCTGGAGCCTGCCTGCACCCGTACCTTGCTCTTGCGCACAACGTTTGCCGACATTTAGCACTGCAGGGCCCGCAGCAGCTCACAAGGCTGAGGGCACAGAGCTGCCCGCGCCCTGGGGTCACTGGGCACCCCCATTGCTTCTTCGCCCCCCCTCCCCCAATTACGGACAACCCGGGGCCCGAAGAACACCCCACCTATCCCCCACACCATTCCCTAGCGCGCCCGTCCTAGCCCAGTTCCATTCCCCTTCCTTGGCGCAATGCCGTCCCCATTCTCCCGCAGGCGGCCTCGCTCCAGGCCTGGGTGGGCGAAAGTGCAGACAAGGACCACGGGAAGGAGCAACCCGACGCTCTTCAGAGGGCAGGGGAGGACCTCTCCTACCCCCTGTGACAGAGGTCCTGCCAGCCTCTGCGTGGTTATCGTCGGTAACAGCTAACCTGCCTCCAAGCACCAGTTCAACTCCGAAACACGGACTCGGCTTTCCCTCTCATCTGAGATCACAGTTCCTCGGATCTTTGCATCTTTAGAGTAGCTTGATGCAGCATGTGCCTTCAACGTACCTGCTGTTGTGCTTAGCGGTATGAAGTCTCTGCTTCCAGCAGAGTAGGTCAGTGCGTCGACAAGACCTTCGGAAAGGACGGCCACTTCACAGATTGCGATTTTGAGGTAAACTGACAGATCTCTTCCATCCTACTAAACTATATTTCAAAAACTTCACCATGTCCAACCACGAACATTTGGATGTAGGTGATTTACGGTGCTGTTGCAAGGTGGACATCCACCAGACCCGTCACAGGTCCCCCTACAGCACCAGGGAAGAGGTTTGCTCTCCTTAGTCCTTGCAGTGGCTGCCACACCCCCACGCACGGTTCTTCACTCACTTCAGTTCCTGCTTCTGCTCCACCACCTTTGCTGACTCCCAAAGGCAACTATTCTTACACCCATAATTGCATTCAGAGATGTCTTGGGCAACTGAACAAGCATCAGGCTTTTGCTACCCACATCATTTGCAGAGTTTAATTAAGGGAAAAGGAAGAGGTGGTGAAGCTTTAGGAGCCAAGATCTGGAACAGAAAAAATGGCAGTGCTGTCTGCTTTAAAATATGTATAGCCTCCCTCCTTCTGTAATCCCGTCTCTGAAATTCTTATTTCATCCCCTCATTACCACTCAGCGTCTGCCACTTCCCACACTGCTCACAGCACTAGCAATATACAATACATGGAAAAAAGTTTTTCTCTTTTAATAAAATTTCTGTTATATTTCATGTTCTAGAAGAGCTGGATCACTAACCCAGTGTATCATCTTTGTGTCACTGCCACTACTTCTACCACGGGAAGTTTCACTTGGCTTTTCTAGGCATTTAGAGTTATTGGGACTTTTTTTCCTCATGCAGAATAAGTTGCCTGAGCAGGCAACTCTTATTCTGGTGCGAGAGATGGGGAAGGAAGAGCAGGAGCAAAGACTCGTGCCAGAAAGACAAAACAATGTCAGGTGGAGCTACTGAACATTTCATGAACTACATGCTGTCACCCACAGGTAGGTAGCACCTCATATTACCAAAGTCTCAAATGGATTTACAAAGTAAATCTGCCCCTTCTACTCCCCACCCCCAGCTACAGTTTTTGCTCTAGACTTTCCTGCTTGGTTTTTAAGGCAGGTCTCCAGCCTTTGCCATTGCCTTAGTAAATCTTAAGAATGGAAGTTTGGGTAGCTGCCTGATTTTGCAACCAGCCTGAAATGCTAAGGTGGTCCCCAGGACCTTAGAAGACAACGATTTAGTTCTCACCATCCAGGCTTTCACCTGGGGGAACACCAGCAGCAATCCAGAAGCCCTCAACTCAAGCTACAGTACATTTTGAAAGGTATATGTTACAAAAACACAGATGAAAATCTCAAATAAAGCCAACTCAAATTGATGACAAACGGAGGAGTAGGAGACACTGCTAACCCCAAACATTCAAAAAATGAGTCAGTGCTGAGGAACAAGTTGGGTTTTTTTGTTCAAAGCGCTACAGTAAGCCGAGTTCAAGTTCTCCAGGTATTTACCGCTCCTTAAGGCACCCACGGCTTAAGGGGGAGCTGCAGAAGTCTCATCTGGACAGAGGTGTCAGCTTCTAAAGCCAGCACACAGAACAGCAAGAGCTTGGGTAAGGGACGTATCGTCTGCCTGAAACCTGTCCTCCCCTCATGAATAATGCAGGGAAAGGAGACAGTTTCTTCCTCCCACAGATGGGAGCCCTCCTCCCCACCCACTCTTCTCTATAGCTTGTATCGAGAAGTGGTTAGTCATAGCAGGACACAGATGCGCTCATGCCTGGATGATGAAACTCAGATGGTGACAAGAACATGTTCTTGTGTACAGGCCAGGAGACAACCACTTGTTTTCCTTGCAAACCAGATTTTATAACTCCTTTGTGATGGGGAGAACAAGAGTTGCTTTTGTATAACCTTACTCAGCATACTGGGGAAATACACGGGTTACTTCCCCCGGCGCATAAGCTTCTCGCTCTTCCATCAAGTTTGATTTCTGTCCAGGCTTCTACTTCCTCACAGGGTATCAAATGCCACACACCTCATGGGTTTGCACCAAGCTGTTGGCCATGACATCTACAGAAGACCAACAAGAATGAGGACCAAGGGTTGCGGACACAGATGAAGCTGATGCAGAAAGGCAATCACTGCATGCCAGGGCCAGCTAAGTGGCAAAGAAAAAGCCCTCATGCTGAGGTTTGGCCCCTTGAAACACTGCAAACATTCGTTTGCAATTCAGTGAGCAGTAGTTCATCACCTTAATTTGAGTGAGACACTGATACACTGGGCTGGATATATTTACATGTTTGTTTATGACTATCTTCTGAAAATGCTGTCCTTACTTTGAGAAGACACGCACAACACGGTGGTAAGAAGTCGAGCGCTCCTTGCATTTGGCAACACACAGCACATCGGAAGGATGGGCAAAGCCACGCTGAGCCTTGCTGGGGGTGCAGTTCCTGACCTCGTTCAGGTCTTCATGCTCAAATAGTGAGAAAACACAGCACGTCGCTGAGCCTTACAGGTTTCTAATCCAGAACACCTTGACTCAACAGGGCACTCGTCCTAAGGCCGAAGTATAAAATCAGCTCTTCCAAGGCCAAACTTGATAGATTCAAGTGCTACCAACATAGTAGCAAGCAAAAAAAAAACCCCAATGAATAACCAAAAAACCTCTTAAGCAATGGCATTCCCCTACTGGTTGCACAGTTGGAAATGTCTTTGAAATCCAGCTCAAGATTCAAACCCTACCAGAGCGTGGTAGAGTTGTTTCAGTGTTTTGTTGTTTATAAAGTGTTTTGAAGCAGCCCTTGGAATTCAGTACTGCTTCATCACTTCATTTTGTTACAAAATCAAGGAGGTCTCTAGTTAGTTACCTCATAACAGAAAGACTTTAGTATACTAAACTGTATGAAACGTTTTCTCCTTCTTTCATCCTGCCATAAGACAAACCATAGCACAAGCCATTCCTGTAGCATCGTAGCTGTGCTAGCTCTCAATAAGCTGTTGAATGATACCTCACAGGAAAGAAATGAGGACCAGTATTATAAACTTTCTCAGTTCCAATATTATTCTAGTTTAAAGAGATGAAGAGGTTTAATGAAGCCTCCCGAGGCATTATAGGTCAAACTAGACGATTCTCCTCTCCCTCTCCCCACTTCACTCGTGGCTTTGTGCGGATCTCTCCTACACTGCTTAAAGTTCAGCAAAAGTCATTACCACGTACAGCAGACAGCAATCAGTGTCAGGACCTATACACATTCTTCCCCTCTCAAAGTGTATTATTGTGCTCACCATCCCAATGATCATGAAACTGGCAACAAGATACTTACTTTGATCAAGGTGTTTATTGCATCTCAGAGGGCACACATGCACTGGGGGGTTTTGTTTGGGTTTTTTTGTTTTGTTTTGTTTTGGGGTGGGGGGTGTTGTTTTTTTTTTTAAACTGAAATACAAAGAAGAGCCATTTTGAAATTAGCTTTTTATAGAACTTTCCCATTACAGTGTATGTTATCCCCACAGCAAATTCAGATACAACCACTTTTAATGGTACCATACATTGATTAAATAGTTCATTTGAAAGACTTTAGGTGAATATCTTTCCAACCCGATATGCTTTTACAGAGAACTGCCAAGCCACTTGTAACACTGATCAACAGTGACCTCATTGAAGAGTCAAGATCTTACGCCAAGCCATCAGCAGAAACAGTATGAGAACAAATAAAAATTAAAGAAACACAGTATGTACAGTAAAGGGCATGGATCTCTGGATCAGAATTAAATCTAATCACCAATAGTACAAAAGCTACTCACAGCGCATTCGGGGCAATGGAGAAAACACTAGCCTAAGGCATACACAGGTAAGCACTAAATTAAGAGATGTACGTAAGAACTGAACAGAGATGAGTAACATCACTTGTAATGTTTTGACTACAGATATACCAAAGAGTGCTCTCGTATATGAAATCCCTTAATGCCAGTACAACTATGGTTGCTTTTTCCAACTACGTGGAGAGAAACTGACCCTTTACTTATTTTCAGTGCATTTAGCAAGAACTGATAAATATGCCAATTTTAAATGCAGAAACTTAAATAATTAAAATAGATTTTAAAATAAAAAAGAGCAATAAATATGGTATTCTTTCCGATATGATTTTTCATTCTTGGTAAATCAGCAAAAAAGTACTTGTTATGGAAGTTTACCTTTATATTACTTTAAATTATCTTAACATATACAGTGCCACAAAAATAAAACATTTTTTCACGACAATTGAGATTCCTGTGACTGGGAAAAAAAAAAAAAAAGATGTATTCCACACAATTTCATAAGTATTTTCCTTACTATCTGGTATTATCACACTATGTTTTGTAACAGATAAAGGAGAAATTGAGTCCTAGGGAAATTTCAGGTGTCCTCAAAAAGTTATATACATTGAAACCTTCAAAAACCACAGACATCGCTCCAAATGGCTCACCAAACAACAGCTGCATAATCTGTCCCCGTGGGATAGGTTCAGAAAAGCACTAGAAGGCATCAGAAACATACATCCATTGTTTAAATTGTAAAACACAAATAACCCAAGTACACAAATTTCGAGAGAGTAGGGATAACAGCTAAGGTAGTACACATTCCTAATGTTCACTTTCACAGCTGTGCTACACGTTTCAGGAGGAAGAGAGTCTGAGTAAGCGCTGGGTTTGGTACTGGTGGCTCACTTTGAAACTCCGAGCGTCCGTTTGTAGGCTCCAAACTCACGTTTTGTCATCCGGTCAGAAAAACTGCAGCTGTGAATATAGAAAAGTATTAGATGAAAACCAGAATAATGAGTTAGATAAAGCACATTCTAGGAAGAACACCAAAACTGCCCATCACTTCACACCTCAAAGCAGTTGTTACCAGTTTTTAACGAAGCAGCAGCCTTCCCACGGACTGTTATGAATCTGTCTACTATAAACCCAAGTTGAAAGCAGCGAGTCCTGGCAGTGAAGGTGCATCTCCACTCCTGGCTGTCTCCACCAAGCACCAGGTACACCTCCCCAGGGCTGGAATTTGGAGACGGGGGAAGTGGGACTGGGTGGTGCCCACTAAGAGCAGCCTGATCCCATCCACTGCTGGTAACACCAGTGCAGAGAGGGCTTAGAGCAAGTCTTAGAATTAAGCTTTAGGAAGAAAGAAAAGGAACTTAGGAAGAATGCTTTAAAGATATGTAATGACTGTCCTCTCCTCACCTGGCCAATTATTCTAGTCTTAATTACAAAATGCCTACCTTCTGCATTATTATTTTTTAATTGTCTTAAGTATTCAATTCAATCTGATGTTTCCACTTGGCCCTCTTCACATCCTTCTCCAAAACCCTCGCAGTAATGTTTTTGCCTTTTTCTGCAAAGGTCAGTGCACCGTTGTTGTTCTACACTGCACTACCCAGGACCTCATGCCTTAGCATTCAGAAAAACAGTGCCTTGAAAAATTGTATGGTAGGGGAGAACCTTAACTGGCAGCAGTTAAGAGACGCAAACAACCTTCCCTTGATGATCAGGATGTATGAGTTTTTTCCTCTTTTGATCTCTTCACACCTATGATACCAAATCTGTTTCCACACCCCCAAGACTGGAACAAGCCTCTTCAGCACCGTTTTGCCTGCAGTATTTGTACCCTGTTATGATTCTATTTGTTTCAGTATTAACTTCAGGAAAAAAAAAAAAAACACCTCCTCTTAGGTTCAATTAAAACAAAGCAAAAATGGAAGCTATAGATCGAAGATAACTTTTCCTGACAGTCACCTTTGGCAAAAAAGTCAAGCTTTCAGGCTAAAATTAAGAGTGTAGGCAGAGAATTCGGGTTTTCTGTTTAAACCACCACATTATCAGTGCATGTTTCTACGTATCTCTGCAGCTACAATTTTATCAGTCACAGCCAATCTACCAGCCTAATCAACATCTGTGTGCCAGACATATCACAGCATAACATGCTTAGGCAGGCAGTCACAGAATACCTTGTCGTTTACAAGAAATCCTTGATGTTAAGATCCGCTAATGGGTCCTTTGTTGGAGGTTTCTTGGGACTCTGAGTAGCAGGAGTTGGGCTTGGAGAAAGCTAACAGATGCCAGCCAGGAAGGCAGAAAAAAACAAAGCAGACAAGGATACACAAGCATTAGGTAGATATAGCTGGTTCTCACACAAGCACATTGCAAGCATACAAAGTTCTCATTTTTCTGCAAGTACAGCGTGTTGCCATTTTGCTCAAGCGTTGTTTAGACTCCATCCTTACTACAGGGTTAGCAATGTTTGTCTGGTTTAATGGATAAGGCTATAGACAGTGCATATTCTAATTAGAGTAGCTTCAAATCACTCCCTGTAAGACAGAATGGTGTTAGGATCATCAACCCAGACAGAAGTTAAGCAATTGTTAGATGTTAAACACCAAGGCGCAGAATAAGCAGAGTGCATGCTGCAGAGTATGTCTGAAAATCCCGGCAGCTGGCATTTAAGTACAAGTTGTTCAACACTGGTAATGTAAATAAGAGTCCAAAGTGTACTGGAGACATGACTATATTATACTCGATTCCTCCTCTGGTAGGTATAAAAATCATCAGTTATTCCACAGAAAATGTCAGTTTTTCAAGTCCCATGCAACTCTTCTCATTGGGGAGCCAATAATTCTCCTATCCTGTCCTTACTCCACCCCATCCCTACCTTACTCAGGGCACTAGAGGTATTTTATCTATAGCCCTGGCACCTTGATGACTACCCTTCTCTGAGAAAAAAAATTGTTTGTGTCTTCTACAATATTATTCTTGATAATGTAAGTGCAAAGAGAGTTTAACGTGGGAGGAGAAGCAAGACTAAGTAGCTATATATGAAAGGCAAGGCTCCAATACCTACAACCTACCTTCTCACTTAGAGCACTTCTAAGTTCTTCCCATTTCTACACAGAAAACCCGGACAAACTTCAATGGCAATGTGGTTCCCTACTTAAAAATTATGGTTTGCTACAGGTTGATTGCTTAATATTTGCAAAAAAGGGAAGTGGCTTGGTTTCAAGTGTTTACAAGTCAGATTTTAGAGGTGCAGCATCAGCTTCCATCTCCCACCCTGTTTGAAAGACAAGATGGACTTTTGACTCACAAAGCAGCAAAATACCACAGCTAAGTCATTCCCTGCCTCTCCTCTAGAAGGGCCCTTTCCTCTTCAGAGTTACTACAAACCAAACTCTGCTTTGAAAAAGTAGCCTGGAACAGGTATTAAGGCTAATGTTGCAACACCTTGGGGCTATGAACAGAAAGCTTTGCATCAGAGTGAGTACAGAGTGCTGCACTTCCAAACTTACTAGCTTTGAGTTAAAAAGAATCCTTAGGAAGTTATGAGAAGCAGCTGATACCACCCAGTTGAACAGGAAGGATGCCATGTCTCCATTCACTCAACCTACTTCATCACTGATTACTCCATTAGATTTTTTTCATCGTATTGAAGGAGGACTCATCTCCCTGGCAACCAGTTACTTGTGACACAATGTTTCCTGGTTATTTTTAATTAGTATAGAATTAAGAATAGGTTTGCCTTGGTTTTAGGTGGCCAAACTTGTGTCCCCTTTACGTCTAAATATGTGATTGTCACAAAGTCAGACTAGGTAAATACAGTTTAAAAACATGAAAAACGAAGCAGTGTCATGTATCTCCCACTTACAAAAGAATATACAGTGACTGAAGATTAAGATTATTCATTTGCATTCCTTCACCTTAACGTAAGTTTGAAGAAAAACCTCTCCACATTATTTAAAATTGAGCATTGCTGTGCAAAGTGTGCATCCTGAGCACTCCAGTGTTACATACACTATGGTAATTCATACTTGAATGCAATTGTTTTGCACCAAAAGAAACCCAGAAAGCTACCAGCCTGAAACAGATAAAGTTGTGTTTACTGAAAAACAGCTGCCATCCAAAAACTGGAAACCTCGGTTTGTTCACAAGCAGAAAGTCAGTTTTCTGAGGAATCTCTTGGTGGGCTGGGAGGGAAGATGCTGAGTGCAGCTCTAGTAAATTTGACAAGCTCTGAACAGAATAGGAATGCCCACCAGCTCCACTTTGAGCTTTACTCAAATATCCCCCAAAACCAGATCTTGGATGTAGTTAGCTGTAGGAGAGTTTTCAAACCTGTTCCACTGGTCTCATACGAGGGAACTGAAAAAAAATTAAGGTGGTTCACGTGATCTGTTGCAAATCAGGCTGATACTATAAGAAATCTCATTTACAGACCTACAGCTGGAATTGAGCTGAGATAATGCATGCACACAAGGTACTTTCTAGAGGGATGGAGAGCAATTCAGCATTCATCTAGCAGTAACACTTACCTGTACACCAGGGCCAGTGGCAGCTCCAAATGGTGGCCTCATCATAGGCTGCCCGTACATAACCGGCTGCTGGGGCATCATGGGTACGCCTGTGCCTGCCGGGGGCTGTAATTAACACAGTGTGAGCAGGGTTCTGGGTGAAGAAAGGAGAGCAATGTAACAAAAAAAAGAGACTCACCATCCCAAATGCTGCTCCTGGCTGTGGGACGGGTGGAGTACCTCCTGTGGCAGGCACAGCACTTGCTGGAGGCACGGCTCCTGCCTAAAAAAAATTTTTTTTTAAATTAAGAACTGCAAGAATCTTTAACAACTATCTGGAAACTGCACAGAGTCTCCAGCATTTTCAGATTTGTTCTGAACAGTAGGACTGTTAGGTAGCAGATAATACTTAACCTCAAAACTACGATGCTTCAAAGAATGAGAGAGTTGAATGAGTCCTTAAGCTGATGCTCAGCTTGCTTCTTCATAAGAAAGCAAGGGTGACAGACTCCATTCTCGTCATGAATGGAGTCATTTACTGAATACAACTCAAAATAGGCCGAAGAAAATACGTACTTTCCTTCTACATAGTGTAAGAAAGCATCCCAATTTCTTAATTAATAGCTAACACACTATAGCACTTGTAGCACTGTATTCTAGTAAAAGCTTAAGCAGATCGTAAAGCTGAGGGAAATAACTGCTGTAATTAGCTTCCAATGAAACAAAAATAGTATTTTTATGCAGTGAGATTCATTGAAATTAAAGAATAAATTCACACACTTAAGCCACCATCACAACCATTACGTACTCTACTAAGGAGAGTTTCGTTTACCTTGCTATGCTTTTCATTCATATGCTTAACTTGTTACGATTTTCATTCAAATAACACAAGGAAAAAAAGTGATGTTTCACTAGGATCCAGCAAGAGAGCACTGTTACTTCAGTAGTCTGACTGGCTATACAACACAACAGCATCTTTGAACAAGGCCACCCCACCTATCTAGCAGAACCTGCACATCATCCCTTTTGGTTCCCTTGTCTGTAACTTCCCAGGCGCAGAGTCTCCTTACGGCCTTGAAAGCATCCAGGTCTCTCCTTTTCACAGAAGTTTATACAATCCAAATTATTAACAACTCCAAAGAGAGGCAGGAAGCGTTCAAAGAAGGGATTTAAGAATGGTAGGATTTTTAGGAATTTCATTACTGCTATCATATGGCTTAAGTATATTGGCACAATTTCTCAAGCTATGACAGAAGCTGCAGGGCCGTGCCTGAGCCTCCACATCCTTACTGCCTACCTCGAGCCAGTTATATCCCACCGGACTCGGAGAGCGGCTAGCGCACTTCCAGTTCAAAGGACAGTGCGTCTCTGGAGATACGTTGGAATTACTCACTGCACAGTCCACTTCTGTGAATGCTACATTTAGTGCCCTTGGTTGATCCTTGCTTCCAGACTAGAATATGCCAGTTTCTTAGGAGCCTAAAGGCAAGTCAAGATAACCTTCCAGACTCATTAAACAGCAAACAACCTACGGTTTCTGGCTAATAATTATGAATCTGTTTTCCAGTCTGAAAGTTTTCTGGGGAGCATTTCAATTAAAAGCTGTACCGCTGTCCCCAAACTAAACCCAACATCTGGACACTCAGGTATAGAAAGCAAGGAACAGAAAGACACAGATCAATGACATCAGATGCAGTGATCTGACTGCAGCCACAGGAATACATCGCAGCTCAAAATCCAGTTGGGCAGATGCCAAGAAAATGGCCACACAAACTGAATCTGCTTTTGCCTCAAAGCACTAGGGTCGCTGGAGGGAACAAGCTTTTATGAAATTCTGATGATTTTAATTCAGAAGGTAAAAGGACAAAGAAGGGAAGATGTGACCAAAACTTAAGTGGTTCAGCAGTGACATGAAAGAAAGCTTCATTTTGACCTCCACATTTATTTTTCCTGCAGATCTGCTCTTCTTTGGTTTCATAAAATACCTAAGTGCATGATTTTGAAGAAATATATATAGCACCCACTTTTCATGAAATGCTATCAAAATCACCCAGCTTTCCAGAAAGACTAGTTACTTATCAGGTGGTAAAACCACTACATGATCAGGCTGATGTACTACCTGAAATTTCTAACTTCTGTAACAAGTTGTCAGACAGTTCACATCCAAGTAAAGCAAAGACAGTTTGAAGCCATTATTTTCAAGCTTACAGCAAAGAAGTGGTTAATCACTACTACCATACTCAACACATTGCCTGAGAATTGCCTGCTGGACAGACAGTCCAAGAGGAGCCATGTTAGGTAGCTTCTAGCTAGTTTTAAGCCAGTGGTAACAACTGAGGTGCAGGTGAAGTGCTGTTAGTATCTTTGTGTTTAGTAAGCACAGTAAGAGATCAAAAAAAAAAATTCACTTACACTGTACAGTATTGCCCAGCCTTTCTATTAAGAAAGAAAGTTGATGTTACAACTAATATATTCAATGAAGTATCAAGTTCAGGGAATTCTTGTGTCTTCCATAAGGTTAAGGAACAAGCTGGAACATGCTTAGGGTCACATTAACAACTGGCTTTGGCAGAAGGGGACTGAACTGGTCATATTCCCCCTTGACAGTCCTTTCCTTCCCTTCCCAACCCAACTTTTTTCAAATGGAGGCTGTTTTATGCCCTATGCGACTTTGATGAGATGAGGTACAACCCCCTCTTCAGATTACTCTTGTAGCTTACTCATGATCAAGTTGCTTTTGTGCCAAATTTAGCTTTTTAGCTCAGTTTAACCCTCTTCTCTCAAAGTTAGTGCCTTCTGATACATTTTACAGGGCAATCTTAACTTTTCCAACAGACTGCTTTACTCTGCTGAACAAGCTATCCACTTCTAATCTAACATCAACCACCTGATCAGTATGAATACTGTGTAGTCTTTTGATCTACTCCATTCAGGAAACCTTGAGAAAAAACTATTTATTTTCTCTCCTTCCAGTACTTCAGCTTTGGATCAGTATCATTGTCTTTAGGGCAACTGACCTGGGCCTGGTGCTGGCAAGACCTATACAGCTAACCACACCCTTGCAAATGTCCACAGGGATTAAGTGTACATGTAGAGTAACATCTCGATACATAGCCTAGTGTATTTTCACTGACCTGAACTCAATTATTTATGCCAGCTGTAAATCCGGTCTTAGAAATGTGACTTGAAACAATCATATCATTTATACAGAAGCAAACTCTTTAGCTGAAGTAGACAGGAGCAGTGCCTACACGCAGGCTTGTGTAATCTCAAAATATTGAGGTTTCAATACCAGTGGAATCGATGGATTAACCACCTACCAATGGACCACTTGGGACACCACCAGTTGACCATGTTGCAGGTGCTACTTTTGGCTGCCAGTTGGCTCCTCCTGTTAACTTTTTCTCTCCAGCGTTCCACTGAAGGTCTCCCCTAATAGCGAAGAAAAGAGACAGAGCTATTATTTACATACCCTCACAGTGAAAGTGGAAACAAATTGCAGTATACATTAACATTAGGCTTGCAGCTACATTAGTTTATGGTGTATGCAGTTGAAGTTAACGGAAAGATACACTTTTAGTGCTGCTCAGTTTCAAGGGTTGTTAGCAGTAGGCACCAGTACACTCTACACAGAAGTCAGTTACATGGTTATGGTCTTTGCGGTGAAAATTAAAGAGATTTTTTACTTAGTGTTGACTGAAGGTAACATATTGTTGCATATACCCTTGCAAAGTAGGAAGAGGGACTGCTACTGCCTATTTTACTGGGGCCAGGCAGTAGAGCTGCCTGCTAGAAGTCTTTGAAAGGTCATTTCTTGCTGGAAATCTTGCTCAGACAGCTGAAGGAGAAAAGCATTCAGTTCTGAAAAAAGCCGACAGATACAAGAGAAAAAAATAATTCGTAGAATAAAAGGGCTGTTGCAAAACCAGGTTTTGTTAGAGGCTGCTCTATCCAGAATAACATACACCATTTGAACCAAGTAGACTGAAGGAAGCTAAGTTTTGGGGATAAACCTCATGATGTGTTTATACATATCCCTCCTATCATCTCCACAGAGGCACAAAACATTTTGAAGCACACAGGTCAAACTAGTCTTGCATACAGCGGAAGACTCAGCACAGAAGTAAGCAATCGGTTAGATTAAGAAGGTACGTTCAAAACTAAATGCAATGCTGTAAATATTTCCTCTTGCAAAAAGAAGCTTTTCACTGCATGGGATGAACTTCTTTTTTATTTTACAAGTATTCCAATGCCTACATGATAAGCACATCCAGCATCTGTAAAAAGATAACAAAACTATTACCCATTAGCCTAGATTACTGAGGGGAGCTATACAATTTATTGTCTGGATTATCTGTTCATTTTAAGTTGTTTGGCAATCAGCTGCCCAGTATGAAGACAGTAATTTACAGAAGAAAATTTCTAAGACTCAGATTGAAGCCAGCAAGTTTAAAAGCTACATCAGGAACATTTAACCTTAATTATTCGGTGAACCTGTATAGAATAGAATACTTTTTCCAGAATTTTTCTGAACTGATTTTTTGGGGAGAGGGGCACACAACCAATTCACTGATTCTTAATAAACACTGAAATAGATATAGACTATACAGCACAGTTGAAAACTTCTTTTTTTTTTAAACAAAGTTGAACTTACTTTTTTGAAGTGGTACCAGAAATTCCAAGATCTGAAAATTGTAATAAAAAAGGAAAAAAAAAAAAGTCACATGTTTAGTAAATTAAAGCACGTCAAAGCAACAGCTCACAATTCATTGCACAGAGGCCTACACAGAGTAATAAAGTTTTGGCTGTCTTCATTTAGACAGCATCAGAGGACTGGCCACATCTACCCCTTCTTCAGGACAAACTTTTGAGGAACCTGCAGATGTCACATACTTGAGGAAGCCATTTTTGCTGCATAAGCAAACCAAAGTAACAATATATTTAGGTCTACAAAATGCTAAGTTATTTAAGAGCACTGAACTATTTACCATGAATGACAACACTAGTTTCTGTTCCTCATTATACATACAGAAATAAAAAGCTGGTTTTCACACACACATAAATCTGAATGCTATCTGGAAGTTTTGCACTGTTTTATCTGCTCTACAGGAGCATAGTAACTCCAAGTAGTTTCCTTAATTACTCGTTGGAAGAAGTTTTAAGCAATACTCTTCTCACGTGACCAGTACAGGTCCTGTAAGTCACAAATTGCTAAATTTGATTTTCTCCCCCAACCTTGGATATATCAAATGATTTGCAGAAGAGGTTTCAAGTGATTAAGTGTCCTGCTGACTTCAAGCACCCCACACCTAAGAGTATACATCATAAGATCAGTTATATCTTTGCTGTGGTGTGTTTACATATACTAACAAAGTAGTCCATTTATACAATCCTCCAAACTACAACTTCAGTAGTACTACACCTTAGCCTAGGTGGGCCTCTTAGGGTTTTTTTGGCGGCTGCAGCTACTGATCTCCAGTTATAAAGGCTCTAGCCCTTTTCCTACTACAGGAAAGAGAACAGTTTTTAATTTAGCATTTCAAGAACATGTTTTGGAAAGTTCCCTCTCTGAGAGAAGGTCTGTTCTTGGCTGTTGTGCACTGCTCACCCCACTGCTACTCCTCTCATTAAGCAAGAAGTCAGCTATTCGTGTCCACCAGCTTTTCTGCTTAAATTCCACGGTGCTATCAGATGCTTTGGACAGTTTTCACCTTTCCATCTGTTATTACATAGATGGGATCTGTTTGTTAGGCATCAGACTCTTAATGGATGTGCCCCTGGATGTACCTGGGATGCTCACACATTACAAATCATACCTACCAAACAGATCCCGTTATTTGACTCAGATCCTGGGCACGAAGAGGGACAAAAGTTATGAACCCAGACTATCAGTTATCTGAATCAGGCTTATTCCTGCCTATAGGTTCCCCCATCTCCCCAGGGAAGCAGGAGGACATTGAAGCGAGCTAAAACAGACAGGTATTTAGCTCCATAGAAAAATAACATAGTTGTATGCCACACCACTTAAAACCAACATCTGTCACTTACTGCCTACTAAGTTTGCAAGAGACGAATCAAGATCGCTTCCGAGGCCTTTGCTTGCTGCTGAAGCAGTGACTGTTGCTGTGGCTGAAGGTGCTATAGACTGACCAGAAGGAACCATAGTTGGCATAAGAAGATCACCTAAGCCATCAAACACTGGAAGTGAAAGGAAAGGGGGTTAGAACAGCAGTTGTGGTAAGAAAAAACACTACCTGCCACTTTGTTGTTGCTCCAACAAATATAGCACAGACAACCACACCACAAGTCTTACCAAAACATGATTTGACATTAAAAGTAATGCCAACGAGGGCATGCATGTCATTTTAATAGACACTGAATGTACAGTAATCCTGAAAGAGCTATACCAATGAGAACTAATATGAGAGGACATGCCTAAAAGGACTTTAATTGGAGAGCTGAATCTACATAGATATGGCACCACTTCCACATGACACTATTTTTCTTATAGCCATCCTTGGAGAGATATCAGATGCACATACATTTGTCAGGAGATATTCATTCAAAGGTTTTTAAAATGAACATCTTGCAGCAAACACCAGTCAGAATTACTGTGGCAAAGGCAGTCTTATACCTTGACATCTTACGGCAACAGGTCTGCAAGTCTCAAGATGTTATTATTCACTTGCAAGCAGCAGGGAATTGGGAAAACCTACTAGCAACTTATGAGATCAGAAGGAACCAGAACCATCCACACTGACAGAGCTAGCCTCCTTAGTCCAGCCATCTAACTCAGAAGTTCATTTTTTTTAGATCACTTGAAGTCAAACCACCTGCTACATCTCATGCCAGTGTTCTATCTTCTGATCTGTATTTGAGGGACATGCTAATGTTAAGTCACAGGAAGGGGTAGCATGTGCACTGGCAAGCAACCAAATAACCAAGCAGCAGTACTACTTCAACCTTTTTTTCTTGTACAGTTGCAGAACTCACCAATTTTAAGTTTGTAGCAAGGACCCAGCATGGAAAATATAGAATGGAAGAGATGCAAACAAAATGATAGCAGTGAAAGTTTAAGCTTATAGTCAGGCAAAGAACACGACCTCGGTCTCTGTTTTGTGTACCTTCAGGTGCCATGCAAGCTCATGAACAGCTTCAGCAGTAGCAGCAAGATGACTTCCCTATATACTTGATTTACAGGACAGTGTTTTCCTTGTGTAATTGCTGATTCATGCAGTCAAGCACATGCAAGGATTATGTTCACACTAGTTTGTTTTTTACTGACATGGTAGAATAAAAAATGGGTACAGTGAACTCTTGGGCACACATCAGCCTAAACGCCACCTTGAGTTCTTCCAGTAGAGAAAGAACAGGGAAATCACTGATACTGCTTGTACTGAGCCTAAATATGGTGTAATTAACTCAGCTAACACATAAAACACATTAGAAAATTCACAGGAAGAAACCCTGTGGCTCACCTGATGCATCAAACGAACTGCCAGTTGTTGGAGCTGTTGTCCCAAAAGCTGCATCAAAGTTAGGCTGTAGTAAGCTGGTTTGAGCTGGAGTGACTGGGGATGGTGATGGAGAGGGAGCAATAAAAGAACCGCCAAAGCCTTGAAAAAGCCACATAAGAGAGGTGTGGACATTAGGGTCAGTCTTGTTGGGCTGTGTTTAACAAAAGCTCAATCTATAGAAGGCAGAACGACAGAGACAATTCTTACTTGACCATTTTAAGTAACTCAGTACTACACAAGCATCCTTGGTATGCCAGGTATGACCCAGGGAATTTAAGATTTTGTGAGAGTCACCAATAAAAACTTTAATGTTTGTTATTTAGATTTCTGCAGAGGCAGACCAACGGAGTAGAGAACACAATTCTTCCAGTACTACATGCTATTGTTCTAGGTAAGTAATCTCACAGGCAGAATGTAACAAATGAAAATTAGCTCAGAAAAAAAGAGAAACGGAGGACTAACTGGAGAAAAACATACGATCACCCACCAACTTCTTTGGAATCTCAATTCAAGAGACAGTGTTTTACTAATCCAGTTAGCCTCTCTCACCATCTTAAAACATCCTGGTCTCCCTCATCAGGACGGCTTCAAGCTGCTTCCCCCTCATTCCCATGCCAAAGCAGGATCAACAGCATCCCCAACTGAACTGCCTGTAGGCTGGAGAGTCTCCATGATTAAGGTCAATGTATATATTATAAACCCTATATTTATATAAATAAACACTTCTCATTGAGATTCTCTAGCCTACATGCAACGCACTCCCATGCTTTACTATTCTTAAAATCCCTCCCTTCCCCACTATATAATTTGATTTCCCTTGCAATTTAAGCTTATTTGTATTATCTACAGACCCTGAAAACAGATTCAATATGCTAAAACTCCATGAAAATGAGAACAAACATTTGGTCTACAAGCCATTCCTCTTATTCAATCTCTTCCTGACATGATGTCCAAGACCTCTCTATACTACATCATGAGTCTCTCAGCCTTTTTTTTTTCCCATCTGCCCTTGCACAGAAAGGATCAGATCTGAGCTCAGTGCTGTGACTGTGACTACACAAATACAGCAGGAAGAACGCTTCCTACTCTGATATAGGGGGGGGGAGAAAAAGTACAGCCTGCCTGTTGTCATATCTGACCATCCTCATGGTAAAAATAAAGACATTCTAGTATTTAACTGGAATTTCCCACCCACATTGCCCTTTTTCCTACTGCTGTGCACCTCCAAGAACCTGGCTAGTCTTGTCTGTATCCTCCATTGAGATAGTTTAGACACCTACAAGGTTTCCCTTTTGCCTTCCCTTAAGGCTGAATGGACCCAGTTCTCAGCCTCTCCTCATATGTCCTGTGTCACCATCTCAGCAGTGACCATCTCTGGCGGTCTGACCACCACTGAACTCACTCTGGTACATCTTGACCACCCACATCAAGAGATTCTCTAATACATTCCAGAAGTCCCCTGGATTACCTGCGCCCAGCCATATTGCCTATTGCTCTTCCAGCACATTCTATGGTGGTTAAAGTTGCTGGAGCCTGTGATAGTGAGGTTTTTCCCAGCTGCCTAAAAAAGGCTTCCTCTACTGCCTTGTCTTGATCGGGTGGTCTGTAGCAGACCCCTGCTAAAACATCACCAATGTTGGCCTGTCCGCTGATCCTTACATAAACTAGGACAGAGCTTGTATCATCTGCCCCAAGGCAAAGCTCCCTGCGTTCAACTCTCTGCAAAAAAGCAGTAATCTCCAAAGACTCCGACCAGAAGCAGGCTGACAAGACAGAGGGATGGCAAAGGCAGCTGACTGCATCAATTCCTAAAGCACTGGAGCAATCTAAAGATCCTGTGCTCAGTTAGATCCTCTCCATTTCCTGAGTGAGAACAAGGAGTTTGGCAGCAGGGCTTGACTTAATATCCATTTATAAAATTCTGTTAATGTGAAGTTTGCTAATTCCACAGCTTTTAGCCTTGCACAATTTAACAACAACATCAGGCACAGAAGCAATAAAAATGCTTTAACAGATTAAGTTCCGAGTTGTCTAGGGCTTGCGCAAGACCCAGAGTGAGTCTGCAGAGACAGCAGCAACTGAGTTAGATGTGTTGTCTGGACACCCCCAACCGCCCCATTTTGAGATTGCTTTTACTTACACATTCAAGTTAGATCTCTTATAAGAACATGCTATTAGAGTATGTACCGGGATACACATGCACACAGTTGAATTGGATAGAAAGATCTAGAAGGGAAAATGGCTAGACTATTGTATTTATCAGCATAGTTCTAGTCTTGTCTGCTGAGAGGCTTAGAAGAGCATGAAAAAAATTCTACCATATTTTCAAAGTGAGCCAAGAACAGAATAGAAACTTACCTGACAGCAGAACACTTAAGACAATGATGCATAGTAAGTACACTCGTAACATTATGTGTATAAACGCTTAGTACAACCAAATACTCACAAACCATGAAGGACAAGACTTCAGCCACCATATGAGTTCTGGACACTCTGAAACTTAACACTGGATTATACTGCAGGCTATACATCTGCCATTATCTAGGGTGAACAAATGCTTAGCAATATGATGTTTACAGACTCCCTATATCAGCCAAAAAAATTTCAAATCTACTTGGAGCCCTTTTGAATGTACAAAAGCAAAAATAAAACAATATTTAAAAAAAAAAAATCATCTATTCACCCCAACTGCTTCACGTCTGCTTGAGTATTTAGACTTATAACATCCTTTTTATAATTTAGGTTTTGATTTAATGTGACTCATCAGATTCAGAGAGCACACTGCTGGAGTTTAAGCCATCTGGAGCATAACTCCTACTGGAATTTAAGCTTAGTTACAGATAAGGACATAAAATATTTTGCATTGTAATGTTCGCATAAACAGAATTAGTTTCTGCCCAACAACATCTTTGCACCCAGTCCCCTGATAACACACAAAACTGCAAATGACTGATGTGTTTCAGGATCTACTAGTTAAAGCCTGATCAGCCTTAAGCTATCCATAGACTAATACAAAGACCTACTGAAGCAATATTAAAGCAAAAGGTGGTCTTCTACCTTAAAATCCTGAAGCTGCCTGTACTAAAGCTTTAGCATGCATTTATGCATTATGTTCCACTTCCAAGTAGCTGGCTTGCCAGCACTGGAACTGATTGAGAATGGACATATACATTATTATTATCTAAATTATTTCTACCTTCCTGCAGCACAACTAGGTGACACCCACACTTAAAGCAGGTACTAGAAATTGTGTCCTCTTCTGAGATGGCTTCAGCGTGCAAATACCCACCTGTATCAACTCACAGCACTGAGGGCAGATTACATACTAAGGTATCTCACTTGCATTATGTATTCCTCATACAATGGAGGACTTCTCATGACCATATAAAGGCAAAACATACACAGGGTTGGACTTCTGATATGGTGTAAGCTGGCATGAGAGACCTTCAGACATACAGACAGCAACTAACGTCAGGGCCCATCATACCTACAGTGGTTAGCAGGTGCATAAAAGGCAGACTATCACTCCAGCTCAGAATTAAAGCCACAAAGGAACAACATGAAGCTAACAATCATCTTTGAAGTTCATGAAGGATAACCTATGAACCAACTCTACTGACAAATTCACCTTCCAGAAAGATGGGGGGAAACTAAGCCAAGTCTTCCTCAAAACAGAAGTGCATTTAGTTTCCTTTAAAAGCGAGGAAGACATGCTGGGATCTCATTCTCTACAAACTTCAGATTGCAATGGGAAGGAGTCACAACTGTTTAGCACAATCACTATAGCCACTAAAATACATGGTACAGCACAAATTTTGGAAAATGGTACAAACAGAATCTGGCTGAAGCTGCTTATCTGTAGGATGAAGACTCCAACAATACAGTTATTCAACCTTTGAAATAGGGTGTGACAGTGATGCCACATTCAGCACTAGCAGAGACCTCATCTCACCCAGTATAAAGGAAAGGGTCTCTATCACTTCTATGCCCTTGTGCTCAGAAAAAGCTCTTTCTCATCACCCCATTCTCCTTAGCTAAATGCAAGATGGCTACCAAGTCATTCATTCAAGCTCCTAACATTTAAACGTGTAATCTGCCTCAAATCAACCATGGAACAAAGATGAACTAGCAGTCAGGAACAAGCAGCATATCCTGCAATACCACTGAAGTACTGCTCCAGTCAGCCAAAGAAACTTTACGTATACACTCCTATTCAGTGAACAGTACAGAAAAACAGGGCTTGTGTAGGAGGCAGGAAAACAAAGAGCCTAGGAAGAAGATAATCTAGGAAGCTAACTTGTACTGCAGTATAGTGCCTCCATTATAAATCACTGTAGTTTTAATTTGTCTAAAGTACTAAGAAATCTTGTTAACAAGTATTTTATTCCACTGCAAAAGTCCACATACACCCAAGGGACATAAAAGATTTCAAAGACCATTTCTTTCTTTTGCATTAAAACCCCAAGTTTTTAGAAGTTCTTTATTACCAGCAAGTAGGTCTGCAGAAGCTGAGGAACTAGAAGCAGCCTGGGTTGCGGGCTGGGGTTCAGAAGCACTACTTCCAAAAGCATCTAAAGGGAATTCCAGGAAGCATCAAGAAAAGGTAAAAAGTTCAATATTAAATGCATCAATTCATCACTTATCATAAAGAAAAGATGACAAAAAGATAACCGCTTCATTCATCAGAAGAAGAAAATGAAAATGCTTGGCCATCTTTATTGCAGAGCAGTACCATGGATGCAAAGTTCAGGTGGAAAAAAGGAGGTGCAACAAACCAGCACTTGAAAGAAATCTGTTCTTTTAGCTGGGCCTCTTTTCAGAAAACTCACACAAACCACAGCGTTCTAGACAAGAGGGTTAAGCCCTTTGGAGATGGATGCATCGGATGAGAGTTTGGAGTAATTCGAGCCAGAACCTACTGACTCATATGTCTTTTTAGAGGAATATTTCACTAATATTTGAAAATTCACTGCTTGAAGCAACATTCCTATTCTACAACACTCCTAGAGTTGGTTGTGCCCATCCTAATTTCCACCTTGTCAAATCCAACAAAGATCCTGTGATTCAGATACCCAGGTTGAGACAAGCCACCCTCAAAACTTCAGCTGCTTTGAGAAACGGAACTGAGAGAACACAACACGATCATGGAGAGTTGCAAAGAAGAAAAAAAGAACACAACAGACTTTCATTGGACCTCTGAGGAAGAGCCATACATGCATTGACTGAAGACAGAATGGCAAGTGTCATGACAACAGAATGACCGCATGGACAGCGTATTTGCAGTTCGTTATTGTGCAATACGAAGAACCGGACATGCTGGTCTTAGCTGTAATGCTACACAGAAAAGCTGTGAGAAGGGGAAACCCACAGCTTTAGCAAAGCGCAAAGGTAATTGAAATGAAGTGATTCAACTCTGAAGTGGTGAGGAAAGAAAAATACCCACCACCAAATAGGTCAATCACACCTGAAGAATCCACCTTTGCTGGAGAGGCAGTGGGTAGAGGAGAGGGGGCTGCAAATGCATCCACTGCAGTAAGCATAGGATAAATAATATTTAGTATCAGCAAGGCAACAATGATAGCTAAATATTTCAAAGCCACATGGGCTCCACCAGTTAGAACCACAGGTTGGTAAATTCAGGTAACAGTCTTCAGAACTGCAAACGAAGTGTTACATTTCTCACACAGCAACTGAAAACCACAGTACTTTAAAGAAAGCATTGCTTATTGAGAATTTTCTTATGCTTAGAGGAGGATTTACTCTCTCGTCAACCACATTACTTAGTGTCAGCCACTTCATGGTTTGCATCTTCAGCAACTGCACATCTTGTGACCAAAGCATCAAACCCACAACTTAGTATTTCAGTTTAAAGACGTAAATTGGCAATAAGTCCTTTTTTTTTTTTTTTTGTTA
>JAVJGG010000013.1:9817667-9865873 GCA_035590195.1 Aviceda cuculoides
AGAAAGGGAAAAGAGGAGAGGTAAGTATCACTCAAGTCAGTTTACACCATTACACAGCATCAAAGCAGCAGAGTATTAGAAGAATTCTCTCTTTACCTGTACCAAAGAGATCTATGCTAGGAGTAGCATCTGGTTTAGGTGCTGCAGGTACATCAGGAACAGACTCAAATAAATCTAAGGCCAAGAACACAACACGTCTTTAACTCATTTTTGAAAGGCAGGACTGAAAGCAGAACTTTCAACTTTTGTACATTGTATTTGGAGTTAACAGGCTCTCTGGTTTGAAAGCCTAGCACACGGCATGCACGCAACAAGGATTTGTTTGTTCTGTACTCCGGACGGATCAATCCACCAGAATCAAAGAGTTAAAAACAAAATTACCACCAAAGATATCTAGGGCAGGAGGAGCGGAGGTGGTGGCGGTAGCAGAAGTGGTGGCAGTAGTGGTAGTGGCAGTAGCTGTAGTAGCAGTAGCAGCAGCAGCGACAGCAGCAGCTGGAGAAGGAGTTGTTGCAGGAACTGGAGCGGCTGCACTAGTTGTAGGGGTAACTACAGGAACAGCAGTCTCTGTTGGCTTCATAGCAAAGAGGTCCAGCTCAGGAGCAGCCTCTGCGCTACCTTCGGATGGGGCAAAGGGGTCTTGTAAAAAGGAGAGGGGAAATATATGTGTATGCATACTTAGGATCAGTGAGGGAGGAAGTCAAGAACAAAGCAAGAACAGGCAACGCACATTCTGCAAATACACGCACGCACACAGGGGAGGTTGCTCTACGTCTAGCTTACTTATCCAGACATGTTACTTATGTTTTTCCAAAATAAAGACCATCCGAAAGGCTAAGCGGTCTAGTTAAAGGGGAGAACTTTCACAGGCTGTTTGACAAGGCCAAAAAAAAGACAGAAATATGACAGAAGAATATCCAGTTTAGCAGGTTACTGCTTACAAAACTCAGCACTGACAGAATGGTTTATTAGAACTACAGAATAAGCACAAAGTTACTGGGACTCGGAAACAGGCAGTTTTGTTAAGCATGCTCTTCAGTCTAAGGTTTGTTTGGACCAATTGCAAACACTATGAAAATTTCAGAAAAACACACTGCCATGTAGTTTAAACAAAAAAACAGCAAAACGAGACTATCTAATGACATAGAACCCACCATTTCCTGAACATGCATCAAGAGCTGCTGCTACAGGGGTTGGGGTAGCTGGTGCTGCTGCCCCTTCAGCTGCTGCAGGGGCTTCCCCAGGAGAAGCTGCAAAGGCATCTTGGGTGCAGTGTAAGAACAGCAATTAAAAGGAAAAAGGATAAAGAGAAGAAAAATATAGTAAAAGAACCAAGTTAAATTGCACAGGTAGATCCCCTTATACAACATGAATGCTGTTACTCTGATGGCAAGATAAGTCACACAGCGCAAAACGCTTTGTCTCTCCCCCAACCCCCCACGACAGGTTCTAGACAGGGTTTGAAGACGGAGCTTCTTGCATTGCCCACAGAAAGTACAGTGAGTGTAAAAAAAAGGCATTATTCTCATTGTATAAGGGTCCAGAGCAGCATGCTCATGTACTACCCAAAATAACTAACAAAGAAAGAGCAGAGGTATGGCAGTAAGTTGGTGTTAATAAAGGTACTAAAAACTTGCATGCTCAAAGCCTGTAATATACGTGATTAATCTGCAACTGTGAATTTATTTGCATAGTGCTTTGCAAACTTAAGCACTGCTATGAATAACAATCCAATTATTTTGGCAGAGATCTGCATCTACCATTTCTAGGTTTTGCGCCAAGTCAGTCATGCAACATCTGAGAAATCCAACTTAGTTGTTTCTTAACAGTATTCCAATTGGATCTTTCTGAAGCCATAACCTGATGCATAGGTTATAAATTACTCAGCTTCCTTCTGACAGATCAAGAATGTTCATCTTAACTACTGGCCAGCCACAGTTTGTGTCTCCTTCTTTTAGGATCACCTCTAGGCCAACCGGTCAAGTCAGTGAAAGCAACTGTTTAGGGATTTTGGAACAACTCACTCATGACGTTTTTTTGACTGGTGTTTTTTGTTTGCCACTTGCTAAGTGGTATGTTTAAATTTTGATCTCTGAACTTTTACAGCATCATTTCTAGGCTTAAACCACCATCTGTAGCTCTTAATTCCATGAAGTAGTCCTAATGGACAGTGCCATTTGGACTATCCTCATAGGCAAGCGTTTTCTTCACAAAAAGACTGCACAATTAAGATTAAATACTTCACGATGCTCATAAATGCTATTTTTCTACTGCTACAAAGTTAGCAAGTCAAAAAAAAAAATCTGTTGGGGAATACTGCAATTGCACTGTCAAACTAGTACAGGAAAAAGCTTAACATGCTTTAACTTGAGTGTCAATTTTAAAATGAAAACAACCATTTTAAAAACAAGTTTGTGCCAGTTAATCTAAAAAAGCTCAAAAGAACATGCATTGAAACTTCAGCAGAAGAGATGAAAGCCAATTACTTTTGTACAATAGAATTAAAATGAGTTAGTAGCAATGAAAGGCCTGCTAATAAGCCATTTCAAATATAATTCTATTTTTCACGTAACAGGGTTCAACAACAAAACTGGATGGCAGTTGTCCAAGTAAAAAAAAAAAATCATAATTAGTCAAACATCACAGTATTGTATGTATACCAGACACTGGCATACAGCGCGTAGAAGAAATTCAACACAGAACTGAAGAGTTTTGAATTGTACTACTTGAGAATACGCTATGGGTATGGTCACGTGTGTTGGGTTTTGCTCTACAGGGCCAGCTTTCAGATGGAGGGTCACCCTGGGCTCTTTCAAAAGAGCACATTTCTATCCACACAAACTTGCAGGCCAACAGCACAGAAGTCAGTCAACACTACTTACAATTATTTCCCCAGTATGAAAGGATAGACTCCAGATCTCATATAAAATGGTATTTCAGCATGCATAGAGTTAGTCACTAGTTCTATGTTGGGACCACTTCAGCTTCCGAGTAACAACTATTCCTGTCCAGATGTAGACTATTGAAGTTCCATATGCAACAGCCATAGAAATTCAGGTGAGCCCAAATTCTTTCCAGCCCGCAGATGGAAGGGAACAGCTAGCTTGACACCAACTTTATTATTTATTGCCAGTTCTGAATAAGGTTGTCACCAAGCAATATGATTTTCTTTAGCATCATACTGGGGTTAAATGGCAGGTGGGATAAACACCTAAGGTCTTAATGGAATCTAAAGAAAAAATACAATATTAAGAACTTCAAATATTAGTTACTCTGAGAAGTTCAAGAAACCTATATGTGCATAGAGACAAACCAATCTGAACAGGTGACCCTACAACTCACAGTTCAAACCAAGGGTTTATTGGTATGTTTTCGTTTTTTAACTTAATGTTTATCAAGTTCTTTGAAGCCTTTCAAAAGGCTCTGCTGCACTTGCACAGATGCCTTCTGCTAAAATCTAGCATGACATGCAGAAATGGATACAATTAACTACTACATATTTTATTAGTAAGAAAAAATAAAATTGGACTGTTTATTTTCTTTTTTGTTCCTCCATGTTGGCATAGTAACCCTACTTCTGCATACCCGGCACTGTAAGAGATCTTATCCCTTTAAAGCAGTTACTATATTTACTCAATTTATGCCACTTCCTTATATTTTTACATCTTCTGATTCAAAAGTGAATCTAGCTTTTGCCTTCTAGAATCAAGTAGCACATGATCCTCATGGGTTTATAGACAGCCTGGAAACTTAAAGAGATGTTGCTGAAACCTTTGCAAGTTCACACTGCATGGAACACCTATTAGGAGTGATAGGTATGTATTATGTACTGCATAACATGTAAATTATTAAGTAAAAATAGTTCTTACTGAAATGATGTGCAAACAAGGGCATTTTTTGAATTCTGAAACACTGAAGTAGTGCTTCAACACATCTTGTCTGCAGCAAAATAAGTGTTCCTGAAGAGTGATCTGTTTAATTTCATAAATTGAGGCTTTATTTGATGCCATGGCATCAATACATGACAAAAGTTACTCACATATGATGATGCAGCTCACTTATAATCATTTAATGTATTATGCAACAAGTGAAACAACCCTATGGAAAGTCACAAGTGTAGGAAAGATGGTAGAACTAAAGTGTACACGTGAAAAATTTTTTTTCTGTTTCCACATTTTTTCCTGTTCAGTCAACCTTTATTACTTTGACACAGAGAACCTGACCTGAGTTAACAAGAAATACTCCCCTAGGCTTAGTGCTAGGAAAGAATCAGAATTATGGGAATTTTTGTTGTTGTTATTTTTCAAAATAAGCGCTATTTTGCTATACCAGCATGTTCCAGCATAAAGGACATTCAATAGCCCTCAAGTGCCAAAAAGTCTCGATCACTTTGCCTTTAGTTTCTTTAAAGGGAGAAACCATAGTTCTGCCTGCCTCCAGTTCATGTCATCTGAATGCCTAATAACCGAAATTTGTACAGTGCCTACCATGACTTGTTACTTGCACCGCTTAGTGTAATCACACAACAGAATATAACTCAAGAGCACATCACTAGCATCCAAAAATACTGTGTCCAAATTCTATTATTGAGAACACAGCATTTCAAGATATTTCACCTTTCTTCTACCTTTATGTTTCTCCCTCTCAGGAATGATTCCAGCTGCACTTTGAAAACAGCCTCCTCTCGTTTATCTTAGAAACAAGACAAGGAATTCTTCAAGCTGGCCCAGGTAACTGAAAGCTCGCCTGTTAATCAAATTGAATTCTTCAAAAAAGTTATGCTGGATCAATCCTGCATTTCCAAGAGAGATGAAGACATAATGCAGAACTGCTTTTCCTCTTAAAGACAAAGCCCAGTCGTAGGCAGCACGCAGGCTCCTATCAGCTAAAGTACCAGCGATAAAGTGCAAGCGAGTAACAGTCAACAGCCGTTCCTGCCTAGTCTCCTCTTCTGCTTCTTCCATCAACTTGGCTGCCTTTTTCCTGCAGCTTTCAGCCTCCTTTCCCTACCTAGCCACTCCCTGAAGACTCCTTACATTCTTTCTCCCGAGATCACTGCTCCTGTATTTTCCCCTACTACACCTCACCACAAGGAACCCTGTAAAGCCACTAAGAACTGGCAAGCTGGAAAAAATTAAGGTGACCTTGAAGACTGTATCTCCAGCAGACCTCAAAGGTCAAATACCTGCTTATTAAGTGTAAGCATGCCCAGCGACAAAAAAGCTAGAGAGCAACAGTGTCTGCCCAAAAACTACTGCTTCTCGCACTGTACACAGTCTTAAAGTAACAAGGAATGTTAGTATGGGACATAACTTACAGCACAAACTTCAGATAAAAAAACAAAAAAAGAAACAAAAAAACCCCACCAGTAGAGAGGTGGAAGTTCAATATGGACTCCACGACTTTAAAAGGGTCTGCCCTGTGGATGTCTTGAACGCACTGCAGAAGTATCTTCACTGCTGAGTGTGTTTAGGGATTTTTCTTCTTGAGAACTAGAGGTTTTCTGCTATTGCACATAATAAAACCTTGCTTTGTCCTGAAGTGTTCCAGGAAAAAGTCAGTATTCATCTAATATACAATCCACTTGAGATTTATAGTATTTGAGCAACAAAATACATTCTCTTTAAAAGAAGAGATCAAGTCACGGAAGTCTGGATACTGCAAAAGTAAAATTCTTTCCACATTGGAGGATGAAGGCAACTCCACTTCTTAACATGTGCCACCAAGTAATCTAATGATCAGTTACATCTCTAGAAACTAAAAGCATCCAGCTTTTGCCACTTTATAAACACGTAAGTAGACTCATGATTTGGTAGCAGCCATTTTTTCCAGGCACAGAATAGTGGAAAAGGTAGAAAAAAAATAAGGGTATATCTTGCTGCTGTAGTACTGGAAGAATAGGCAAGGGTAGATGTTTTTCTAATCCTGTTGCAAGTTTACAGTGATTTCTAGCCATTTAACTATTGTTTAATTTTTTAAAAAATCATATATCTATGCTAAATTAATAATGCACTTTGAAAGTGCTGCATCCAAGACCAGCTCAACCCCTACATCTGTGCACCAGAAGTTTCACACACTGCGCATCTGCAGGGCTGTCAATGAGCACAGGCCTTGGCTTCTGCAACAGGCTTCTGAGAGTAACCAGCATCAGACTCTCTCTTGCTCCTAGTGGTGTCCAGAACCGTTGCCCACAACTATTTTAAAATTGCTTCTGGACTGCCTGATCCTGTGGCACTTGGACTATTATCCATCTTCGTAAAAGGAACGGTTAAATAGCAGGTAGCAGTTATACTCCTTTCTTACAGCTTCTCAGCAGTTTTATTGGGGGTATCTTGGAGCTGTCTGTTGAAGGCAGTCCTAAAAGCTTCTAGCTGGGAACTGTCAGTCTTTAGAAACACCCTTATAGTCCAACTGTTTATGTATAGAGCTCTCCAGCACTCCTGTCACCAGAAGCGATAAACACACTCCACAGAGAACATACTTGCTATCAAAACTGAATTCCAGTAAGTTATTACTAATGCCTGACATCCACTGTCATGCTGAAAGCATGCAACAGAGGAAGAGAAAACTAGAAAAATACAGTGGTCAGGTGATCTTAAACATGGTTAATAGCTTGTAAATCAGAAGATTTTTCCATTAACCTGGGCTGGTATAGTGTTGAAAAGAAATGGCAATTTCTGACATGCTGTTGAGAAGCCTCCTGCTCCATGGGAATGATAAGAAAACTGACAACATACAGGGGGAAATTTATTCTTACTTAAGAAGTTAGCAGCTAACATTAGAGACTGAAAGAGCATAACTGAACTATATGTTTCCTGTACATTAGTTGTATAGCTAGCATTTAGTAAAAGGCCATTGCCACTTTAATTTACTGTTAATGCTATGAGAACCCAGACTCAGGAATGCTGAAATATACTAAATTTCAGCTGGCTCAATACTATATTTACAGGAAAGATCCAAAAGAAAAACAACACAGTGTGACACCTAATGAAGGGGCAGGAAGCGGCCACGTCCATCCTCAACTATGAAAGCACAACTGCTTTTCCCAAAAGTTGTAGTACAGGGCATAGTTATTGAATAATGTGGAAAGAATACCTGCTCACCCCAGTGTGGGCCTGAAAACTAATGTTCTTAGCTGTTCAACCGTAAGGTAAGCCAGTCTTAAGTGCGTACAGTTTTCCATTTCCATATATATGCAGAGGAGGCTATTAGCTAAAAGCACAGCAAACAAAGAGGTCGTTGGACAGTTTACATTTCCTGTTCCATCTAGCATCCAACACACAGGCACCTCTGGTACCGTTAATTAAATCAAAAGCCTGATTACAACACTGAACTCAACATTGCTTCATCTACCTTATGAGCTGGTGTAGAGCACTAGAGCAGCCAAACTAACCTCCAAAGAGATCCACTTCAGCAGTGGCAGCAGTAATAGTTGTAGTTGTAGCAGCAGCAGCTGAAGTAGTTGTAGTATCAGTAGTTGCAGCAGTAGTTGCACTAGGCTCTGGGGCAAATGGATCTGAAATCTGTGGCTCAGAGGTAACACCGGAAAGTGCAGCCAGATTATCTATATGCAACCATATAATGAAGATCAAACAGGAAAAGTAAGGGGAAGAGGGAGAGAGACCACAATCACTTCACTCCAGAAAGCTGGAGCTCTTAATAAGGAGTCTTAACATTCAAAAGTGTTAGAAATCAAAAATATTACTCACCCTCTCCCAAGAGGTCTAGTGATTGTCCATTAAAATGACCGCAGAATAAAGAAACAGACCAATTAGTAGAACTGCCAGATTGAAGATGTTCATTAGCCATATGTTCATTCTCTAAGTGACATGTCTATGTTAAACATAATTTCTGCACTTGATTTTCCAACATTCAAGAAGTTATTGTTACATGACAAAGCTCATTCCGTTTAATAGCTCTATTCAAAACAGAACCAGTACATAAGTTTCACGTATTTGATAAATTCCTTAATATCTAATCAACAAGATGTTCAGACACTGGTAGTATTTACCACTTCTGTTTTATACAGCTGATTTTCTTTTCTTAAACTGTAATAGAGAGAACCAAGTAGTAGCCTGTAAGCATTGACAGGAAGATGTCCTACCTTTCACTACCCCGGGGTAAAGAAAAGAATCACTTCTTTAGAAGTTCAATTCTCTACTACACTAAATCTCTCTTGCATTTGGCTTAGCAGTGTGAGACTGAGACCAGCAGTAGGTAGACTTTAAAAGTTCATGCACAGCTAACATCCCCCAAGAACACTGAAAATTTTAAATGCAAGTTCCTGGGTCTAACAGCACATAGATTCAAGACTTTCACCAAGTAAAAGCATACATGGAAGGAGTGAACCCCAATGAACCCCAGTGCTCACATATAAGTACAGTAAACAGGCACAGTTGAAGCTTATTTAAAAATCAATGAGCTATTAGCAGAATATACTCAGATCCCAAAGAGAATCTCAAGATTATTCTGCTCAGTTGCACGTATTTTCTAGACCAATGTAGTCAGAAAGCAGTCAAAATCGACACTAGAGTCATTAAAAGCAGACAGAATTCAGCTTACTGTTCTGGCAAAGGGAGCTGTTGTGATCCACCCATCAGCCCTAGAACCCTTCACAAAACTGACGCTAAAGCCAGGGTACTCTAGCAGAGAGCAGCTTGCAAATACAGTGTTAAGTTACTTTGGGATACAATACATGGTATCCCTACTGCCCCAAGTATATTCCGAGAGACAGACAGGCTGTGGTTCTTGTACTTAAGACAACTGGTACAACTGTTTAAAAAAAAAAAAAAAAAAAAAAAAAAAAAAAAGAAAAAGGTGAGCAGCTCCTCCTTGAAAGCTTTTCCTCAATTTGTGAAAGAGGAATACTATGCATAAAGCATACTATGGAGAAACAGCCACCTCAGTCAACACTTGCTATGAGGAGTATGAATGATTGCCAGCTTAAGCAGTCTGGCTCTGTTCCAACTTTGGTTCCCTAGTCAACTCCTTCTGGAAGGCAATGAAGCATCTTTAATGACAGACTTTCCTACAATTTGATGTCCTCTGAGATCAGTCAGATTGAGCTCAAAAAGACAGAGGAAGCTTTGCCTACACAAAAAAACAACTATAAGCTATAAAAACCTGTGAAAACTAACCAGTTTGGCCTACTACATTTTTATACTGCAGTTAGAATAGTCTGAGCTCAGCAACTACCTATTTACTAACCAGTAGCTCAGTGTTGCTCCTAGATTCATTGTACATGTAACAGGGTCATGGTTCATCTGATCCACACTGAACAGCAAGCACAGAGTCCAGATGCTTTACTATGGGTTCAGTATGCAGGAAGCAAAACGCTTGGAGCAAGCACAGCTCAATGTTCACATGTTTGTCTTTGTTTTATGGCACGTGTTAAAAAGGCACCAAGAAACCACATATAGGTATTTTCCTAATTGGTTCCTTGGAAGAGCTCTACTTGACTGCACAAGCTGAGGTAAGTCAAAGCACTATTCTGAAAGAACGTAACAGTATATTAAAAATGCAGCACTCTAGTATCTCATTACTGCACAGCAGGTAGACATCTCACAGCTAGACTTGAAATAAGCAACTGTTGGCAAACTTTTACCCTCTATTAGCTTATTCAATGCATTTTTGTTATCCAGTTATGTTATAGATCACAATACAGTGAAATTACGATTATCCAGCATGACAATCTATACTTACTCTTAATACGGGAAGGATTCAAACCAATGCTTTATTGTATGGTAATATTAAAGTAACAATACTAATTGCAAATCTGTGTTCTAAGGCACACTGCAAGGTAGTTCAGAGCAGAAATTCAAGTCAATTTGGTTTTATATCCAAGAGCCAGACCTCACAAGCATGCAGAATTTGACCTACGGTATTTTTTGTAATACCACAGTCTAGTTTGCCTGCCAAATGCCGATCGATTCACCTTGCGGTATGCTGCAGGCAACTTATTACCCTATCTTGATCATCTCCTGTTAGCACAGAAGTGTACATTTTCACAAGTTGTAATTCATTTGCTAATCAATGTTGTATGCAGGAATACACTAGGTATACAACAAAATATACAGTGCACTGTATATACCACTATAGTGTACTATCCTGAGTATACAGTATATGCCAGAATGCATAGAATCTACACTGCCAGTGAGACTAAGAAAGCAGGATCGTTTGTTGGTGACATGTATTCCTGAGGTTCATGTGACATTTAAAGTACCAGTTTGATGCTTCATCTTGAAGTATTTGATATTCACGTTTTCCTAGCTATTCTGAACTGCAGCAATTCTTCCAGCTTCCTACTACTACTACTTCTTTCTCATGAGTCCCCATGTTATCTTGCTGAGGGCCAGAAGAGTTTTGCAGATGAGGAAGAAGCTCAAGTAGCAGGGTTACACATCTGTTACACATCCTCCCAGAAGTCCTGGGTGGAAGGAAGGTCCAGCCTCCTGCTCCGAACTACGTTACGCCCAACACCAGATCAGGGCAGTCATGGTTTTTCTAGTCAGGTCCTGAAAAATCTCCAGGAATGGAGAGTCCACTAACTCACCTGGGGATCTGCTCCAATACTGCCTTAACCTCCGAGTGAAATAAGTTTTTTTCCTCCTATCCAATCAACCTCTGAAGCTGCAACCTGTTGTTATTACTCTTCACTACAATCAACTATAATTTCTAAGAAAATTTTGGCTCTGCTCTAACTCCCCTTCAGGTAGTTCCAGGCCACTACTGAGTCCCCTTGAGCCTCCCCTTTGCCAGAAGACAGAGGCCCAGCTCCCTCAATCTCTCTCCACAGAGATGTGCTCTAGGTCGTCCGAGTCCTGGTAGTCCTCTGCCAAACCCCTCTCCCTCAGGCAGGGAAGCCCAGCACTGGATGCGGTATTCCCAGTGTGGCCTCACCTGCATTAATTAGTAGGCTCTATACTACCTATGAGATCGTACAATTTATAATGACTACTGGCTTCATCCTGCAGATTTAGTTTAAGTACGTAAATAGAAAAACAACCCTTAGCACAGGCTCAAAGGTTTTCTCATTACCAGATGAAAAACTAATGGAAATTTCAGCATTTTCACAACAAAGCCATTCCAGTTCTCAATCTATGCATGTCCGACATGGTGTTTGGCCATTATTTAAAAGAGTTGAAAAAATAAAATTTAAAAAAAAAAAAAAAAAGAAGAAAAAAAGGGGAAAAAAAAAAAAAAGCAAGATTCCAGTGCAGTAACAGGTCATCATACCTGGACTCCCGCCAGCAGTAAAGCAGACAAACTTGAAGCTTACTAAGTTACCAAACTGCTATTCTGAAAGATGAGGCTGAATTATATTTGATCAGGTTAGAGATCATCCTGGCCAAAGGAAAAAAATTAGCTGTCCTTTTCCATTGTGGAGTAAGAGAACTAGGTGCATTACTAGTAAATTTTAAAGTTTTCAGTAATTCAGAAGAATAAAAACACCTAAGTTCCAAACTACAGGTGCTTTGTTCAAAAGAGCAAAGAAAAAACCAAGCAAATCAGCTTTCAATTGCAATGTGAATCAGTATTTTACAGTTTTAATGGCTCTTTACTCTACATAAATTAGCAACTGCTTAAAAAAAGTTAGCTTAGCTAAGAGGCCTGAGCTCTTTCGAACATCTCAAAAAGCTTGAGTTCCAGTACTTGGTAATGCCAAAGCAAGACAAATAGGATGCAATCAAAAAGTGCAGAATAATTAGTCCCAGGCATCCTAAAATAGATGACTCTAGTCTTGCTTTCTGGGTAAGATTACGTTTCAGTTAATAAAATTGACACTTCTGAAAACAAAACAAAACAAAAAAACCACCACACAAAAACAAAAACAAAAACACCCACCCTGAATTCAACAGATTAAATAGGAAGATGCAAATCATGGTCTACATGACAGCTATCGTGATCCTCTCATAATGAAGTGGCTGAGATACAATGTCATCTTTAACAAACTAAAGCTAAGCCAGAAACAGGGAATGCAGAAGCCACTAGTACCCAGTATTAGCATTCACAGCAGAATCAGTGTGACTCAGTGCAGCATTCCTGCCGTGAGAGGGCTGATGAGTTCATTAAGCTGCCACACAAGATCTCCTAAGATTACACCACAGTGGGTTTACAACTGTAAGTTAAATCACATTTACTGGCCTAATGCCTTGTCTTCACAGGACAGGAGTGAACATTGCCTACATTTCTCGCAGTCCTCTTCAGATCACCAGCTGCTCGCGCTGCCTGGAGCAGGCTCGGCTCACCACCCAGCTCAAATGTCAGAGAGCTGGTTCGGTATTTCCATTTGAAAGCAGTTAGCCCTCTACTTCTATTTTGATATTATTATTCTAAGCAGACAAGGAAGATTTTAATAAAATATGTTAAGAGTTGTCAGAGGTAATCATGCTTGCAGCAGAACTAATTTGCCACCATTGGCTTTAGATGCATTTTCGTTGTAAAAGATGTTTTTGATCCTCCCCCTACTGATGTGTGGGCTTTGCTTCATGAACAGAAGAGTTGATTTCTGCCCTCACATCGCCAATAAGCACACGAGCAGTTCTCGTTCTTCTGTTTCAAAGGGCCTACCCTACCTGTTCACCTTCAGCCATCCCCTCCTGCTCACTTTTAGTCACACAACCCTGGCTCCCCCCAGCTTTGCAGTCAGGCCCTTCCCGTATAAGCAGCTTATACTATTATGCATATGCCTGGAAAAAGAAGCAGCCTGTGCTGCGAAGGGATGCCTGACTGTCAGGTCAGCAGAAGCCTGGGAGCGAGCTGGGAACATCCTGCGCTAGCAGAGAAAGAGCCAGGTTTCAGTTCGGCCAGGCAAGACGACGGAGACTGCGGGAAGAGATGCTGACAGTGAGGTTTCTCTACCTCCCCATGAAGTGGCTCCGGCCGGGGCGGCTGGAGCCGCCTGCCCGGCAGCGGCAAAATCCGGCTGAAGATCCAGAAGATCGCTGGATGGTTTGGAAGAGCTGCCAAGGAAAGGAAGAGAGATATTAAATATTGGAGAAATTTTCCATTTCAATCAGTTAAAAAAAAAATCATGACTGGATTATAGGAATTACTCTTAGTTTGGATGACTGATGAGACAATTGAGAGACACATTTTTTTCAGGCCTCAGGATTAGAGCAGTGGCCACAAACACTTCTACTGCAGTAAGTGCCAAGAATACAGTACACCCCAGGACTGGACCTTAACTTACTTCCATTACTTGATAATGACATTGTAACAGATCTATGAGACTTCTACAGTCCCAAAAAACCCAAGCAAGCAGAACAAGAAACCAAACAAAAAAACCCTAAACCAAAACCCAAAATCGCAGGTAGTCCCAAAGAACAGAGCAAATAACCTACTGCAACTGAAAATAGCTCTATTCTACTTCAATATTTCCTTGTGCCATGTCAGAAAGCAAAACTCCCTCATTTGCAGGCAATAAATAGGCCTTAGGTAGATGACAGCTGGTAAAACTTCTGTGGCTTAAGCCAGCTAGATACTTGCATAGGAAACACGGTCTTGTTCATTTAGAACATTTAAATAATAAACGATAGAAGCTCTTTCTTCAGTGAAGTACTTCATCTGACATTTAACTGAAGTTAGTCACGTCTTCAGACTTTCGGTTCAAGCTGAGAGCTTTTACATGTCTAGAGGTCTTTCATTTCTGCTCATTACAATGAGCAACAGCAGTTTGTTCTGGTTTTGACTTGGAAGCAAGGTTCAGATTTTCTCATTGGTCAAATGTTTATTTTTTATTTTAACCTCCAGAAGTTCATTATTTTTGTGCTTCATTAGCTGATCTGAACAGCAAGAAAAAGGAATCTTAATTCAGCAGTTTTAGAAACAGAATGCTGAAGGTCAGCAAAGACTACTTTGGATTTGCACATTACTTCAGTCTATTCAATTAAAAGTGTATGTTGGGAATGGTACATCATCACTACTACACCAAAAGCAAATCAGAGTAGCCAAAATTTTTTTATTTTTTTCTTTTTGTTAGAGCTCATTTGTGATCTATACTAGTAGAATAATGTAACCCATTCAATACTGATGTACACTACCTGTAAAGTAAGCAAAATCCTGCAGGCAAGCCTCTCATTACAGGTGTGACTTTGACATCTACATCAAGCTCAGTAGCTCAAATATGCTTTTTAACTTACCTGACTGGAGCAGCTGTAGATGCAGTCGCAAAAAGATCAACTGGAGGAGATGTATCAATAGTTTTTGCTGGAGTAGAACTAGGAGATGTAACGGTTGTGGCTGGAGAAGACTGGAGAAATATTTTAAGTATACAAATTCAATATACCAGCATTTCTCCACAAATGACTCATGCACAGATTCACATACTTAAAAAATCCAATTTTGACATCAGGTCTTCTTATCACGAGCTGTTCCCCCCTTTGAAAGAATTTAAAGAAAGCGGGGCTAAGTTTGCAGAGGGTGGTAGAGTTGAGAAACTCCAAGGTGACTCCAGCTCGCAATGCCTGGCTCAAGAGGAAAAGCCTCTTGCACGCATCCAGAGCGCCTGCGGGCACCAGCAGCCAGTCTCCCATGAGCTCTAGTCCCTTGGGTTCAAGACTTACCCAACATCTAAGCAACTCACTCAGAGACTTGTGACCTGGAGTTACCTTACCTGCCTTTTAAAATCCCAATTAGGGTAACTAACAGTTCCTATGTGTCAAAAGATTCTCAGCAAGTTCCAAGAAAATAGTCTGCTCCCCAGCAAACTCCCTCCTCTCAGTTTTAAGACCATCCTGAAGATGGGAGGAACAAAGTATTTTTGTAGGTTTGTTTCTACGTGTCAGACCCTTCATTTTGTCCAGAGTAAAATATCCGTTCACGCACAAAAGCACCACAGTACTCTAACCACAGAAATGATGGGAGAAAAGAAATGGTTAGAAACTAAGTTAAAAGCATGACTGTAAACCTTCAGACTGAAGAGAGTTCAAAGAGCTATCAACAGCGCTAACGGTTAAGTCCTTGGGAAGATATAAAAGACAGCTCAGCCTACGATTTTGCTTCATTAGCTCCTCCAATTCTGGATAAAGATACTTCAAGTACGGCAAGGACAGACACCCAGGAAAGGATATTGCAACTCTTCTGTGCACTTGAAGACTCAAGTTACCTTGAGGAGTGTCAATTTAATTCTAAAATGTACTACGAGCTTTGTTACAGCATCTCACATGCTAGAGAGATCCTTTTCCAAACGAACGAGAACAAGAACTATGTTTAGTCCTGTTTGCTATTCTGACCACTTCCAAGAAAGAATGGCAAATTTGAAGTGATTCTCTTCAGAGTTCTGCTACTGCCGTTCCATCATCACAACTCTAGGAGGAGACGGATGTAGGATTTCTAGACTCTCCTCAAGACTTTACTAAGGTTTGAGACTAGAGTGGTCCAAATTCTTCATGTAAATCAGGGAAGACAAGGTTACTTTAAGTTGTAAGAATACTTTCTGAGCCATCATGTAGTTCTCACCAACTGCTACGTATTGAACAAGAGAGGTCTTCGGTTGTTTGTTTTTTTTTTTTAAAGGGCTTTTTGGAGGGAAATTTAAGAGCTTTCACTAGAATCAACCGTTGCACTGCCTCCCTCAGGTTCCGAAGTTTTCGTTGAGTTTCTCCTGCACAATGCCCGTTACTAGACACAGACTATGGCACCTGGCAATGCTTCAGGGATATCAGGAACTGCCGTTACTAACACCATAAAGCTCATTAGTTTATCTGACGCTCAAACCAAGACGGTTTCACTGGCAACTCTCGCTTTAAATTAAGGTGAGCAGTCTCACTAACAACGGTCAATTCTGAAACTAGGTATATCAGATGAAAGTTTTCTCCCTGGCTTTTCACATGAACATGGTTTTAAAAGAGTCAGAATGTCCTCCTAAAAAGCTGCAAATGGAGTGACAAATTTAGAGGAGAAACGGTATGGAGAAAGTTTCTCACTGACATGAGGATTAAGGGGAAGAAAAAAAAAAAACCCAAACAAGTCGTCAAGATAAAGATATGTGTATCTTTTATGGTTTCACAAAGCATAATCATCAGATCCTGGCAAATTAGCATCCTACACTGGTATAACCACTACAGCCCTTCAGATCAGTGAAGCGCTTTTATGGGGCCATTATTTACAAGGCCATCAAAAGATGTAATTTTGTCACTTAGGTAGGGCCTAGGTGGCAAAGTCTAAAAAGCAGATTAGGAGATGGAAATTTAACTCTTTATGCACTTAAGATGTTCTAAAGCATATCACCTGAACAAGAATTAACTAGTACAGCAATTGGCAGTATTTACCTTGCTCAGAGGAGAAGGAGCCCCAGATCTAGAAAAAAAAGGGGGATTTCAGATAAGTACACTTTTGGAAACTATGTTTCTGGTCATCAAAACTCCTGCAAAAAGACCAAAAACTAAGCATGACAGCTTTCTGAAGATCTCTACAATCACATGCCCTCCCCGTTTCTCAAACTTCCACGTGCCACTTTAGACCAGGAATGCAAGTTTAAAAACTTTAAATCTTATATGAATCTTTTAAGCTAACTGGTACCACAAGATTATTCTGCCTTTTAAATAAGTTCTACTAAATGGAGAAAAGGCAGAGATGCATGCAAATATCTTCCTTTCGGGCCTACAGGAGCCGGCAGGAAAGAGTTACCAGGGCAAGATGTCACCATCTTATAAAGTCATGCAATAGCAGCAGAATAACACCAATATGGAAGCAGTTATCTAACGTAAGTCTTCTGAGGATGTGTCAGCAAATTTTCAAAGTTTACTGTTCTTTTAAAGAAAGTCAGAGTTATTTTAAAATAATATTTAAAAGCATGGAAACAGTTGGTTGGAAAGTCCAAGCTGAAAGTTTTCCTACATGCAAGAAAAATCACACTGAAACTAACTGACAGAGCCTTAATCTTAAGTTAAAATGTACGTCAGTGCATTTGTTTACTTTCATCATTATGAGGTATGAAAACACTGCTACATATTTTTAGAGCTGCTTTGATCTAAGAGATGAAAGGAGGAGTTGGACTTAAAACTGCACCAGTATTGAACTAGCATCCATCCTATAGGCTACTTGAATTGGATGAGTCCTAGGAGCTATAGACCTGATTAAAAGATCTGGAGCTATGACAGAAATGACCAAAAAATAACTCAATGACTATATACAATAGCAAGCAACAGTTTAGATACAATTTCAAGACGACATCTCTTTCTAACTGTTCAAACCATCTTTAAAAAACCATAACCATGCCTGCATGCAAGTGATATGTAAACATATGCACTTACCCTTCGCTATAATGCAAGGAAAGCAACAGTAAAAGAGAAAACACAGGTTTAGCTTAATCCTTCCTAGACTTAGCCATTACAAGTATCTAGTAAGAAGATGCAAAGCCATTAGAAAACAAATTTTGATGATAAAAGCCTTAGCAGCAGGGAAAAACAGTTCCTTCTAGGAGTTTTCCATAGTTAATTTTACTTCATTTTGGAAAGTGTCTAGTTGTTCAGCGTGTTTTTTCCCCCCACCCCCCAGTAAGAAAAAAAAGTTGCCATTAAGACAACTTTGTAAGGGAAAGGAAAAGCCTAGTCTTTCCACAGTTTATTGTACAACTAAGTGACAAAAGGAGGCTGGGGGAGGCAAACCTACACATCAGCTAGACTCACATTGTTACTGTTATGCCCTGATACATGGTACAACATATATACCTACTTGTTGCCAGGTTTTTTTCCTTCCAGTGAGTTTAGATGTTGTTCAAGGGTCTCCATGAGACTGCTAGGAGCCTTGAAAGCAAAGAGAAAGACACATTTCTAAACAAATTGCACTGACCTAAGGATACTTTGAAATCCAGCACCAATTTCCCTGAAATACACCATGTGTATGCTCATGCTGCTATGTTATTTACACCACTGTGAAAACAGTGGATTTCCATGCTAGAATTATTCAGATGAAGACAGCTTTTGAAAGATAATACTGTGTCCAAATCTGCAGAGAGAAAACTTTTACCTCTACTAAACAGTGTTTGAAACCTAAATCCAGGATGTGCTGCTCATCATGCTTTGAGTCGGTGATAAACACTGACAACAGCACAGGCATCCACAGGGTTAATTTTAAGAGTAATAAGTTCAAGGTCATCTTTCAGTTTTGGTTTTAGTCAGACCTCCAACACCCCTTTCATAACCAGGGGCTTAGATAATATTTGCAGTCTAAATAAAACAAACTAAAAGTCCTTTCCAATACCCCCAAAAGCAGCTACCTTTTGTTCAAGACTCCCGACATCACAAAATCTTATAGCTGTTTCTTCTCCAAACAGTAGCCAGGCACAGGCTACTGAGCCCAGCAGCTAACTCAAAATTTGGAAATATTACTATTTTGGACATCTACAAAAACTAAGCCTTTTTAAGCCCCCTGATCGTAGGTTTTATTTGAAGCAACCTTTCTGTGGTCAGGCGATACCCCCAGGCATGCATTTGCGGTGACAATGGCAGGTAGGAAAAGTAGTCGTAAATGCAAATGACAGTGTGCTTAGCTACTCCAGTATAAAAATAGAGTCCAGGTAAGTAGATTCCTATGAGAGATACAGTAGGATATTAACAGTCAAGGATTTCATCAGGGTTACCGGTTCATCAACGGTATGGTCTCTAAACAGGAAATTCTCTTTATCAGTCTCTTTCAAATCAACCACAATTCCTGACAGCAATACCTGTGGTGTTTTTCATAAATAGTGTCTTTAATTTCAGGATACACATATGCATCAAAAAAGTCAGTTTGCAGTGCTTGAAAACAGAATACCTACTGCTTCTACATACAGTATGCTGAAAACCAGCTGGCTGGCTAAATCACAAGTTTCAGAATGCTTAGTACCCGCTAGTACCAATGCACAGCTAAGTGTACTTATAGTGTCTGCATATGGATTTTGGCATTAAAACTGAGCAGTAAGGTAACTTAACACATGCAGAAATTTAAAATGCTCAAAAAAAATCCTTAAATGATGGCTTGAGTTTAAGTATGTCCCATGTACGTACACAATGCAGAAACATATTAACTGCTGCTGCTTTTATAGGCATATTTATTCATTTTCAACTAATTTGAGCACAGAAATGAATTTGATTAAACACAAGTGACTTAGTTACAAGAATTCTCCAGCAGCAACAAAAAGATGAGTAAAGGCTCTCTTTAGGAAAAAAAAAAAAAAAAAACAAAAAACCAAAAAAACAGACTTCTACATATTCAAAAAAGCTATAGCAGAAATCTATATTTAAAAAAAAGACAAAACCGAAAACAAAATCCACAAACTACATTATTTCCTGTTACTTCTATACACTTTAAATAGCTCTCCAACACATTATTCACAGGTTTCTTAAAAGCCAACAAGGTAATATGAAACTCATCTATCAAACAGAATTCACAGAGAAAGCTTCAAAAAGTTTCTACCCAGATGCAATGATTTGGAAATTAAATACTGTCTGGTATCCAATTTGCAACACCGAACATTGCTTAATTTCTTCTAGATACTGCTTCAACATTAGACTAATCTATCAGTCAACATCATGGTGGAACCTTAGATATGACTTCCCCACTAGCTATTTGGGGCAAAACTGCCGTACTTTAAGAATTGCTAATAACTAAAAATGAACCAAGCTCTTCAGCTGCCAAGATGCCTCCTCAGCCTCCAAAACCTTGCAGCCAAACTAGGAAGTCCAAAGATGGCAGCTACCAACTTGTATTTCGGTACTGTGACCACCTGTTTGTATTTACAGAGTACGCACACACATCAAGTGTCAACACAGCCAACTTCTTGTGGAATGCTGCTGACTATTGCCATGGTTTGCTTTAGGAATTTAGGTATACCATTGATATTATATACAATTATATATTACTTATTAGCTGAAATTCAGTTTTATTATTCACCTTTTATTTATTTCTCACTGAAATACACTGCTTAGGTCTTACACATAATCTACAGCACGTTGCAGATGAGCTCTAGCAAGCGAGTCCCAAGCAGCCTTTGGGAGAACACAGCCATGAGGGACTACTTGAGAAGACCACTGAAGTGGTCAGGCAGTTGGACTAGATGATCACTGCAGATCCCTGCCTTCCCAAGGAACTATTCCACTATATTCTAAAGCGCTGGTTCATGAGGTAGCTCCCCGGTAGCAGTAACTAAGGTGCCGCTGAGCAAGCGCGGCACTGACTGACGATGGAGAACAGGGCCTGTGCAGGCCCAGCAGGCAGCCTTCCCAGCAGGCTGACACAACGCAAGCAGAAGCAGATAAAACCTACAGGAACTTATACAGCGTATTTCATTAACTGAGTTTAAGGTGAGTTACTCTGGTTTAAGGACTCGGGTTCATGAATGACTGGACCGTGTTAAAAAAGAGCTCCTGAGGTACAGAGTTAGGTTAACATACTACTTCAGCTGTTTCAAAATTAGGTTTGGTATTCCACATGCTGCTAGAAGTCTAAGTTTTCTTCTGCTAAAAGAGTGGCCAGACTTCATAGCCCTGTAGCATCTGAAACCCATAAAGATTAAAACTCTCCACCTTCACACTGTGCCTCACTTTCAGACTTTTTAACTGGCTTTTTAACCAAGAGAACCACTATTTTGATGCTGATTTAAACCAGCCTTTCAAGAGGCTTTCAAAAACTACACATTCATAGGTTACGAACACACAGGATTTACAACTGTTAAGCAGTTTAGGCTGCTCTTCTGTTCCAATTTTACTGGCATCAAAACTGCCACGAGTGAGCTCTTCAGCACAGATCTCTTCCTCCAAGTAAATATACTTTTCACATTAAACGCAAAGCCAGGCACCCAGGCCAATTTGCAAGTGATATTGAAAGTGGACCAGCACAACAGAATTTAAGCAGCTACAGCATAAGCGAATTTTGATGTTAAAAGTTTTCATGCATACTGTCAGAGAAGTTCAGCAATCAAATCACAACTTCTGCATTTAAACTTCAAGTTCACTGTACCTAGACCAAGGCACTAGTGCTAGTGCTGCTCTGAAAGAGCAAAACAGTCTACCCTTCAACTACAGGTCAGAAGTCATCATGAAAGATGTTGTTTTAGTTATATCAGTCTTCAAAAATAGCTTTGGGCAGTTCTTATTTGCAAGTTGGGAGGGCTTTAAAATGTTAGGTAGTGTGACTGCCTACCAACATTTACATTCCTGGTGTGCTTCCTAATTACGTAACTCTTAGTTATTACACAGATCCAAAAAGACTACAAGAGAAGCTTACCTGTGTAAGATCAGGAATATCACCTTTGTCAATTCCAACTTGCTGTGGATATAAAAGAGGTAAAGTGTAAGCGCACTATACCACTGCAGCAGGCGCTAATTTTGACTAGAACTGTGGTATACTCTTCAACATATAACGTGCTTCATCGTTAGAAAAAGAGCACAAAGTTAGCAAGTGCAGATGCCCATCTTTCCACTAGCTACCTTCAACAACCTGGAGTAGTCTTTTTTTAAATTAAATATCCCTATTAAAAAAAAAAAAAAAAAAAAAAAATTTACATTCCACCCAAGTAAACTTCATACTGCAGGTCAGGTGGGGCTTTTTGGTCATACACTGTTGTCTCAGAGGGTAGCGTTAGTGAACTGCCAAGCACATATTGTACAGATACCCGACTGTCCTAGTGATGTTCTCTGAAATTCAGCCAGTGAGCAAATCCTAGAAGACATCACTTAAAGAAACACTAAAGTTCAAGTCACTTTGTGGTTCCACCCTTCTCTCCTAGCATTTCGAATACAGCAAGTTGAGGTCTGAGTCTGCAATCTTCTAGTAGCTGCCCTGTTGCTTCCCTATGGCTCTTCAGAGCGTCTGTTTGTTTAGCTTTTGCAGAAGAACAAGCTCCCCTGCACCTCGTAATCCTGAGGTATAGTCACTGTAGTCCCTGTCCTGCAAAGCTGACCTATAGGTGTCCACAAAGTACTTCACTCCATCAAGCTCAATATTAATATCAGACATTACAGGCCATTCAGGAGTCTAGCAGAATCCTTCATAAACAGCTAAGTAAATTAGCAAAGAAACAAACTTTGTATTCAGCTCATTACTGCTGTCCATTATAATAAAGCATTAAACATGGAAAATGTGCATCTTGTGCCAAGAAACCAACTACCACAAATGAAGGCCCAGCAAAAGAGTTAATTAACCATGTAATATTTGTATTATCCACATAAGAGTATGATAACAAGGATCAAAACCAGGAAAATCTCACATCCCAGTTAACTTGTAGTTGGCTGCAAAGACTTACAAAATCATTATGCTTTTATTCCCAATTGGTGTATCTTCCTCTAATGTTCAAACCTGTCCTAGAAACATGCATTTATTACAGCATTTCCAAGAAATACAGATATGGTTGAAGTCATGTCACCTGTTAAGTTACCAGGAAAGCTGAGGCTGACTGCACAGCAGAGATGTGGAAGTCCTAGGCAGGGCTTAACTACTTCAAGGAGAGCTGAACAAGCAGATCCAGGAACTTCTATACTGCCTCATATTTACACATAGTGAGTCAGGTGCTCAACAAGTGCAAATAATATTTTTATATCAGTGATAAAAAATTCACAAAATACTTAAGTGCCAGACTCCAGACGACTAGAAGTCACTTACCTCCGCAACTTTAAGAAACTCTGATACTCTGGTCATTCGAGTAAGAAATCGTTTGTAGATTTCAAGAGCATCTTTACATTGTCCCTTTTTCATTTCAAAAAATTTCTCTAGAGAAATAATTTGGCAAATTTCAGTTAAGATGTCTTACATTAAGTCTGCATTCATCAGAAACTCTAGTTTTCAGGAAAATCACATTTCAAGAGTGTTGCACTCTATTAACATTTTTCTACTTAGACACTTAGACACTAATCTAGTGGCGTTTCTAGTCCTTAGTAGAATTTAGAAGTTGGGCTTACTGAGTTGCTAAAGAATTACATAGACCAGAAAATTGCACCCCGACCAGCTGTAGCATTGTGCGTGATATGAACCAGGTTTTTAAAGATAAAAAGTAAGCAGGTGAAGTAGCTACCAAACTTAAAATTCAAAGTAATTAAGGATACTTAAACATATATTAATGTATGTCCTCTCCCAAGTTGTCTTCACTCCAAAGAAGAGTACTTTTTCCACTTGTATAGCTCTCTAAAGTTCGTTCATGTCCATTTTCAAGCACTGCTGCCACATATTTCAACCTGAACTTACACTTAAAGTAGAAGTAGACAGTGAAATATCCATCCAATCGTTATGCCCAACACACATTTGTATCTGCTGCATAAGCTTCCCATGCCTATAGTTTCAGTCAAAGCACCTTGGACTGAGTTCTACAAAACCGCCAGAAAGCATTGCAACATGGGTACAAAGAAATTGTCTGAGCTTTACAGCTCAGGAACATCTTTTTACTTGTTCAGGGTCTGTAACCTCTCTGTTTCTTCCTGTTCTAGTTGCAGCCAGAGTTTTAGGTCAGTCATACTGGCCAAGCAATCTCAGTTTTTAGCTGTCTTTATAGATCAGCTGAAGTGCGCACAGGTTTTAATAGTTGAAGCTCATTTTCTACAGGGTCAATTATGTTTCCTGCAGTTTATGGCAACTCCTTGTTTTAGACTTCATAACAAAGCCTTTTGCAGGGACAGCTTAAGGTGTGTTATGCTGGTGATCACACCAAGCATAACATGCACACAAACATGCTCACAGGCTCCTCTAGACTTTGTAGGCTGATGGTAGGTAGGGTTCTGGAGGGGATGCAGATTTGGCAGTCACGCTTTCAGACAGATCAGGAGTGTCATTCAGGTGTATATTACTTCACATAAGGCTACCACATAGGATATATAACAGAAGAATGTGGGCATCTTAAAAATGCAATCGAAGCACAAAAGTTGCTTTGCTAACCTTGCAGGATGTATTATGCAAGCTCACACAGCACTGTACATTTCTTTAAGCACAGAGATACTCAGTGTCTCTATGTAGACATCTGTACAATTTTAAGGGCATATGACAATCCATCCGCAGATGAACACTAATGTAAGAGGTTATGGCTTAAAGTTTTCTCTCACTTCAGAATAGAGCAGTCAAGAAAAATGTAGTTTCAATGAAGGTTAAATAAAAAAACTGAAGCGGATCTGAAACTCGTTTTTCACTCACTCATGGTATGTGAGATATAGACACCAGGTTACTTACCTAGTAAGTTAATAACCCCATCATTGTAGCAAGCAAAAAGTTTGATAAGATCTTTAAATAGAAGCATGAATGCAGCATTTATGACACCATTTGTCAGTTCATTTGGATGAACCTACAAATAAAATACCAGTTATTTACAACAGATGTTTTGAATGGAATCAGAAGTTTCAGCTTGCACCAGGTATCTGATGCTTTTATAGATAGAATCAAGCATTGAATACAAGCTTTTACACAAAGACACCAAACAAAGGTTTCTGTTAGCAGATCAAGGATTGCTTTTGTCATCACTCCAAAACAATCCACTATAGCAGAGGAATATCCCCATCAACAGTAAACATTTTAGTCTTGACTCCTTCACCTATTACAAAGAGGAGGAAGGCAGAGATGCTATTAACAAAGCTTTAATAAAGCTGGACAAAAAATGTCAGTTCACACCAGAGCTTGGCAAAACCTCAGTAGTCTACTAGATAATACAGTTGGGTTAATGATGTCAAGACCTTTCCAGTTCTCATGTTAACTTGGGCAGAAAGTAAGTTCTCATTTATTAAAAGTTCGTTCTTTCAATAAAAATACCTCCTCTTCTGAGACCACTATCACAATTCCTATGCCATTTAAGGAATGAAAAACACATTAGCGAGACACATACTGCTAAGGCTTTCCTCTGAAAGCCGTAGTGGGCCCTGCCTTCCACCTGAGAGCATGTCCTTCTGTCCACCAAGAACAGAACAACTTCAAGACAGATTACTTCAAAGACCTCTTTGCAATGTACCTCTTACAACTATTGACTCCTGTTTTTATCCTTAAGGCAGATAAACAATCCCACCAACATTCAAAACATTATAAATATATTGTAGACTCTTATTTTATGAACAGTCTCAATTACAGTTTAGCCAATTCACTTTACAGCTGAAAACTGGATGAAGATTTTGAGGAAGCCAAACAATGTACATGTAGTATTTTAATGGCTTTTTCCCTCCCTGCAAAAGAATTCGGTTGCCAAGAGACAGAAAAAAGATTCTTCAGTCTCCTTGTTTTGTCCATTTCTTCCCCTCACTGATGCAGGAGATGAAACTCTGAACTCTGAGTCGGCATTCCTCAATGCCCCTCATTTCCCATGCTGTTCCTCTACCCTTTCCACAAAAATAAGTGCAATCTGCACTTTTCACACATATAGGAAAGGGCCATCCTTCACCGCACTACCTCAGTGGGACACCGAAAAGGGGAGGTTTTGGCCCACACGATGGGATGATCAGTAAAGCATTACCTACAAGGTGAAATGTGTTCACTACACCGCAGCATTTGTAAGTCACTGCCCAGCATTAATGCTGGGTCAGCTACAATACATACATCGAATTCAAGTAGTGCATCAATTTGTTCCTGTAATATTGGCATACTCTTCAGCAGCTTTTCAGGAGCCATTGTTCTCATTACACCGTCAGCTCTGCAAGAGGGAATACAGATTAGAAGCCATGGCATTTCCTCTCTCCCTTCCCCCAAACTGATTTGTTGTCTGAATTTAAGCTTAAAGCAGTTATAATCCATTTCAAACGCTTGAAGCACTGTCTGATTCTCCTGCTTCTCACATCATCATTAGAGCTGGCCTGAAAAACACTTTATCCAGCTACCCTTCCCAACAGGAGGTGAGGAGAGGTTTTGCATTAGAGTTACGAATGCAAGAGATTGATCTCTTTATGTAAATAAAACAGAGAGTTTAAATAACTTGACCAGCAATACTTTCACAAAAGTACTTAATGTACAAAGACTATCAGTTCTCCAAGTTTGTTATGAATAACTAATGACAACTCATGGCTGACATGTCTGTGGTCACTGAGGGCAAAAAAACGCTACAGGTTAGTTGTTTTGTTTCCCTCCCCATCAGGTGCCACAATATATGCAAGCCAATTCAGTGACAATTTAAATCAGGGCAATCTTCGCTTAGAGCTTCTTTCCTCAGTATTCCTCAATACCAAATTCCATTACTCCTTCACAGCACTTCCACTGACTTTGACCTGCCTGTCTTGAACCATTACTTCAACAGGATCACGCAGCAGTGACGGATGTGTGGCACTGCTTAATTGCCGCCCGTAGCCTTATAGCAGGCTTCATGTGTGCCTGTTTTCATCTCTCAATATCACAAACCTGCACAACCACCTTTAGCTATTGCCCCATTCTGGCCACTTGCAGGTATAGCATCTCCTCTCTGGAAATGCATACCACTATTCTTATTTTATGCCATACTCTGAGGCAGTGCCTTGTTTTGAGTACCAGAAATAACATGCATAGAAAGCCTGTCCAGGAACAGTTTATAACTGTTGGCTGTGCTGCCTGCTAAGAACTTCGGGTGTTCACTTCAGTTTTCCTTTGTACTCAGTCATCTTTCTTATGGAAAGTGTCTGGAGTGTAATGAAACATCCTAAATATAGTTTCAGAGCATTTCCTTCTCCAAATCCTAAACACAGTCTCACTGCAGCACTATTTAATAAGAGTCAGATTTAACATCTAGCACTGAAAGCTCCCAGCTCTGCAAGGCACCATGTTTTAGTCTTCAGTATTTGCTTTACTACCTACAGTCTTTCCTCTCCTCCTTGTGCAATTTTTAACCAATTACAAATACTTAAGAAATCCAACCATTTTGGTGTTTCATTGTGGCTAAACAAAGAATGTAAGAATGAAGTCATTGAGACACTAAAATTAAGTGTAATGCCACAAACAAGATTTTCATGGGTTCGACAACCCTATCAGTTTACATATCTAAACTTTGCTTACCCTTTCTTCACTCTTGCAAAGTCAAATGCCATTTGTCTGTAGGAAAATGCTTTTTCATTCAAGTATCTACTATAACGCCTTATAAAGGTGGACATATCATAACCTGCAAAAAACAGTTACATGTTTTACACTTAGTTTTCATGCTTCTTTGGAGGTTCTTTAGTAAACAATAATATACAGTCAATAGATCTTAAGGTTATGTGATCTCTGTTGCACTAAACTCCACATACAGAACAGGCATTACAAGACATCTTCCAGCTTCTGAAGAAAAAGCAGTAGTGCTGCACCAAAACGATCTACCACTGTCCTCTCCTTCCAACAGATTCATCTAATGTACCAATGGCAGAGTTCCTGGGGAAACCTGCTAGTGGCTCCTACGCAGTTACGTGGTAACACTACTTGATAGGGAAATTAGTTACCCTTCTATTAACAGGGAAAAATTCCAATTTAACAAAAAGTTTATACTTAACTGGTACATGACTTCCAGGATAAAGACTTATTTCAACCTAAACACTCTTGCTATTTGACGTATGTCAATCACTCCAGCTCTTACATGGACCTTCAAAATTCCCCTGACTAGGTTTACCAGAACAAAGAAAGTATGATGGCATTCAGAAATTAGTGCCTTCTTTGAACTTTACACCAGAGATCTTCAAGGCACATAATACTGTACAAGCAGCCTCAAACTTCAGTGACCTTCAAGCCTATAAGACTTCTATACAGTTAGTATTACAGTCTATCCTTCAGGTATTTCTTTCAAAGTTTCTTCCTCTAAGCTACAGAAATGTGTGCAGAAGGCAACTCCTCCTCCTTTTCAGTACAAGTCCCTTTTTGCTACCGTTGTTAAAATCCACACCCCTTGACTTAGTCATTGACTGTATTTTTCCTTAATATCCCTCAACATTAAGTATCTCTCCCAACTCTGATGCCTCATTCTCTCTGACACACCATTGTATTATCTATGAAATGGCAATTTAAGTTTACAGAGAGTGGCAAAGAACACAAAAGCACACATTTAACAGAATTCCTTGTTGCCAAATACCAGTATCTTTGAACACGGATAGAATGTTTTGCTTAGACAGATACAGTTTTAATATTTGTTTGGCTTTGTCCCTGCCCTGTGTTACCATTTCGAAAAGATGCTCAAGTCTTGGTGTCACATGTCTCCATCCAGAGGTGAAGTAACATGGCATTGCTTTGATCTTGCACATTAGTGCAGCATTCCTGCACTCTGCATACAGTCTAAAATATCTCTGACAGCTGCAGAATTATAAGGTTTCTCTATTCTCTAGTAGAGCTACCATGAAACAAGCTTTTCCTCCGCTAAGTGAAGTAACAGGAAAATACACTAATAATTCCAGAATTAAAGTAGAAAAACAGACTTTGTAAGCTTTAGAGAGAACTCTTTAATTTCTGCCTAGACTTTTCTAAATTTGCTACTCAAATCAAAAGCAGCTAGTTCTTTTGGTGCCTCCCGCCACCCAATTAAACACTTATAGACAATACCTAAAAAGTGCAGTGTCCTCAAGCAACTAAACTACGTTTTAAGACTGTAAAAACCAAAAAAACTAAATGGAAAGTTATCAATTTCATCCTTAACTGCCATAACAGTTAAGGAGATAGCTGACCAGGTCCTGGTTTCAACCAGCACTTTAAGGGAGTTGTACAGCTCCACCTTTTGAGTAAAAACTCTGCAGGAACTAAGAAACATTATACTGAAGTTGTCCAGCAGTTCACTTGAGCTCCTGTATTCATTAAGTACTTATAAAAAGGCTTCAGTAGCACATTTTTATATTATTTGCATCTTATGAATGAAGGAGCAAATTAACAATAGTATCTTATTTAGAATCTTGTTAAGATTATAGACATGAGTAGGCTTACCATGAGATCCACTTTTGTCCAGAAAGTTGCTGAGATTGAACAATGTGTTTCTAGATGCCAGGTACTGAATAAACCTCTGCAACACAAAGTTATTTTCTTATCACAGGCTGGATCTGAAGGCTTTGTACCTCCCAGCAGGAAGATTACCAGTCTAGTTCCAGCACACACACATGAAAACCCAGAGTTTTGTCTTAGCCTAACTTCCTCAAAACCTTTTTCATCCATTCAGATCAATTACATTTAATCTCAATCTCTACTAAATATCCTACTGTATACATAAAAATAGAATCTGTGCAAAATAGAAACCAGATTGTGGAAGGAGCAATAAAAATGGTTAATTCTCAAAGATATTACAAAGTAGCATATCCAGGCTAGTCCCAGACTTTTCAATCCAGCAGTCCCCAGTTTCAGCCAAGCCGAGAGTCTGTTTTAATAACAAGGAGGCCCCACATCAAATACAGGGACTAACAGCCTGAAACAGTTACAGAACGCAAATCAGACTATTGGCCAAAACTTGAAATGGAAGAGTAGGACAGGAGTAGAAATTTACACTGTGACACTGGAGAAGTTCATTGCATGAAAACACTTTATATACAGCCAGGGACGAATTGTTTCACAGTCACACTAAAGCTCTTTAAGCATGCTTTTTGTTTTCATGCAGACATACCAGTCTAAACAGGTCAATAACAAGCAAGGGCAAGGAAAATGCAATCCAAAAGGCTATCGGGTTGAATTTACAGCTCTAGGAAGATTTTAACTGTCATGCAGAAGGGGCAGCTATTTGGATGGCATTACGCAAGTGACAGAACATCAACTTTGACTCTAGTCAAAGAGTCCAGGTAGTCTTTAATCCTGCATAGCTCTGTTTTCAGACAGAATATAAATTGTCAACATCCTGGAACGGGCTGCTGCTTGCTCTTATGCTACAGTTTTGTAAATGAAGAGACAGACAATCGGCATGCCTCCAACCATGTTGTTAAAGGTAAGTTTGCTCCTTATCAAGAATCGTTCTTGCCCTTTGTTCTCAGGTCCTTACTGGTTCAGAAGAGATGCCTTTGCACTACTAACGTTTTTGGCTTGCAGTCTGCTCAGTGCCAATGTGGTCTCGAGAGAAAGCTGGTTACACTTACCTCATTGCCATGAACCATTAGATGATGTGTGGTAACTAAGGCTTTGAATACGACCACCCAGCTACTATTTGTTGCTCGCTCAAAAAGTGTATCGGCCATCTGAGGAATATTCACATTTGTTTCATTAGTTGCTTGGATCAAGTCTGTAAGAGAGAGAAAAGGAAGGAGTTAGATGCTACAAATAAGATGAAAAAGTTTGCAGCATGGCCAAGCTCTCAACCCACCAGGCTGCAGGCCATGGTTGTGACAAACAGCAAGTTCAGTGCTTATGTTCTACGTTTAAAAACAACAAAAAAACCCAGAACAAAAACCAAACCCCTGAGATTATATTTGTACATGCTGACAGCAACACTGGTCTGACTCTTCCGTCCAACAGTACTAGCTTTCCAATAATTCTGTCCCAACCTTTCTCCATCTTCATCCCAGATGAAGTTAGGGTACACAACATCACATGACTTTACTGCTTGCGGGTTTTCAAGTTAATTGTGGCAGTTCACTGCCTCTGGGTTAGATGAATGAGTATTATGGAATTCTTCACTTACAGGTAATACATCAAGCACACTGAACCCAGTCACACCAGCAAAAAGAGGTATCACCAGAAAGAGATGCTCCACTCATCTGAGAGGTTAGAGTTTCATCAGCATGCTAGAGCACACCTCCTAGAGTCTCTACAGACCTAGACAGCAGAAGAGTGCGTTCAGGCACGCATTAAGACCTCTTCAACTGTAGGAAAGAAGGCAATGATAGACATCAGCTTATACTGAAGAATAATAGTCTGCAAGCAACTGCACCTTACACAGAAGAAATAAGACATTAGACTGTCTTAGGGAACAAGAATAAAATACAGCTTTGTGTCCTATACATTAGGAATGTGTAGACTTGCACAGGAGAGTACATGAAACTAAAAGTACATGCTTAAATCATAAACAGTAGGGCAGCAAGCTTTCCACTAGCATCTACATCCCACATCTACTGATAGGATCTATGATTTACTACATCACCTGTTACCTACAGACTCTTGCTAGGCAGCCAGCAATGACAAGCTATTACCTATTTTGGAGACACAGTAGCAAACCGCATACTTGCAGCTGCAGGACCAAAACACAAGTGATGCCAGACAGGGCCCTAGCAAGATTTCAGGAGACAACTTCATGAAACACAAAGAGCACAGGATACAGACCTAATTGTAGGGCTGAGGCTTAAAGTTTGAAGACCTAAGTAGAAAAAGTTAAAAATTAAAAAGCTAAACTACTAGACTAAGCGTTATCTGTGTTACGAATGAAAATACTCATGTTTTACTTTCCCCGAGAGGACAGTAATCATTGTTAATGATTTTCCGTGTAATTCTTTCCACCCCACCCCCAGACTAGAAATGTTCATCCAACTATTCAAGTCATTCAGTGATAACAGATTTTCTACCCTAGAAGCAGACAGACTGTTCTGTGACTGATCCCTGCATACCTAAATGATGCGAGTCTGCTGTAAACACTCTACAGGAGTTCAGTTCACCTGGGCAGCAGGGTCACCACTTTACAGACTTGCTTTCCCTCCCCAGCACAGCCCCATATAATGGAGGGCATTAATGCTGCTAAGAGCAGGAAATCAAGGTTCAGGTCACTGTGAAACTACTGATTCTGCCTCTGCAGGGCAAAAAAGTCCAGAGGATGAGTCTGTCTAAACAGATCAATGAGTTGCATCGGCTATTGAGAACTACCTGGTGTGTTCAGAAGCCTACACTGCTGCACCAGAAGCATTCAGAAGTTCAGCAAATTTAATTTTTTTTTTTAATGCATGGCAAGTGATTTTTATGGTTTTTTTTTTTTTTTACTTCTAGTAAATAGACTCATTTAAAGATACAAGAAATCTGTAGCTCTGAGTCAGAAGCCTGTGAAAACTGGAATGCTCGTGTTTAAAATTGTCTTTTGTATGGGCATAAAACTGCAAGTTGTCTTCAGTTTCAGGGCAGTGGAATAATTTTCTGTAATGAGACAGAAGACAAAAAATTATGTGATCTGTTCACCAAGTCTGATTTTAAAATGTTTGTTGTCATGGTGTTTTTTGGTTTGGTTACAGGTGTTGGGTTGGGGGTTTTTTTGCAGAACACCTTCTGAAATGTAAATTTAACTTCTATAATGTCAGTTATACTACCCCTGAAGGAGGCAGTTCTGCAAAGTATTACAGTACTAAAGCCATACTATTGAATGACAGCAGTTCAAGCTCAGAGCTCCAATAATTCTCCTTGATCTTGTTGTATAAACAGGCCAATAATCTTTTATTCTGTACTGCTGATTAATGCTTATAGAAGACAGTGGTTTGTAAAAGCCTAGAAGCAAGTCACAAATGGCTTCCTCACCATTTACCCTGTTCAGAGATTTTACTGCAGATGAAAGCATTTATCCTTAGTATAAGGAAACATGCATCAAATTTGCAAGCCTTTGGTCCTAAATTCCCGTACCTAGCTCACTATGGAAGACAGGTGCTATAAATTGTGTATTCCATCCGTGGATGTTAGATAATGAAACCTCAGAGGAGTCCACCCACAGCAACGCTGGCAACGGAGGCTACGAGGCACCACTCCTATACACTACCACAGCACTGCTTCTGGAGTCACTCAGTCATTTCTGCCTCATCTCCAAAATGCTGGAGGGTACGGCACCTCAGTCTGCAGCTCTGAATGTTTTAGGACAGGAGTAATTATAGTGTGCTGAGTAGAGAGGTATGATTAAATTTAAGCCTACTACTTTCAGTGCACAGAAAAAACCATGCATGAAGACTTTACTCTTCATCTGAGGGGAAAAAAAAAAAAAGGACACGTGGGGCTAATTCTTGCAGAGCTGTTTCCCATTAAGTCACACGACAAAGTTAAGGAATTTAAGCTTCCTGGGTTTCTTTCCCCAATACCATAGAGTCTCAGCTTAACCAACAATTGTCAGCTTCTGGAACAACTCACAAGCTTAGCTAACTTGAACAAACTCTGAGCAGCAGAGTTTGGTGGCTAAGCTAAATTTTAAAACAAGATTTGGCAAAATTAATTTTACGTCAGTGTGGTATGGAAGAATAGGTACAAGGAAAAAGAAAACACATACAAGAAAAAAGAAAATGTAGAAACTACATTTTCAGAAGATACAGATTCTATGATTTACTAGCGCAAGAGAAACTTAGTTTTCAAAAGAGACAATGAAGTTCAGTCTTCTAAGCAAGTCACAGGTGACTTGTTAATACAAAATAGATAATACTAAGAAGTACCAGATGAAGAACAGCCCATCAGAAGCTGCATGACGCAATCTTACAAAGTTGATTCCATTTGGGGTACACACAAGTAGGACAAACAAGGATTAAAGGTACCTTCCTGATGAAGTTCCTGCTACTGCAGGCATCCATGTCAAATACAGTGACAGCTAATCCCCAAACCCAGAAACTGAGCTCAAATACAAATTCCAAGCAGAGTGAGAAATGAGGAATAGTACGGCACTAGCAGCAAGTGCTTTCATCGTGACTTTCACAGAAACGAAGTAGCTGGAGAATGAAGACCTACATACCCTTCATTTGAATCAATTTGTTCACTGTGGGACTAAATTATAATTGCCAAGTCACAGTACATGATTTCTCCTGTTTCCTCTCTTCACATATTGGTAGCTGCTGTTCTGAACACTTATTCAGTCTAGAGATCCTTGTTTAAATTATAATTTGGACTTCAACACACTTTTTCTAGTTAAGTGTTGAGATGCAAAACCAATGCACACAGAAGAAATAAACAGTTGTCAGTTCTTTGACATGATAACTTAAATCTAAACACCAGTCTTTGAACTCTTTGACTAGCCAACTTTTTGACCCAGTCTTACAACATCTGCAACTTAATTAGGGAAGAGAAACAAAGCTAAACTATGATTAACACCTTCATGAATAAAAAGAAAAACCTGCCAAATTGAGGAAGATTGGTAGAGGCTTCAGTGAGGAAGACTGAAGTAAGTTAAGACACCTTAGCTCTTCATGACTTTTTAAAGAGACCACTAAAAGATGTGACTAGTTTTGATGTTTGTTAAGCTCATAAGGCAAAAAAGAGAACACCAACAAAGTTTCAAAATCTTCAGAATTTCAGACTTCTTCAGTCTCATTAAAAACTACTTCCTAGTTTTGAGGTTGGTTTGGGGTTTTTTGGCATTTTGGGGGTTTGTTTTGTTTTAAATGAGAGAGATTATACAACACTTTAAAGAATCTCTCTTATTCCTTTACCTTTTCAGGTTGTATTCTGGATCTGGAGAGGGTTTTTAACCCATTTTGTTTTGGGTTTTTTGTTTGTTTGTTTGGGTTTTTTTTACTCAATTCTTTAATAAACAGACCTGTGATCCCCCATTTCAAAGTTAATTATTCACAATTTACATCTCAGTATGCAGAGAAACAGCAGCAGAGCACAAGACCTCTCTGTTCAGAGGAATATTATTGGTGCCAACTTAAGAGCAGCTGTCATTCCAGGCTGAATTAACATGCGAGCTGCCTCAGCATCTGAGCTGTGTCATATACTCAGTTCCTAAACTTTGCCAAATCTGACAGTAACTCCCTTACAGACCTTCCTCGCTATTACACTGAACACTACAGTAGTCTTCACAAGTTTTCTTGCTTATAAATATTTAAATAATGCCTTGAACCCATAGAAAGGGAAACGCAGGATTGTTCCAAATCCACGCTAGTCAAGAACAGAAAGAAGTGCCTTAAAGTAACAGTTTACAAGCTTCAACCAAAAAAGTTAAATAGGCAAGTAACAGTATGAGTCCTCCCTTGCAAGACACAGAACTGTACCAGGAAGCTACTATATCACTGTGCTAACCAATGCAAGAGCTGAACTTCCAGGTCTACTGAAGACCACAAAAGACTATGGAAAGCAGAACAAAGGTACTGGTTTCTGCTTCTACAATTGCTCATGAGAACATTAGATGATCTCAATGTTGTTGGTTTTGACTATCAAAAAATTCCACAAACAAGAGTCGTGAATTTTTCTGTGGGGTTAAAGTTTACCATCTACTCTTTCTGAGGGGGCAGAATAATGTGCATTACCTTTAGTGTTTACACTAGAGTTCTCTCCTTGAGAGTAGCACAACTGAAAGATGACATTCAGGCCAGCTGCAGAAGCTCAAGTTTAAGCAGCAGCCATTAGGGTTTTAAGTATGGTCTTTAAGACTGATAATTACTTAGTGATGAATATATTTTATGGGCAAAGTCCGAGACCTTACTGACAACTGTGATCCAACTATTCAGAAGAATAAAAGCTTCAATTTTACACAGGAATTAAATATCTGGAACAAGAGAGCTGTCACCCAGAAGATGGGCTACACAAGCTCTCTAGTACAAACATCCTAAGGAAAGCAGCTTTTGAGCCTCACACACGTGAAGCCAGAACACTAAGCAAAGGGGAAAAGGCCCCATGGTCAAAGAATCCTCCCTGGTTTCTTCCTGACCACAGCCAAGCAGGTTCACTGTAGGAAAAACCTTAGTTATTAGGCATGGAATCTTACCCCTGTCCAAAGCAGTAAGAAGCTCAGTCTTGAACCTCATTTGTACAGAACACACTCACTTTGAATACCAAAGAATTTGTCTCAGGCAAGAATACAAGTTCAGCAGAGCAGGGGAAAGAGGAGAAATCGCTGCTTGAATGATCTCTTCCTCTCACCCGGAGACCCTGTTCCAGACCGTCTCTCCACCCAAATCCTGCTCCACAACTAGCTCAACAGAAACATGTATTTTTCTGCTCAAAGAGAAGAACTGAGCAGTTCTGCTTATGTCGATATGAAACGTCAAGTAATTCTGGAGCTAGATGTGCCACTTCTCTATTTTATTGATTTACTGCAAATAGCAGCCAAGCCACAAATTGTTGTACTACTTTTTTTTTTGCACTGTTCTCAATAGTTTAAGATACACAAAATGCCATATGCATTTGGTGGACACCAACTGCTGGTTATAAGGTTAAAAGCAACTGTCTTGGAGAAATGCTATTCCTCAGCTTACTGTAATACAGCATCTTAGATGCCAAACTCTAGGGGAAGAAGGGACATGGCAAAAACCGTAACACTACAAGTATCATTTGTGTTTTGCATTTGACCAATAACTTTGCATAAAAAGGAACTTCTATCCCGCATGGCAAATCTCAGACCTCATGCTACAAGCCATTTGCTTCAGCAGTTCAAACCTGGAAGCCTTAACCAACACACATGTTAATTTAGAGAAGAAACATGAATCTTCTGCCAAGCCTTCAAAGCATTTATTCAATATCCTCTAACAGGTAGATTTGTTCTCTCCACCCATGCAAGCACTAAAGCGACAGTCCCATTGCATCCTATGTCTTGCTGCAAACAACAGAACAAGTTTAAAGGGGGCATACTGTTGCAAGATTATTGCTTAGGAGGATAAGAGTCAGTAAGATCTATTTAATTGACTACCGTAACTGGATACCAGGATTCCAGCTGTGGCCCGTAGTTATCCATCCACGAGGGTGAACAACCCCTAACTTTACCTGTTGGTTATATCAATTCGTAACTCTTATCACTTGGCTGTTTACTGGAGTATCAGTAACAGGATCAACTGTGGCTTTTATCCAGAACAGCACAGCTACTCTAGAAAAGTAAGGATTTCATGTTTGCCACAGCAGTGTGGGGTCATTTACCGTAATCTCTGCACTAGAGTATTTTCTAATCAGCCTTTACATGTTGGGCTGATCTTACACTCCAACCGCATCTGGCAAAGTGGTAATCAACTGAGGCATGGTACATGAACTATTTGACTTGCTGTGCTGCTGTCATTTTTATTCTGAGAAGAATGAACCCTGGTTAGTGCTTTTCACTCTCAAATTATCTACTTTCCTCAGAAAACCATTTTTTTAAAATAAACCTGTAGAAGTGAAACTGTCACTAGCCTATCAACTCTGCCCAGAACAGCAATTTGAAATCCACTACAATCTGAATGAGACTGAAAATATATTGGAAGCAGCCTGATATTTCACCTGCACTACTTAGCAGTTACACATTGGGAATACATTAAAAAAAAATAGGGTGGGGATGATACAACATGCAAGCAATTTCAGTGACATGTTAATTAGCTACAGCCTATATGCTAGAAACAAGTCAGTCAAGTAGGCAGGCTCAGCAGCTGACACATCTAACTTCCAATATCCAGACCATTGTCCACGTTTTTCCTACCCTCTCAGCGGGATTCTTCTGAGAGTCCAGCTATTTTGTCAGTAGGCACCACATGATGACACAACCTTCAGTACAGTCAGCCTGAAAAATAAGCACACAAGGCCAGAGAGCCCAAGCACTCTGTTGAGCTGACAAGCCACAGGAAGCTTAGCATGGGTTGAAATTCTTAACTGGGAACAAAATGCCCACAGCTATGCAGACAGTCTTGTTGAAAACATGGACATATCTGTAGGAAAAAGAAACCAACTGTAATGCAAACCTGTCCGTACAGTCAGTGCAACAGTATGGACGGTATGCCTAGAGGCATACTGAAGCAGTTGCAACTAAACAGCAAGTACTTCATAACATGAGTGCAATCATTTCAATCTATCTTGTCTTGTATCTATTTATCTATAAAGCAACAGAAAAACCATAAGAGTTCCTAAAACCAGACTGCTGTCTCATACGTGAATGCTGTGCTATGAAAAAGGGGTTTTTTGGTTTAGTTTTTTGGGTTTTTTTTAATAAAATGACTGATGTCCTTCACAATTAGACAGAGCTTTACCCTCTCGTTGCTAAAAAAAAAAAACAAAAAAAACAAAAAACAAACATGCCATTCCTTTATGTTCATTCCCCTGTACTACACCATTTAAAACAAAATCCTTTTGCTTCTGCCACACAGACAGGTGAGTTTAAAGTCTCAGAAATTTTGAAAAAACTAACATCAACTACCAGCAGACTATACTCTTCAACATGAGCCTGCAGCCTTTCATATGCTGCAAAAAATATTCTGTTAAATCCAATGGAACATCCACCTGAGATACTGAAGATGCAGTTAGGACTACTAACATTTAAAAAACCTGACAGTAGTAAGTTGCTATCTAACAGATCAAAGTCACCAATACCTTTGGAAGATGGGTTTGCCACTGACAGAAGTCTCCTATCAAGTTATTGATGGGTGGGGAAGTTGGAATCCATCACTCAGGCTCATATCCAGGCAGCAAAGCTTCACAAAGAGTCTTTAACAAAGAGTCAGATCTCTAGACTGGAACACCCAGAAGTGTCAATTAAACTCCTAAGCACGATACGGAGGTGAGTTTTGAAAGGTAGGTTCCCATAATAACTGCCTAAGGTATTTTCAGCTTCCTGATAAACATGAGGAGGTTCTTTAAACTCACCTATTCCAAACACAGCAAATTTTGCCTGTTAATACTCTTGCAGTTCACAAATAACAGAAGGAATTTGAAGTTTAAATCAAGCTTAGCAAAACTAGAAAAACCTCTACGTGGCTTAGAATGAAAGATTAGATCAGAAAGTCACAGGCAAGGCTCACATATACAAATAGCGTTCTGTAAGATGGCAGTAACAAAGCATCACTCATGATAAAATATACATGTTTTCAAAACACTGGCACACTAGATATGCTGACTTCCTCTGGCTTGCTGCCCCTTAGCAGAACGTACATTCTCCTATAAATAGGTTTAGATGCAGCTATAAAACTCAGATTAAGAGCTACAGGCTCAATAACCATACTTCAGATTCCAGAGTCATGCAGCAAGATCCAAACCCAAGTCTCCATTTGAAAAGGTTGGGTTTTAAAACTCCAGGGTTGTTAAAGAACTGATGCAATGATACTTTAAAGCTTTCGTCTATATTCGACCTCTACATAATGAGAAACAGCAGCCTTCAGAGCCAGGAAACAGGCCAGCTGGCTTCCCTCTTTCCTACAAGTCCCACACTCTCTGAACGAGAAGTGAAAGGTAGAGTCCTTTTAAAACCAGTTTGAACTCCCACTTAAGTGCACCTATGTGGGCTCTTCAATTACGTGTAACATGTATGCTCTAGCTAGTGCAGTCCTGCACTGTGGCAAGATAACCGATCACTGCCTTTTTTTGAAGGCCTTCCTCCAAACTTGCATACATTTTAAGAATGTGGGCGACAAGTCAGCATGTTTTATTCATGCTTTGAGCAGTTTTGTCCTCCTCTCACTGCTATGGAGGACCATTTTAGAACATTCTGTAAACTATCAGAGAGACTTAAGAGATATAACAAAACTATGCCAGAGGCACTAGGAGCCTGCCAGCCTCTGCAGGCTAACTGCTGACCATCTGCTATGGAAGCACCCGCTGCCATTGTGTCATCCGTGCCCGTGCCAAGCTAAGAGTCAGTTTGAAGTGATCCACTATACTGTCAGTAGTTGAGCCACGGTCTCATCCCACCTCTTTAGGATGGCAAAGTTTAAGACACTTTCTTGACAAGACACGTTCTTTGGTCCTTTAAATATATGGTAGAACAATCTTGGCTCAAGTGGACACCAAACTCTCCAATTTACCCTTACCAGTGTTTCACATCTCAGCCATAACCTAGTCACCTAAATACCCAGAAACAACTAGCAAAGAACATTGCTTTCTTTTTCATTCCTTCTTTGAGAAAGTAAAGCCACCTTGGCAAAGCACACAGCTCAACTGTTTTGTTAGAGCTCTGTGGCCCAACTACAACACAAGAGCTCCTGCCAACTTGCTTTCTACCTGTGGTAATTTTGCATATTGGCTTACAAACAAGAAAAGAGTTGATTGCCATGAGTCAGACCCAAGCTGCAGACATGTCCTGTCAGCATCTTGGTACATATGAGGGGCAGGTTGTACTTTCTTGGTGGCCTTCAAGCGTGATCACACCTCTGTACTCACAAAATCTCCTCTACAAGAAATATCATAACACATTTGAGTTTCATCAATAGCCAGAAAAAACAGACTCTAGGAAAGGCAACCGACTGACACACCATCTAAGCTCAAATGGCCAGAGTACGGATTACATAAATACACAACATTAGCATGACACCAGGACTTTTCAGCATCCAATCCCTTTCATTAAACTAAGTTAAGATACAGATATAATCTAGAACAAAGCAGGGGATCACATTATCCTGGGCAAGGAGGAGGAACAGAAGGGTATTTAGACTTGGTTCGACAAGTTGTCGGTGGTAATACAGTGCACTGCCATTGCCCGTACTGTGCCTACAACTAAGATGCAAACCTCAGGTGCCCAGTGGATGCTACCATTTGCCAGCAGCCTAGAAAACACTGTTCCAGTATTCCACCTACCTTCATGGTGACATTTCAAGGCTGATGTCCAATACCATTCATGGCACTAGTCCAGATTGCTGGTATATTCCCTCTCCTAGTGGGCTACAGCTCTCAACTGCTTCAGCAAATGTGTTTCACAACCTCAAGAGAAGAATTTTTTATGAGCACAAGCAGCTTACTGGCTACCAGCTATGACTGTTGAATATACCTCTGAGCTCACCCTTGCAAAACTTGCTTTGTATTGATTTTCAGTGTTTTCAAGCAGCTCTGCAGAAGTAAACATGATTAAAATGGCAAGATTATAAGTATTAAAAACAGTTTTAAGGGTCTAGCACATGGTTTGCAAGACTCCTGAAAAAGCAGACTTAACCATACTCCACAAAGTGACTAGCTAGCCTCTGCCAAGTATTCCAATTGCCTTCTAGCAATTGACAACATCTGGTTTATTCAGGTTTTATTTAAGCCACGAAGCTCTCATCCAAGCAAAATTTTGGCCAGTAGGAAAATCAAGCAACCGTGCCGAGTCTGACAGGATGGGATACTCTAATAAGCTTACCAATGAAGCTTCACACTGCAATCTTGCTGGTACTGCTGACTCGGGGGAACAGAAGTACTGCTGCAAACCCTCTGCTACAGATCACTGCCTGCAAATCTACTAGGAAGCCTTCTTCTATCGTATCATTTAGTTGGAGTTCAGGGTTAAGCCCCGTGCTAGATGACCTGTTCTTTCGGCACACTAGACATCCTGCGCTGAGATTCAAACCTTGATATCCTGGCTTCCTTCATTCCTTGCTTTTTTGAAACCCCTCTCTCCAAGCCAGGCAGAATATTGTTCCTAATCTGCATGCCACATGTTGAAGTTTGGAGGTTCAAGTTTCATCAGAAACTCACTGTTGAGACTACTGTATTTCCCCTGGGCACATATCAGAATTTGTGCTTTTCCATCCTTACCCACATCCTGATCTATGCCTTAAAAAGAACCTGTGCCAAAAAGCAACAGGGCATGTTAACTTAATAATACTGTTTGGTACCACTGACTCATCTTTAGACTACAGTAAGACTAAGGGAAGGGATACAATGTCATTCCCCCCACCCACAATTTTTCCCCACCTCCAAAAAACACTGCGGCCAGCTCCTTCAATACCACATGTCCTCAGCTGCCTGAGGAAGATCTCTCCCTTGCTTTGCTTCAGGGACAGGGGTTATATTGGGTGCACAGGGCAAGGTTTTGGCAGCAGGGGGGGTGCTGCAGTTGTGACCTCTGAGAATAGGGGTCTCTTCCACAGGCTGCGGGGGATATCTGCTCCGGCACCATGGAGTACCTCCTGCTCCACCTCCGACCTTGGTGTTCCCTCTGCCATTTCTCACTTCTTCCCTCCTCCTCCTCTGCCTGTCCAGTGTTTTCTGCCCTTTAAGTATGTTTTCGTGGAGGTGCCACAAGCTTGGTGGATGGGTTCAGCTGTGTCCTGCGGTGTCCATTGTGGAGCCGGCTGTGTTTGGCACGGAACATGCCCTGGTCTCTTCTCAGAGAGGCCACCCCTGCAGCCAACACCTTGCCATGGACACCTAATGCAGGGGAAAGGTAAGTAGGGTAGGAAGAACGAAGTAGTCTCGAGTATCTTGAGCATAGGCAGAAAAATACTAGAAGCAGGCATGCCTCCGCTATATTACCATTTCTTCGGAAGTGGGGACTTCTCTTGGGCAGCAAATTCTCCTCTTTGACTACCAACTTCTCCATCCAGCAAGAAGCAGAGAAGACGAATAGCATCCAAAATGCTCTATGCCCTTCAGAGTTATCCTGACTGTCATCTACTTTTAAGCACTTCAAAGGATCCTTCATGGGGCAGAGACACAGAATCACAGACGAACCACACCAACAGAGCACTTTCTTGGAGACTTCACGGAATTCCTCACTAGTGGGACAGGCCCAGATAAGGCACACACAGAAGATGGAGGGTTTGAGAGACAGGCTGGGAAATCAGAGGCACAGATCAAATCAAACCACAGGAACTCAAACTTCAGATTATTTCTTTTTGTTTGTTTAAAAGACGTTCAGTTGCTGCCACCCAGGATCTAAAGGAGTAACACTATGAGACTATTATGAAACATATTCAACTACTAAATAGAAGCGATTAAAACTATGGACTGGTCACTGTCATACTGACCATCTCATGAACAAGGGGCCTCAAAGACAGACATAGCTACTCCATTATCAAGGTCTACTAATGGAAGCCAGTACAGCAGAAAGACCTGACTTGTCCCAGAATTTGTCATCCATGACCTTGACAAAGCACGTTTAACAGAAGGGTCTTGATAACTATTGAAAACAGACTAAGAATATATGCCTTCAGCTGGGGAAAAGCCAAAGGGAGGGAGGGTAGGACTAGTCAGTCTAGCTTTATCAAGTTACACTGTTTGGATGAAAGGAAGTTTAATATTACACTGTCTACCCACTCTTCTGTTTCCTCATCCTCCCTTTCCTTTCCTTAGGCATTGTACCATAAGACAAGTTAAACACAGAACAGTTCAGATGCACAAGATCAAGTGATTGGGCCTATGTTTCAACCTTTGTATCTTAACATTAATGCAAACTTCTACCCAGCTTCAAACATATTTTGAAGAATTATTAGTTCGCCAAGTCTTAGCTTAATTAAAAGGGCAGCCTTCTCTTGGTACTACATGCCTTAAAAACAGTATGGGGCCAGGGGGGGAATTGAAAGTTAATGCCACTGTAATACTCAAGATCAAATAATCCAAAAAACCTTCTTATTAGCTCCCTTAGCCATGACAGACATTTCTGCTCCTATTCAGAGATCTACATGCCTCCAAATGAAGTGAGCCTTCAATACTGTGTTGAGAAAGGACATAGGAGAAGCCCACAGAAACAGAGACTGATGAAAAGTCCTTAACACACACACACACACAAAAAATGTGCTAATCCAATATCCATTAGTGAATTAAAGAAAAGAATTGCTTGCTTGGATTTTTTTCTTTTCAGGTGTGAAAGACATTCGTTGGGGTGACAAGGAGAAGTTCACAATTTAGAATACACCCCAGCTGTGACAACAAAAACCAAGACACTGCATCACAACTGATCTTCAATGCTAACTTAAAGTCAGTTCTCTCGTACATGGAAACTGTGACAAATTACTGCAATACAAGATAGACCGAGACATACAGAAGTAGTTTAATTAGTAAAGTGTGAAGGATTAAGACCAGTTTGTACAGGGACTCCATTCTTGGCAGTTTTCTTGAAGGTACTTCCATGGCCGTAAAGACAAAGCGTCACCTGGACTGCAGAGCAATGCAGTACTCCTACGTCTGCGCTACTCCCGCTAGGAAAGGGCCCCAAGTGCCAACAGACTTGGAACGCTCCCCAAATCACTTCAACAGCAAACAGCTTCTGACATACACATCCAAGTTAACCTTAACAGTCACCGATGTCTAGTGACTCAAGATAGCTCCACTGACCCCCACCTCTCCCAAAAAATAGAGACAAACATATTCCTCGGGAATGAGATAGAGGTTTGTAAGACTAACCTGTGGGATCTAGCAACTTTGTCTTTACTGAGCCTATGAAAAGAGTTTAACCCATTGCTTTTGGTCAACAGCCACTTCTGTTTCAATACTAGGGACCACAGGGATTCAAACTTGTTAGGTCATCCCCACAGTTTGCAGGAGAAAGGCAAAACACTGCAGGAACAAAAGTATCTGTATAAGCAAAATACTGACACCAGCCCCGCAGTTCAGTTACCAGCATGAATTAAACTATAAATTTCCTTTTGGAGCCTTTGTTTGCCAGCCACATACAAATATGCAAAATTAGACTTGGGATGGAAAGATGTTACTACAGATACACAGGTCACCTCCACAGCCACAGAAAATCAAGTCCTGATCATCTGCTTTGTTTCCATGTTTCATGGAAATCTCCCAGCTCTTGATCAGGCCTCTGGAAAGGCCTTCTACCTTATGAGAATTACTTTGAAGAAGTTAGGAGGCACCACATGGTCTTTTTCGAATGCACACTCCAGAACTTCCTCCTGCTGCAAAACAATTCACTCGACAAAATAAGTCAAGGAAAATCCCAGCCATCTTGATCATTTTCAGAAACAGGAACTTGTTACAACCAACTGCAGACGCAACAACCTCACTGGTTTCCAATTCACTTCCCTAAATGAAAGCTTGATGGTCTGTTTCTGAGCAAGATCCTTTATAAAAGGAGCCGAGTTCAGATCCACCTATTTTCCCCTCATCTGTTGTGTGTTTTAACGTTTCAAAGTCAAGTTATTTCCCTTCTCTGAAAGCTTCTCATTGTTGATACCATCAGTCACCCCCATTCAAGGCTGGAAGCTGCCTTTTACTTGCCCCACATAATTAAACCCCCAGTGATGCCTCAACACATCTTTCAGAACAACTCTGAGAACGAAACTTTGATGACATGCACTAAGATTCCCCTCTCAGTTGAATTACCACAGCTTATATATCCTTAACACAGTCCATATATCTCATTCACCCACTCTGCAACAGCCCTTCTCACTGCATGAAGAATCAAGTTTCTAATCCCCACTTCTTCATGAGAATATACTTTCTTCATTTGCTGTATCTAATCATAATTTATTTAACACAACATGGTTAGCTGAGGGAGATGAATCCATACCATTATAGTGAATTTAAGATAACTTTAAGACGACAACAGTTTCGTAAGTCCGAAAGGGTCAGAGCTGTAACATGCCAACTGCAACAGCTTGCCCCAAACCATCAGAGCATCCTAGATTTACATTCCTTTTCTCCCCACAGGGACTTGGGAAACGCATTTAATGCCATCTGGCACTACTTCCAGCAGTTGCTGGAAATTCACTAGTACAAGAGCTGGAATTCAAGAAAATGGTAAATCTCACTAATGAGTATGTGATAGCAACCTAATCATACTTCAGTACTTCTTTAGATGACAAGCCTGTGCAGCACCCAGAGTCCATGCCAAAGGACAGCCACTATGCAGCGTCCGTATTAAAGCCTGTATTTGAAAGCTATGCAAGTACAGAAAACCACACAAAGGTGAACACTTAGCAGCTCGGCTTTTGTTAACAGAAGACATTCATTCTGTTCTCTCCTCCCTTTGTCACATACATACACTCATACCCAAATCATGCTTTTTATTCCTCAGAGCAAATTCCCGAAGTAGTACTCACTAAAGAAAATCTCAACCAAACAGAAAAACCCTACCCCAGGGTCATCTATCATCTTTCTATAACCCTCTGGAACTAATATCTTCTGCAGAAAACATATGAGGACAGGCATGACTGTGCCCCATCCTCACAGGGCTACTTAACTCATGTTAAATAGTTGATCTCTCCATTTAATTTACAAAGCCCAGTTGCTAAGCAGGGCAGCGGAAGATAGGCTGTGTGACATGACACCTGGCCACTTAAGACACTAAAAATTATGGAGTTCCCTAAGGACACAGAACCCCCACACCAATACTAGAATTACAGCTCTTCATAAAGCATCGCTCCAACCATTGCTCTCTGGTACCTGAAGTTTTAATCATCTAAATCCTCCACACTTTGACTCAAACCTTATCTTAAGGCATCGGCAAGTTTTACCTTTCACTCCCTCTCCACATTGTCAAATGCTACTTATCCAACTCGAAATGCAGTCAGCCACATGGCTGAGATCTACCTCCACCTAGCAGTACCTCCTGCATGCACAGGGGCATTGCCCTTTCAGAGGACGAACTTGTAATTTACTCTCTCATCACAACGTATCAAGCCCGTTTTAACACTTATTCACAAGATATAGACCAGAGTTCAAGGAATTTCCCATTAATTCATAGTTATGGGGAGATGCTTCAGGTTTTAGAGCCTGAGAGTATTTTTTCTTTTAAAACATGAACTTGATTTTCACTTTAGTCCACAATTCTGAATGTGCATATCTCCCACTGAAAATACTCTGTCTTTAATGGTACCAGACAGTTAAACTCTCAACTGTTGTACACAGCTTGGAAAATAGAAGGAAAAATGAAATGCAATAGATCTTCCCAGGAAATGATAATTTCTGTTCCTCTTGTGTGTCTTACATGTAGGTGGGTATGAAATGCTACTGGCTTCAGTCTCCCCCACACTCATTTTCTGAAGCAGTACTATGAGCACCAATATCCAAATACGGACCCTCTCCAGACCTTTATATAGCACTGGTAAATTATTTCTACCTCCCTTTAATCCTGCCTATTCCAGATAGTACTTTTCTTTTGAGTGATATATACACACACACATACATGTGTGTGTGCATACATATATACACATACATGCACACAGAGACACAGCATGCTTTCAAATACATGAGTTATGCTTTTTTTTTTTAAGCTAAAGCTTAAACATAATAGCTTAAAGCTATCTAGTAACAGATAGAGTAGGACAGTCCAGAGACAACCTACAAAGTGTCAACAGCTACCAAACAGCAACATAGGAGACATTGGTAACCAAGATGATTTTTTTTTAAATATACAAGAAAACAAGAGAGAATACGTGATATCAAGACTGATGATCTATTTTAACAATGGTTTAGACTCAAGTTAGTCTTCAATCAATGCTGCTTACACCAGCATCTCTTAGGCATATATATGAGAGTATTTAGATATACTGGAAGACGGCATGCTGTTTGCCACTTTAAGGGTTAGCTATGAAGTCATTAGAGCTGAAATCTGGAATTATTTTCCAGAAGTAATACTACCTCCTTTTAAGAAATACAACATCATCAGAATTGTACTTACATGCACTTGCACCAGCATTACTTAGTAACAGCCAGCAGCCAAGAGACTGCTTGGTACAAAACCTGCCGATCTTTACTTGGAAGTATTTCTTACCATGTCCAAAAAAAAAGGGGGGAAAAAAACCACTTTATTTTAGACATTAAAACCTATTGTTGATCTTCTGAGTTCAATGCTGGACAGAGTTACTACTGGTAAACAAGGCCAATTAACATCACGCAATTAAATTCCTTCACCATTCTACTCCTTGGTGTCTCTAAGCAGGGACTGACAGTTGAGTGGGTTGAAAAGCAATAAAATTGTCAAGACAAAACATCGCTGGCTCCACTGTTTTTTAAGAAACGTTTTGACTTCAACCTTGCTCATACACTAACTAGCTAATGCCAGTCCAGAATAGATCACAAATTTATGAGCCAAAGCCACCAGCCACCTTCAATAAATCATGATGCAAACTACTGGACAGCTCATGAAGTTGCTGTCAGATGTCTGGGACCTCTGCAACAGCCCTTAAACTCTCCAAAGGCTGTCCCAACCTACAGCGTAGCATCATCCAAGCACCTCTGCCATTTAAGCACACCATCATCTAAACCTCTTCAGAAGTCTTCTGTGGAGACGGCCACACTCCTACCGGTGCTCGGCCGGCTCCTGGCGTGACATTTGTGTCTATGCCTAGCTTAAGCCTGACCAAAGCAGGTAGCGACAAGCATGTGTCCATTTTTCCCTGTGCCTAATTCCCTCCTCCCCAAGGCATGCTTCGCCCTGCCTTCCCGCATAAAAGACAAGAGGTCATGAGGGGAAAAAAAAAGAAAAAAAAAAAAAATGGCCGAAAGAGCAGTATTATGCAATAATAAGTCATCCTCTGCCGGAGATCTCTCCTAACCCTTACGGTTTGCAAGCTGGATTACAGCAAGCGCGACAGGCAGACGGCCCAAAGGCACACTACAGAGCCCGGCGGGCCGCCTCCTCAGCCCGGGGTCTTCGCTGGGGACACAAAAAGGGATGCTCACAGTCCAGGTGCTTCTTCTTGGGCCCCATCACTTCATGCGTGGTGGCTTTGCAGACGGCTCTGGCTACGGCTGATCCCGTAACGCTGTACTGAGCAGCTGCGATGCGATCTGTCAGCGTCTGACCCGACATCTTCGGCTGGCGTGCCTGCTGCTGCCTGCTCTGCAGAGGCGGAAAACACGGGAGGGGAAGGGGGGAGTCCGGGTTTATCGCCGAGGGGAGGCGGGGGGGGGGCACGGCAGAGCCACGCCCGGACCCACGGACACACACAGCCACA
>JAVJGG010000013.1:9866999-9880165 GCA_035590195.1 Aviceda cuculoides
CCCCGCGATCCCGCCGGCCTCCCGGGGCGGCCTCAACCTACCTGAGGAGCCCGGTCCCGGCGCTGCAGCCCCCGGGTCCCAGCGCCCACCAGGACCCCGGGCCCACCGGCGCCCCCGCCCCCCGCCTCGCCGCCCTCCTCTCGGGAAGGGGCCGCTTCCTCCCCCGCGGGCGCAGCCGGGGGGGATCGGCGGGGGCCGGAGGCTGCGGGGAAGGCGAAGCCGCTGAGGCTTCTTCCCCTGCCTGCCGGGCGGTCCGGTCCTTAACGCTCAAATACTAATGCGCCGAGGGATCCCCAAACCCCACACGCGCTAGATCTGTCCAGAACCTTTTTACGAGGGTGGTGGTGTTATCAGAGATATCCGAAATACCCTCCCGGCAGGGTTGGGGTTTTTTTCTGTTTTCTAAGGTATCCTGAAGGTCCTGCTTACGACGCAGCGCTACGCTAGGGAGGATATATCGCCACAATTTTATGGTGTAACTGACGGCTAACGGAGTGATCTGTGGAGTCCTGAGAAATGTGGTGTACAGCTATGACCGTAAATTGGCCGAACTTAGTTTTGGAGTGAAGTGGCTTAAGTGGGTGGGGTCTAAATGGAATGGCACTGGTAGCAATTACTTCGAGCTGCCGTTTAAACGAATTTCAGAAGACGATGTAAGCCAGTTTTACTAATTAGCTGAAGGAAACGGTATGTACAGTCAGTAGTGAAGATTTGTGCTTATGAAGTGATAATTGGGTTGTGTTGCATGCAAAGACGCAGGGCACCATTTTCATTTATTACGCCAGGAGCAGAATACTGACGAGGGATTGTGGTCTGTGACAGCGTGAAAAAGCAGCTTTTTTATTACTTCTTTTTTTTTTTACCTAACAGCCAAGAGATTTTAAAGTCCCAGGTAGCCTGAAAGCTTGGGAATCCTGTTAAAGCAGTGCTCCAAAGTTCAGGTTACCATTTCTATGGAAAATCTCTTCCACAATAACTGTTCAAATGGTGCCTATGTCCACTGAAGGAAGATGTTCGAATTTTCAGGATTTTGATATTGGTTATATCTTTGTTTTTGCAGAGCAGACAGGGGCATTTGGATGTTGAGGTTCAAATGTTTTCTTAAATGCAGTGTTTCAATACATCGAGGGATTTCTTTTCAAAAAACATATAAAGCATATGTGACTAACTGCTAGCAATAAGCGTTAGGGGTCTGCAAACTTTGAATGTTCCCGTAAGTGAGACTCTCGTGTTCCAGTATTGAGAAAGTGTCCGTGCTTCTCACCTCTGTTCAGTAATGAGTAGCAAATGAATAAATGCTGGAGTTGCCCAGAAAGATAATATGACATAATATGTGTTCTTTAGCATTACTATAGTCTGATGTTTGAGTACAGACAAATTTGAGTAACATTTAGAAATCATGTTCCGTTTACCACAGAAATGTTAACTTCCACTCCTAGAAATTCATCATTAATGGAGTGACTTGGGGGAGCCAGAAGCATGTCTTAGCAGAGGCACACACACAGGTGTTCCCCTGTACTTCACAGGCGGTTATTGGGGCCATAGTGCCAATTGATTTCAGAGCAAAGAAACAGTTGGGATCTACAGATACTTCATGTTCCATTACTGGCATTAAGAGTAACTCTGAACTCTTCTTGGGAATACTGACAGGAGTTTAGAATGGCTTCACTTTAAAAAAGACAGGTTTCTTTTTAACTGGTATATTACAGAAGAAAACAAATTACAGAAACCGTTTTGGAGTTTGCTGATGCCACCCAGCAGAAATTTAGAGTAGCTTTACTTGCCACAAGCAAGACAGTTTTCAATTTTATGCTAGGCAAAGTATTTAATTGGTGATGCAACTTTTTGTTAATGTCTAGTGTCCATCTTCAGTGTGAAGGTCTGGATACTTTCTGAACTAACTGCATTGTTATCAGCAGTTTCTGTCACTGAGATTCTCAGCTGTGTCACCAAAATCTATGATTGTTAATACTCGGCTCATTTTATATCTTCGTATTGTCAAAATATTTAGGCAAAAGATAAGCCGGACACGTTGTACTATTGCCTTAAAATTTAGGTATTGCAAACTGAATTTAAATGCAAAGAATAAAGAGATCCTCCAGTATTTTGGTTATAAGCCAGCAGGTGGCCAAGTCGTGATCTGGAGTAGGCAAAGGGCCAAATTGCAAGATTGCAGTTACAGAAGCTTTTTTAAGATACTAATTTATCTGCCATTACTTGCATATTCAGCAACAAATAGCCAGTGTCATGAGTAAAAACCACTATGAAAATTTGTCTTATTTAAATCTGTATCATGTTTGGGCAGTATTGCTCTATTCAGGACTCCTCTATTTCTTCTTAAAGTTGGCGGATGGACTTCCATTGACTGGTGCACTGATTTCATTGAGCAAAACCGGGATCACTTGACCATGAGAGGTTCAAGAGGTATTTCAGATAAATCTCATTCTCGAGAAGCATGTCGTCTGAATTTTTGACACATGATGATCTTTCTGAAAGCCTAAGACGCTTTAAGCAGGTGAGACAAGAGGAAGACATCAGTACTTTTAAAATTTGGAGTGGAGGAATGTGACCTACTGAAGCTGTATTGCTTTTGGATTTAAAAACAAGAACCACCTCCCCCCCAAAATAACCCAACTCCACAAAACAGGAATTCAGGTTTGTAATAAAAGCCACACAGGAAATAGGAACCATCTTGAATAAGGGGAGACCGTGGAGGGAGCTGCCTGGGCCTAACTAGGTAGGGGCTTGGGGTTACCATTTGATAAGGTAGTTTTAGACTCAGCTCCTGAGAAGTCACTTGGTGTGCTGGCTCTGTGAAACCCAGGTTCACAGCTTGGCTGGTGGGGATGCAGCGGGACGTCTAGATGGGAGCCATACAAGCAACTGGAAAGGGTTCTTGCTGTTAAGAATAATCCAGAATTGGGGTTTTTTTTCTTGACTGTTTGTAACTGGGCTTTCAACTTCATGATGAAGACCCTAAAGGAGAGGAGATGTATTAATGACAAGCTGAACAGCCATTTTGAGATAAATGCTGAAAAATACTTCTTACCTGAACTTGAAATGAGAACAAAGAGTTGGTCTGTGTTAATCTCACGTTCAGGCACCCACGTGGAGGGAAGAGGGCATGTCTAGAGGCTGATTCGTCGCAGCTCACACCTGAATTCTGCACCAGAGATGCCCATGTCTCAGGTGATGAGAACTCTATTCCATGCACTTCAACTTAGGCTTTTCTCACCATAGTCCTGCTTTTTCTGTTTGTTTCCCAGTTTTTCCTCCCAGGTCTTCCAGTTCTTCAGCCAGCTTTGATGCCCTTTCCTCCTGCCCCCCCCAGCCCAGGCAGAGGTTCAGACCCCGTCCAGTTTATGCCCAAGCCAGCTGCAGCCCCAGCGCTGCTGCTTTGCTTCTGCCTCTTGCTCTTGGGGCCAGTGGTACAAACAGAGCTGCTGGAGAGCCTGTCTGTAACCATAATGATAGCAGCAGTCCCGAACAGATCTGTTTAGCTCTGGGAAGGGGGAGAAAAGGACTTTTCAAAGAAGGAGCATCCTCCTGACTTTGTATCAGGTTGATGGAGCCAGGTAGGTTCTCCCGCAGTGTTGTCGTTCTACGGCACATGCAGCAGAAGTGGCAAAACACCGGTAGGTACCCAAATCAAGCAATACCCAGGAGTTTCTATGCTTCTGCTGTTAAATATAACCTCGTTGCTTGGTCTTGTGCGGTTTCCATCCACGACAATTCATTCGGCCTCTGCACTCGCTCTCCTCAATGGCGGTTGTTCCAGTAGTTCCTTTGGTTACTGTGATAAAAAGCACCAATGAGAAATTAAAGCAGGTTGTCAATTTTCCGGTCAGAAAGATGGCCCGAGAAGGACGTAGCCTGAATGTGTTCATACATCCCAAGTAGGCTATTCATTAAGTATTGGGGAACCACTTGAATTACTGAATCTAAGAGAATAACAATACACAGTGGTAAGGATACAGGCTAGGAGGTGTGAGTACATATTCTGCATCCCACAGGAAATGCCTTTTTTGTGTGTTTGAAGAACTTCAAAAATCAAAAACATAATTTGGATAAGGTAGAGAATTAATATGAGAGAGAAAGTTACCCAAAGAATAGCTAACGGGCTCTTTTACTGGTTGCTAAGTCATGTCAAACCGAGGTCATGCTCTGCAGAATACGGAGCGATCGGAGTGTTGCGGAGTTGATGATTACAGAAAGGTGATAATTGGCATGTGTTGTGCAGTTCTGTACAGAGCAACCAGCTATGTCCCTTCCCCTTATCCAGCGTGCTGGTTCGCACAAGGACAACCTTAAAATCTGTATAATCTTAGAGAACTCTTTTTGTCTGATGCATCATCCACATCACAAGGATAACTTTTGCTGCTGGAGTAGCTTTTGGATTGGGTCTGGGAATAATGCCAAGGTTAATAGACCAGAAGTGGGACAGATGGGCACACATATCAGAAATGGGACAAAAGTCCTGTAATCATGAAAGTCAGTACCCATGAAACTCCTCACTATTTGGTATTGATTTTGGTAATTAATTTTACAATCCTGGTAGAGCCTCCAATGCAGAAGTCTGGAGTTATGAAGTATATTGCACTTCTACAGAACAGACTCAAGCTAGACTTAATTTTTATTTTTTTTGTCACCTTTTCTTTTATACTGAGCACTACTCTTATTCTATGGATTTACAAGTCTGTGTACCAAAAGCTGCTTAACTTGCTGCTTTTATAGGTAATGTGTATTCTAATATATTCAGTGTAGAAATAGCAGCTTTATATTGATATTAGACAGATGTGAGAATTAATTTAAGAAACTCCGCAGGTCAGCTTAAATGCAAATATTTAATATTCCATTGAAGCTGCTGATAGCGGGAAGGGGAACATCTGTCAAACAATTTAGGTGAAGTCATGCTAGGCTTCACAGCCATTAGCATGAAACAGATTTGCAGGAGTGTATAGAAACAGATAATTTACTACTAATTAACTTTTAAAATTTATTACTCATTGGCTAATTGACGGTCCTGTCTTTGAACACAAACTAGTTCTGAAGGCATCGATGACAGCTGCATCATGTCCTCAAAGAGGGAAGATGCTGCCTGAAATAAAGTCCAAATTTCATTTCTCCGTGTGCCGTATTTGACAAGAAGTCGTGATCCATGGAGCAGACAATGGACTTTTAACCTGCCTTGGCTTTGTGGTCATTAAATTTTTTTGTTCAAGCCAAAGCAACTTTTTTTTGGTAAAGGTGCGCTATTTTGTTATTCATCCAGACAAGGTGCCAACATTTTGCTGTCAGTGGTGGATTGCTGTTGTATTAATAGTTGCAATACTTGTACAATTGTAATAATTATATTTTAATACAATTGCAGTTGTATTCTGGCTATGGCCGTCGTGGCCAGGGGTGCTTCATTGACTGTCACTTGTCCAGCTTCTGTCTGCTCTGCCGCTGCAAGCCTGACGCTGCTGTAGCTTACACCGAGGGCGAGCAGCGCAAGCGGCTGAAACTACGGCCGAGAAGCAGTTGGCCATGATCTGCAAAGGCGAAAGCTTCTCTATGCTCTTGCAAAAAGAAAAGCCGGTCAAGAGAAGGCCATTTCGTTTCTTTGCTGTGCCAAATCAGTGAAGCACAGCTGCCGCCCTGAAGCCTAAGGGTGGTCTCTCACCTACTCGTCTGGCTCTTGGCCGCACATCTGGGTGGCAACCCGTAAATTTCTGTAGAAGTGGGGCTGCCATTAGACGGTAACTTTAACGTGCTGAATACTTTTCGGTAAATTATGTGCATTTACAGCATGTTTTTATTTTACGTGTTGTCCAGTATCCGCAGGAGCTGACAGACAGAGAATGTTAGGCAAAAGCTTTTAAGACAGTGGGTCTTCAGTGAAGGCCAGGGAGGACGACCCACCTCCTGTTCAAGACCTCTGCCAGGTGATGTGAGCTGCTTATTTGAGCTTTTCGGCACCCTGGAAGCAGGTTTTAGCCAAACAAGAACTGGGAGTATCGTAGAAAGAAGCTGAACTACGAGGAGAAGGTTGCTGGTGTTCGGCATAATGCATTTTCCCCACTGTCAGTGGAAGTGTGGTACCATCCAAACCTCAGGACTGAGCTTTCGACTACGTACCCCATGTCCCGTCTGCTGCTGCTCTAGGCTCAGAAATACACAGCTGTACAGTAAAGTGACAGCAAAGTATTGTCAAAGTCTGCTAAGAAATTTCTGAAGTTATAATTTCAGTGACAGGTTTGTTCAGTAGAGGTTCAATAGATGTCAGTTACATGTCAAATAAAAGTAAAATTTTCAACCCAGAGGGTAGAATATGTTTTAAGCAAAACAAGATGAGCATGTATTGAATAGGGCAAGGAGATTATGAATTGTAATACCTTATGACCAAATGCAGCCTCTGTTCACTTGAAAAGAAGCTGGATTAGACAATTAGACACATGAATATATGCTAAAACTTATATATGCAGATATGTATATCATAGTGATTTCTTATTAAACAATACTTTCTTTCTATTAAGCAATACTTAATCCCTAATCTTTTAATAGTTCTGGTATTTTCAGTGCACATTATAATTTTGCTAAGGCCTCTGAGCATAAAGCTCAGTCTGCTAATGCAAGACCAAATTCTTCAGCTATGCTTTTGAAGCAGTAGTGTGACTGGTATGGCTTGGTATGTTCTCACTTCCTACTCTTCCAAGCTTGAAGTTGCTCTTTAACTGAATCTGTCCACCCACAGGATGACACTTTTGATTGTACTGGCCTCCAGTGGCAACCTAAGGGCCATTTTGGTGGTGGGATGTAGTCAGTCAACTCCTTCTTCTTCACTTTATGCATTATACATTTAATTGGTCTTGCACAGCGTTGACTGTGTCACAACCATATAAAGGACTAAGCCCTTCTGATTTTGGATTGCTTGGTAAACTGGGATGATTACCAACAGTTTAATATAGTCAAGTGCATATATCTAGAAGCAAATCCTATAAGATTACTTGCTGGAGAGCTTTTACTCTGAAAAAGGATTAGGGGTCATAGCAGGCAAACAACATATTTGAACTTCCAGTGTGATGCTGGGTGGAAAGACCTGGTCAGACTTATGACTTTATAATCATTTACCACCAACAGGACCAGGGTGTGATTTTCATTTCTATGTATGGCGCGGAGGACACTGGCACTACAAGACTGCTTAAATTGTGATTTTCATGTCCCCTTTAAAGAATTTTGAGAAAATGGACTAGAGTGTTAGGAGGTTCTTTCTGTGCTCTTGATAGAGAGGTCCACGTATCCCCTCATGACAGACATATGGACTATGGCTGTAGGCTGCTTGCCATGAAGGGGAAGAATTTTTCTCCTCCAAATTAGCTAAATCATTTGATAAAAGAGGAAGCAGAAGAGGACAAATACTTCTCTTTGTCAGGAGCATCTATAAAAGGCAGGATTTTATTTCTGGCATTTTTTTTCTGCCCAGCTGTAGAGGTTGCTATGTTTCTGTAGAGAGTGATGCATCCTTTTGCACAGTACGGTTGGTTCGAGCTGCCTCCAAGCCAAAAGAGAGATTTTCCACTGGCTCTCACGGGGGCAGGACTGTACTCAGGCTGTTTGCAGTCTCCAGTCCTGACACAGACAACTGCAATGAACAGTGACAAATGTAAGTTCTCCTGCCCATTCCTTAGCTCGCTGTGCAGCCTGATAATGACAACTTACTTGGAAAAAATGTGTATTCCAGCACAGGAGGAAAACTGGCCACTCCTGTGTTTGCACACACCCCGTGCAGGTGAGTATTTGGCATAGGGATTGCCCAGTGCAGCCCTGGTGCTCGCTGCTGCTCTTCCTCCAGCAGTTCTGTCCAGTGCACATAATGCGGCCGTGTTTGCTTGCCTATGGGGCATTCTCCATTTCTTTTCTTGTATCTTCTGGTTGTGGGATGATTTTTTCATTTCATCAAAGCTGCTTATACTTGAACAGAAATCCAGAAAAGCGGTCCTTGAAAATCAGGACTATAAAAATCAGAGGCATGGATTTGCCACTGGAGGTGGCAAATCTGACAGGTGAGTTCATTTTATTCTTAAGACCATGGTAGGAATGTTTCCTTGTAGGCTACACTGTTAGACTATCACAAGAAAGCATAACTTCCACAGCAGCTGCAGGACCTGACTTTTGTTAGTAAACTAAAACATTACTTAAAGAAAATGTGTCAAAGTTAATTTCTTCTCAAGTTTTGTCCAGTTGGGTAAGAACAATGTCGACTGCTCAAAATATACAAAAATACACAAAACATGAAAAGAGGTGTTTAAACATCGTCTTTAACTAAGCTAAATTGTGTTTATCCTGCTGCTGTAGAATACTCACTCTAAGAAGAAAACAATTACCTGTTAATTACTTTGTGTTCAGAAAAAGAGCCAAACATTTCCTGATGCCGCATTGAGTTCAGCCTATGAGAAGAAGCAGCCCAACATTACTGAGATTTTTCAACCTTTGTTTATCTATCTGATGAGACAGCTATCTGTTTTCTAGAAGTGCTGAGTGCCAGCGCTCTCCTTGGAAGTGGTGGTACTATGAGTCTCTTGCAGCTCTGGAAAGTGGTGTTGTTTTTTTAAGATCCAAAGATTGACAGGAGCAAGTTATTGACCCTACCTCAGATTAGAAATGACATATGCAGGAGCTAATATTGTGCTAAATTTGGGGTGAAGTGGAGAATTCAAGACTAGAACTAGAAAATGCGATGCTGTTAAGCATGCACACTTACATATGCAGCATACGTGGTTTAATCAAGAAATGCTGCTTCCAGTGGGCAGAATGGTGAAAATGATCTCTAGGAGGAACTGTGATAAGGCAAGGGGCTTGATAATCAGATTCTCCCAGAGTGAGGCGAGCAAAAGAAAGCATAGTAGAGCCTACAAGAGCAGGAAGCTAAAGACGATTACAAATTCTTATGCCTGAAAGAGAGGAGCAGCCTCTAGAAGCAAACATGGATCAAGACCATGTGGACAGGGATTGCCTGTCTGACCGTGTTTACTGAGCTACTTACTCATATCCCTGGGTATATAATTAAGTGCTTATATGGAAGACTTCAGTCTGAAATAATAGCTGATCCAGATCTAGCATGAGTCTCATTTCTGTGTGTTGCTAATAGAAAAATTATGGCCGTTATTGAATAGCATTGATTGTTGACATTTTTGCTTTACAATGTACTTTGCTTTAGCTTCCATTTCTAGGGCTTCTTCCATTCAAAGAACTCCAAGTACTTCACAAATGCTAATTTAACCTCCTGACTTCACTGTGTGGAAGGTAAGTATTATTACCCCCAGTGACTGCCTTCTCTTTATGTCGAGGAAGTGCTTACCGCATTGCTGGCACTGCTAGAGACCTTCTATAATAAGCTGTTTGCAGCGCTAGAGACCTAACTAAGGAGCAAAACCAATAAAGGGCTATCTTTGTTCAGTGTGAAAAATTCTGCTAGTAAATCTCTAAGCAGTAAGTTTAAAAATGGGCAGGAAAATGCAGCTCGGTGAAAAAAATTAATTAAAAAGGGCACAGCAACGATGTCGTGGAGAAAATACATATGCCGTGTTATACTCCATTTATATTTTGGTGTACAAACAGTATGAATAAGCACATGGATGCATGTGTGTGGCTTTCAGCTGGGTAAATGGCAGTTAATGAGTCTTACGGCTGTACTTAACAGGGGAGAATACGGAAGTTTATCCTTTTGCATCTTTTTTGCTTTTAGTGTCAGACTTGGCAGATCAGGGCAGAACACTCAGTATTTGTGGGTGTTTCATCTTCATGAGTTTGAGTGGGACTATTGTAGAGGGAGGCTAACCCACTACATAATGCTAACATATTTATATTTATATGTCTTTTCAATGGTTAATGATATGCATTTATGTCTCTTCAGTAAGCATTCATAGCAATAAACAGCCTATTCTGTATGTCTGGATTAGACACTGCCCTTTACTTACACTGAATTTCACTGGAATTATAAAGCTATTTGATAACTACTCATGAAAAAGACAATAGGTGCATACCATTACTTTAAACCTGGAATGTATGCATTTTACATACATTAATAGTAATATCATCGTTAAAGAAATTGATTTTTTGGTAGGGATGAACTGTTCTTTCTCTCTCAAGGCTGACTGATGTTGGAGAGTTCCCCGAATCCGTTATGAAAGTTTGATATCCAGACTGCTTGATAGTAATTCTGATCTCTGATAATGACCTTGGAATAGATGTAATGAAGTGGAATAACTCATTTAGACTGCATCTTGTCAACATCATTATTAATTTAAACCACCCATTTTTGAAGATTAAAAGTAGCTGTTGACGACCTACATTGGCAAAGAACTGCGAGGAATAGTGGGGCTGGATTTCCAGCCTGCAGCCAATCCTTTCATACCACTTCTGCCCCATAAAGGATCTGGAAACCTATCAGGATCATCCCACAAGTATTTCTGTTGGCAGAACCCCAATATATAAATGGCACACTGTCTCTTTCCAGCCCTTGGGTAGGAAAGATGGCTGATCTCAACCATGAATGACAGTAATGGAGACACTGCAGCCCTTCATCATGGTTTTTCTAACCTATATCAGGCACCAAAGAGAATTTTAGTGGTCACTGCAATGCATCAAACAGACCATAGCTCAGCCGTATTGATGAAGCTAGGCCTAAATTATGTGGTAAGCCTTTATTTAAAATGCCAAAGCAGTTTGTAGAGTTAATTCAAACTCTTAGAGCTGACTACAGCATTTAGACTGTTTAGATGATATGAGACAACGCAGGAGTGGTCCTGCATGCTCTGATTTTCAGTGTGTTGGTTCTTCACTGCACTCAGACGTCCTTGAAATGTTACTGAACTGCCTCGAAAAATTCTGAAGGAAGAAAAAGAACTTTGCTCCTGTATCACTGGCTCACAAACTGGGAAACACAGAACCAGAACTCTTCAAGCCTACTTTTCTCTTGTGCACTGGCAGCAAAAGATCATGAAGTAACACCTCTTTACCCAAATAAATCAGATGTAGGCAGCCTTGCCCATGAATCCCTCACACACCTACAATTCTCTGTACTAGTTACCTCAAAGAGTTAATGTCTGATTGCCTTGTTTTACAGTTGAGCCCTGCTCTGGCCCAGTATTCCTGTAGAAAGTTTTCATATAGATGCTTTATGAGAGCATGGAATGTAAGAGGAGGGCGTATAAAAGTACAAAATATAAAATGCTAAAATTTGACAGATTTTCTGTATGCGTTTGATGCAGATGTAAAAGTAGAACCTCGGTCTTACAGGCTTCATTCACAATCAGTGGTCTGAATTACAAGTGTAAGACCTTGCACAAAGGCTCTGTAAGAGTGACCTGATTCTTCTGAGACAGAGTGGGGTTAAGGAAGACAGGAGTCTTCAGGAAAATCAAGCACATTCTCTTCATGATGCAAAATCCCCCACAAATGCAGGAATCTGAAGAACCCGGATACAATAATATTTTTTTATTACCATTTTGTCGTTCGCATTGTTGCAGAGGTTTCTCAAAACTTTCAGAAATTTCTCTATTCGTGGGTCTGGAAGTCAGGTTTAATTATAACCTTTGCTGTCAACCCTGGCACACAAAGCTATACGCAGATAAAAATTCTCTTTGAAAATCACTGAGCCATCTTTAAGTTTTGCACTGAAGTTTGCTGATATTGGACAATTGGATGAGGTGGATTCTTCACAACTGCTAAGCACAGAGAGTCCATAAACTCGGTTCTGGCTCATGTTCAATCCATGACAAGAAGAAACTTCTTGTGGTATTTTAAGGGAAAATTATATAGCTGAGATATCCGTTTGAGTGCATATGCATCTTCAGGTTATGTTTTCTTTAAAGGAAGGATAACTAAGCGTTTCTTCTCCACATAACATATATAGCAAATAAAGAATTAGCTAATCTTTTTCTCTGGGTTTGGATATATTCCAGCTTGGGTCATTATATTTCTGCTCTCCCAAAAGGACAATACTAAATTACAAAAATTCACAGCAAAGAGAAAATAAAATAAGATATTCTTAAAACAATAATAAAACCCTCAGTGAACCTGCTTCAAGCACTCACTCAAGAGACAAGTAAAAAACCAGCTACTTAACATTTCATGATCTAAAAAAGATGTCATACTCACCTTAAAATCAGTTGAGGATACTTTGGGGATAGTTTCTTGAGAGGAGGTTACCTAAACAAGGAATACTTTCATGTTGTTTTTTACAGTACTTAACATGTAAATATTGTCTTGAAAAGAGGAAACAATGTGAAATTTCCTTAGAAAAATAATCACTGGGAAAAAGCCCCAAACAAACAGAATGGGTAAAAAATGAAAGCTAGGCACTTGTAACTGGGGAAGCACAAGATCACTGCAGAAACATCGCAGTTCTAACTCAGAAGGGTGATGTCCTTGTCTTTGGCCGTTTCTATATTCTACAACCTTCTTCAAAGTTACGTGTGGTTTTAGTTCTCATTTACACTCCTGTCATCATTACAGCAGAGTACATTGCGCTGGCAATACCACAAGTTTGAAGAGGTGGAGATCTAGCTCTAGGAACGTGATTCATTTGTTAAAATGTGGACATCTATCTGAGCTATTTATCTGCTTTCTAGACAAGAAGCGGCAATCCTGAGGTACAATCCATCTTATAAAATAGATGCCTTCATAAAGATCAGATGAATCCCATGTGTTTCTCTCTGTCAACAATAAAGGAAAGAAAGATAATGAGCTCACACACAAGTACCCATGGTGTGGGCATCTAAAGTGACCTAAGATGAATCTTAGTTCCAGTTTCACCAATTTAATTTAAACTCTGTGGCCTTTACTTCCCTGTTGTTATTTCTGAATGAGTGATGTGAAGCAGAGATGATGGGATAGGACACATGACGAATATTAGCTCTGGAAAGCACATAACATACTGGAACCTTTCCAGTGTCTTCATATGCTTCTGCCAGGGATTTGAAGAGTGTCACCAATTCCTTACAGCTGACAATTTCAGAGGCTGCTGAAGTGCCGGCTGAACACCTGGTCTTCAGCAATAATAAAGGCTCCAGGCTGTATCAGAGGTCTCAAAACCTGAGACCTGCTGAGCTGCTGGAAATACTTCAGATCATCCTTCTTCGCAGTCCTCTTTTAAAAGGAAAAGAGATTTCGGGGGGGGGGGC
>JAVJGG010000013.1:9890226-9901747 GCA_035590195.1 Aviceda cuculoides
CAAGTGAACCCTGACATCGAATCTTGTTAAACCACTGTCTCATTTACTATCAAACTTGGTTAAATCGCTGGTTTATATCAGTAAACATATTGCTGCTTCTTTCTTACAAGTGAAGTGCGTCACTCCATCTGCGACAGCTGCATGAGTAAACATCAGATGATTGAGACTATAGATATGGATCTGTAGACAATTTTTGAGTCATTTGGCTATTTAAATAATCAGTTAAAATATCCTTCTTCTTTTAAATTCACTAGAAGCTCCCACAACCTGAACTGACTAACTGGCACTGCAGCCATTAGTTATGTCAGTAGAAATCATTGGTGCAACAGTATGAGTAATTGGAGGAAATTCTGAGGTCTGTTTTATATAGAGACTGCACCAGCTGGTTGTGTGTTGTCAGTAGCTCTGAAAAGATAGCAATACAGTCAGTGGGATTCAGCTCCAGGTCAACACACCTGAATTTAAGTGCCTACCGTTGCCCACACAGAGGTGTCTAGAGCCTTTTGAACATCCCTTGGGTGTCCTGGTGGGCCTCTGGCTCCTGCTGCAGAAGGGTTTGAGTCTCCTGCAGGTCCTGCTGTCACGCCTGGCAGCTCTGTGTGGATGAGTGAGATACACAAAGGCATCTCAAATAGCACAAGGTGCCTGTGCATGGGTGCCGCATCCCACTCGTGCCCTCTCTCAGTGGTGGTGGGAGTTTGCATGCTTGGCCCACACGTAGACCTAGATATGCAGACATCTACATGCCGGCGTTTGCGTCCTTCCCTGTACGTCACCTAGGAGAGGGACTCATTTCAAGAGGCTGTTTAGACATACCCAGGGTTGGTCCTAGCCTTGGTGTCCCCTAAATTTCTCCAGAGATACTTTGGGAAGCCTCACAGCTGTCCACAAACGCAGAGTCAGACAGCGGGACTGAACCAAGAGGGAGGAGAGAGGAGACACAGACCTCTGCCTTGGGACGGGGAAGCTCTCCAGGCAGCGCCGGGTTTGTGCACGTGCCCTTGCCGGCAACGCTGGCTGCTCCCCCCTCCCAGAGGAGCTGCTGTAGGGACGGAGTCGATAAGCTGCACTGCTGACGTTGCTCACCAAGAGATGGACACGCAGATGCGCCGCAACATGGCCGGGGGCGAACGATGCTGCCAAGGCCTCTGCTTAGCCACGCGGCAGTTTTTACGTCTGAGAGCCGTCTTTGCAAAGCGATGGGCATGGCCAGACAGCATCCCCCAAAACAACACGACGCGCTCTGGCCGTGGCACTGACTGCTGCCCGTCCTTGAGGAGGAAGGGGGTGACACGGCAACTGACGTCTGTGATGAACACATCATTTGTGTAGAAAAACAGGTGCTGTATCTTCTCCGGCACCATGTCTCCTTTTCTCCAGTAAAGTTTCCTAACTCCATACCCCAAATTAACACACTGTGCTTTGGCTACAAAGGCCAATCTGAAAAGTACTTAGTAACTCCAGAAGCTATTAACAGCCTCTCGGAGCTCACTGGCAGCGTCCAACAGCTGGCAGAGAAGTGAGACATGAATATCCATAGATGTATTTATAGATGCATTGTGTATCAGTGTGGTTGCTGATCTCATTAAAAGACATCTGCACGCTTGCCTTCCTGGAATGATGCTGGGATGTGTGACCGAGTATCTGGCCGTAGATGGCACCAAACAACCACGAGCGGAGCGAACCCTTCTCGCTGCTGGAGCGCCCGGCTGAGGCTGCAGCCTGTCTGCCATGAGATGCTAGAAATGTCACAACTTCTTCTTCCAAGACACGATTCTGTATATCCCCCCCCCCAAATCAAATAGCCTTTCTGAGCTTCACAACTATTTTTTCCTGTTTAATTCCTCCCAGTCATATTTTTTTTTTAAGTACAGCAGGACAAAAAAAGCCCTGCCACGGTGATGGATGTAGAATGTTGGCACTTTGAAAGAGCATGGGAAGGGACCGTTGCTGCTCTGAAGACCTAGCAGTCTGATTAGGCTGTTGCATAGGATTGCATGTCATGAAGCCTAATTTTTGCTTTTGCAAGCAGTTAGGTAAAGTAATCCTATTCAGAAACTGATGAAGCTCTGTCTTAATATCTAATTACTGCTTTTTATTCCCACAACAGTTATCAGGATGGTGTTCTGCTCCTGTGCCTCTCTGAAGCTTAGAAAGGTTTTCAATTCCAGCTTAGATTCATTTGTGGACATATTATCCTTTTTATTCCTGTACCAACATTGTGTTTTAGTTTAAATAGCTCTTCTCCTTACCTGGTATTTCATGCTCCACAGAGCTTCCCATCAGGCCCATTAGACTGTGTAACTCCCAGCCACTTGGTCACAGGCTTGGGAGGAAGACTTGTGCTCTTTTAACCTTTACCTCCCTACACTGAAGATATGTCCAGAGCTTTTCCTTCCTTGGCTCCCAACAAAATGCCCAGCTGCTGTTGGGGCTAGAGCATCGCAGCCTGGGTAGAAGGCTTAGAAAGAAGACATCAGCTTGCTGAGGGCCATCCGGAGGGCATGAGCCGGATGAGAAAATGAGGGGAAAAATGAGTAAGGAGTAAACTTGCAAGGAAAGAAGTGAGGGGATGGGATCTCTGGAGAAGGGGCGATGGGGTTGAGCAGCGGTGCAGATGGCTTGGGGCAGACTCTGTCTCTCAACTGGCTTTGGAGGCTTCTGCCATTGCCTGTTATGAGCATACCAGGGAGGCTGGAAAACAGACATTGTGGACCACACGTGAGGTGAGGACCTCTCTCGATTCACTTCATGCCATTACCTGTTGTCCTGGAGTCTTGCCATTAGGATCATCAGTCTCTTCCAGCTTGCTAGCCAGATGCTCCCCTGACCCGCTGGTGTCCCACAGCTGTGTGCACCTCAGTGCGCACCCGTTCCCCAAACTTGGCCATTAAACTGGATCCCGGTGATGATCCTCCAGCATTTCTCAGACTACCCTCCTTCAAATAATTTGCTTGCTTTCAAGCACAATGTGCTGTTATTCTCCATCCCTTCTTCTCCCCTCCTCCTCAGCTATGGCCACCTTACTCCCCTCACCATGCCTTCCTTGTACAGTTGAGCTAATCTTTTTTCCATTTGGGGGGCTTATTAAATACTTTGCGGAGGTCCAGTCAGGCTTCTCTTCTCTCTGAAATAGGTCATTTATTTTGAAAAGACGAAGCTGAGACTGAGTAAGATTAAACAACAGCCTGGTGTACTGACAACACTGGAGTTTTTCTTTTGCCGTACTTACCCAGAGGTGGGCAATTTGTCCCCAAACATAGCTACTATACTTTGGTCCAGCTCTACTACTCTTTTCAGAAACTTAAATGCACACATTGAAGTAAAATCTTGTGTATCCTCAGTTAAGAACAGGGACTGGGAAGTTTGTATGTTGCTGAGTCTGAATGTCTGCTTTCACAATCCTCAACTCAGATGTGCAGTATTACACCCGAGAGGACTCCTTGCCTTTCATTACATTTCCATTTCATTTTAGTCAATGAATATTGACTGACACTGAGCAATTGCTTCTGGCACTAAAAAGGGGAAAGTACCACATGGATATGGAAACAGGGTAGGCAAAGTTATTTTGCAAACACAAATTCAGACTTTCAAGACTGTTCAGCACAGTTCTCTCGTTAAACATACATTATAAACTCCAGAAATCAGGAATTGTCTTGTGTATTCTGTAGCACACTTTAGCTATGAAATCAATAATAATTCTATTGGGAGTTTTGCCTCAGTAAAGATTGAACTCAAAGTACAGAACTAGAATATAAAAAAGGCTCAATTGGCTCAGCCCAAAAATTCATACAGGGTCTTCATCCTAGGAGAAGGCAAAATGTCAAGAGGAACATAAAGGGATACGGCTTTACATCTGCAGCTTTCAGGAGTCTGGCTCTTGTTCTGGTTCATGTTCTGCTTATGCTCAACTCATCTCAATGTTGTAGTAAAATTCACTTAGAGAAGTTGCGTCTAGTTAAATAAGTGAGGGTTAATAGCTCTTGTTGCTTAGACATTTCATGTCCTTGACATCTGTTTCTTTTGACCAGGTGGTGGTGGCCAAGCTAGTCTCAGGGTTTCTGACTAACACCAAAATTTATTGGAGCAGATGCATAAATTACATGTAAAATAGATAAACTGATATCCAAGCTCAGATATCACAGCTTTTTCTCTCACTTAGCACAAAGTAAAATATCCTAAGCATCCCTCTTCTAATGGATTTGCTACTGGTCATATGTGATTACTGTGGTACGTCCAAACAACAGCTGCATTCCATATTCACAAGTTTTCTGTAATTTGTATTAGTATATTTTCTTCTTTAACATACATGTCTCCATTACTGTCCAACAGAATGAAATGTTACTTAATGTCAGCTCACTACAGGAAATTAGAAAGGAGAGGTGGGATAACTAGACCAGCCACTACCCTTATCTGAGCCTCCTAGAATTAAACAACCATTTTCTATCCTTCTTTCTGTTTGTTTAATAATGTAATAGCATTTTTATTTTATAGCTTTCCCTGAGCTTCATCTGTCCTTCCATTCCTTTTGGCCATTCAGTCTTTTTTTCTTCTTCTGATTTGCTTTTTTGTATTACTAATGACCCTCTGAATTAATATTTGTATTAAAAAAAGAGGTTATTTTCAGATTCAGTTTGGAATTTATTTTCTCTCACCTCCTTCACAGAAATTAAGTCCAAAGCAGAGTGCCAGATAAATTCACCTGCCTTCCTGCAGATCCCAGGACACCTAATATCAAACTGATGCTTTTTAGATAGGCTGAGCATTACCCGTTTTCCAAAACCTAGCAGCACTGAGGGTGGGTTTGTATGATCTCAGGCAGTAAAACCATCTCCACGTGCACAGGCAGGTAGAAATTTCCCAAGGTCCCCATCATGCCTGAGCTCATGGAAAATGAAAAGACTCTCCCATCAGGTCCCAGAGGGATTTGGAGCATGTACCAGTGGTGGCACGGAGGGTGTTATTTTTTTCCTGACCCTGAAGCCTTGAAGCATGAGATTTGATTATAATCATTGTCCCATTGCAGAGCTGCAAAATTTATGAGCGTTAAGAGCACAGCAGTGAGTTTCCTTTCCTCTATAGAAGCCCACCAGTGGGTATATGGGGTGAGCCCCAGATTTCGAATGCACACATTTGCAGACACACACACAGAGCTTTCCCTGTGACACCCACAGGCAGGAGGGAGACAGCTAATTCACCCGAAAGCATGTGAGCAGCATCTCTTGCTTTCCTGGGCAGAGCGTTCAGTCACTCACTCCTCTTTCTGTTCAAAGGAAGCTTCATTTCATCTAAGCTCAGCTGATAATTCCTGCATCACATTTTGCTCCTACTTCCATGGATGAAACCACCCCAGCTTCTCCATATGAGACATGGTTATCGAGCCACCTCCCAGCTTCCTTTTGTGAAAGGTTTTTTCTTAACCTCTGAATTATTTCTGGGTCTCTTCTCAAGTGCAGTGTGGGTGCTCTCCCGCGAGCTGCAGGGGGGCAGGTTTTGCCTCCTCCCTCCCGAGGGGACCTCTCCTTCCTTACAGCTGCCGAAGCAGCGGTGCACCACGATTTGTCTTCTCCCCCATGTTTCCCTGGCCCATTTCGTTCTCCTCGAGTTGCTCACTTCCAGCATACTCTCTCACACGGAAGATGCACAGAAATATGCTTCCCCCCCAGTAACTGGATCCTTCTGTAGATGTTAGAACAAACCCCACTGCATCAGGACCGTGCACAGCAGATTCAGAGCACGAAGCAGCCGATTCCTAGTACGTGTTACTACTGATCCAATGTTCTGAGATCCAAAATCTTGTCAGCAAAGGCTTTGTGACTCACCCGTGAATCATCAACACAATTGCTGAATAGGCTTGGACTGGAGACTGAATGCTGGGAGACCCAGCAAAACCAGCCCAGTTCATCGGAGGTCTCCGTTCTCATCTACCTTGAGACCTGCCAGTGAATGTGCGGATTTACCACTTGCCTTCTTAATTTCACCAGATAAAAGCTTTTAGATCTAAATATATAAATACTATATATATAAAAAAATACATATATATATTATATAAATGCTCTGTGGAAACCCAAGTAGATGGTATTAACACATTGTCACTATTGCTCAAACTGTAGCTGAGTCAAAGATAGTGAAATTTCGTTTGAGAAGATTACCTTCCATGAAACCATGACATTGATTACTTGTATTTTTAGCCTCTACTTTTCTTCTAGTCTTATAGAAACAATTCCAGTGTTTTGCCTACTAGGTTGCCTTCCATATATTTTCCCCTCTTTTTAATAATGCAAATGAATACATTGCGATATTTCAATACATAGAAATATTGGTCTTAGTGGTTACAAGATCTCTTCATATATTTCCTTTAAAGTCCTTGGTGTCAAATCTCTAGACCTGTACATTTGAAAATGTTTAAATTTAGTAGGAACTACTTTGCATTCTCCCGTGTTGATTTTACAAAAATGAAAAAGAAAACTTCTGACCCAGCTGAAAAAAATGTTGCTGTGGTTTGTATTTTTCTTTTTCCCTACATAGGCTGAGCAGAGCGCTGGTTCTTTCACATCCCTGAAAGAGACAATCTGAGCCTCATGTGGGAACTACAATGCCCACAGCATATTCCTGGCTATTTCATCTTCAGCTCCCTCTTGAGAAGCAGCCATAAATCAAACTCCCTTTCAGCTACATGATTTGCAGGCTTTGGATTTGCATCCTGATCAGATACAATGTGATTCACCAGCTGATTTTTCTAAGCATTCTGAGAACTGCAAAGAAAGCAGGATTTCTGGTTTTAGTACTCCAACTACTGTTTAATGATACGCTGTGCCTTTACTCCCCCCTTGCTCTACAACTCTTCTCTCCCCAACACTTAATTCTGATCTTCAGGGTGTATTTAAGCCCTGCAAAATTTAGCAGATTGCAAAGCATTTACTGTGTATCTTGGCAGTAATCGCATTACTGTTTTCTCTCCGTAGATATTACTTATGATACCTATATCAGGCCCTCCCCTAGAGAGCCTAATTGATATTGATGTTATCGACGACTGTGGCTTGGGAACTCTGCCTCTCTGTTGCAGTAGGGCATTTTGCTCTCTGATTGCACCAAATGCTAATCATCATTTTTAGTGTATTGAATTTTAAATTATGTAAATAGGAGCAGATTATTTAAATCACTTTTTGCCTTCAGTGCGGAAATAGGCTTCCTATGGCTAGCTTACATCCATCACTGGAGTGGATTTGGGGGAGACATCTCAGTGTGGCCACAGTAACCTTAAGCAGGTGACTGCTGGGGGGGGTTGGGATCACTCAGTGATCCAGTGATCCTTCTCAAAACTCCAGCAGCTTCCACATGAGCTACAACCATCTTGGGTTGTTTCTTTCTTGTCACATTGCACAGTGACAGACAGAAGTTTTTTTTTTTTCTCTGGGCTACCGTTGCTAATGAAAAATCACAACAAAAAGCTTGCTGCTTCATAGAATCATAGAACAGTTTGGGTTGGAAGGAACCTTTAAGGGTCATCTAGTCCGACCGCCCCTTCAATGAGCAGGGACATCTTCAACAAGACCAGGTTGCTCAAAGTCCTGTCCAGGCTGACCCTGAATGTTTCCGAGGATGGGGCATCTACCATCTCCCTGGGCAACCTGTTCCAAAAGCTTCAGAAAGCTTCGCTTAACCCAAAGAACAAAATTCACAGCATGATGTGAAAGTGCCGGGAATTGATTTGGTTCTCATGTACTATGGATATGAACAGAAGCACCAGCTGCTTTAACTGAAATATTAAAATAAATCCTAAAGGTTTTCTGCTGCCAGTTGGTTTTGTAAAACACTTCTGATGCTTTAACCAAATTGTCCACAAGAGCTAAGCAGGTAGAAAAAACCACGTCCAGCTAAGAGAAAGGGATATGCTCAAATATACTTAAATATTGCATTATATTATTTTGGACTTAAATTACCTTACAACATCTTTCTAAATTAACATACCTTTGAGGCATACATGTTAGAGCATTCATATATAATCTCTGACTCCTGGTGAGACGCATTCTCAAGGAAGTTATATAATACTAAAGTGAAATATTAAACATGAACCTATTTTTTCTAATTAATAGCTGTGTCCCCAGTACAGACGAGAAATGCTAAAATATGTTGATTGAATGCTGGCCTATGTTGGGCAAGCATGTGAAGCAGCTGAAGAGCAATATAATCATAAACATATAATAAAAGGTGAATTCTTCATCCTAACGGAACCAAGCTGGCCCTTCGAGGAACTGCAGAACCTGGGAAGTCTCACCGACATTGGAGCCATGCACAGGCTGAGAGCAGTTACCATCCTCCACGCCTGGTGCTTCTGTCAGATGAGCTGTGGTTTTGTTAAGTATTAAAGATGCACAGCATTGAAACAACTAAATATCACAACTGAGCCTTTTTAGATCACTCTGCTTTTTGCACTTGGCAATTACGGGTTCCCTAGACAAGCAGTGATTCAATAGATACATTAACACAAGTCACGCATTCATTCGTAGTGCAATAAAACTGTTAGTGAACATCTGGGAAAGCACTGCTTTTATTATAAAGCAAATCTGTAAATGCGTTTGCTTTGTGTGGGAGCTCCTCCACTCCTCTTTCCATGAGACACAGAGGGACAATGAAAATATCAAATTAAACACCTTGCAGTTTGAGAAGAGAAAGTGTATTTCCCCGGGTTCTTGTTAGAAATGCAATTAGCTTTCCAAACCGTCACTTCCTTCTGTGGGTAGCATGGAGGATGCAAAAACTTACAATGCTCAAGTAAAGCCACGAAAGATGACAAGTGGCAGGGAGGTTTTGTTCCCAGATCCTTTTAATAGGGCACGGGACTTCGTCAGCCTGCACGGCACCTTGGCCTGAAATGGTGCCGATCCCCAAGAATGCTTTGAGTGACAGGTCAGCAAAGCCTGAAATCAAAGGCAGCTGCTTTCAGTGAGCTGATCTGAACACAGGAAGAATAATATCTTTTTGATGATGCTTCCCCAGGGGATGCTCAGATGGGAATTATAGCTATAATGTGGTAAAATTTATTTGAAGGGCAGTGCTTTACTTAAAAGCTGTGAGATCGTAAATCAGGAGTTATTCCTCACTGGCAGCCAAATATTATCATTAAAAAGCTTTTTTAATCAAGTGTCCAGTGTAAATAAATCTGCACTAGAACAGGCTGAATGGGCATTTCTGAGGCTTTCTTCATGGCTGAGAAGATAAAAAAAATGGCTCCTGATTTGTAACTTTACAGAGCTCCAGCTTTTGTTGTCTTAGATGCACTAATACCCCTGTGAGTCCTGATCTCCATTGAAGTTAACTAGGAGAGATTTAATCACAGGTCTAAGACCTACATTTTTTTCTTCTACCTTAGATTCAGTTATTAGGTTTCTATTTTTCAGATTTATTCTTCCTCCTTCGTATCATGAAATGTAACGCATACAGTTGTACTTGCACAGACAGCAAACCCCAACTTCAATGCTTCAGCAATTGTGAAAAATGTGAGATGATGAAAAACTTCAGGATAAAATGCCTGTCAGGGACCCCAAATTTAAATTCTCAGGACATTGCTTTATTTTGAGCTGTTAAATCTAGCTGAAAGAAAACAGGAGCTTTGTTTCTTAAGACTTTGTTTCCTTCCACTATTTCTTTCCTATACTAAACCACAGATTGTAATCCTATTTGTCACCACAATCTGTCGTGGGAATTATGATATGATGCCGTTCTCACTGATGGCAAAACTCGTTTTCACTTAGGAACACAGGCAACAGCATTGTATAATCTCTTTCCTTAGTTTATATGATATGGAGTCAGCCCTAAGGTATCAAATGGGATAAAGAGTAAAACATTCACTTCTCAAATAAGGAAAAAAATTAGAAAGCAGAATGTTCTAGGTATAAGAAAAATGATCTCAAATTGATCTGTTTCTGTGTTAGGCATTTTTAAAAAGTGCCAGCATGCCTTACTTACTGAAAGCTAGTTTATTCATTAGGCTCAAGGTGTTCAAATATCTTCCGTAAGGTTCTTCAGGTTTGAGACACAAAACATCAGAGATTATGAACAAAAATTTCATCCTGGGCTCTATGCTTTCTGCATAAGATTGTGCAAACTGTCCTGCAGAAGCATGTGATCTGCAACGGAGCAGGATCCCCAGTCAGAGGCACCAGCACTGCTCAGCGTAACACAGCTCTTGGCAATGCGAAGGGGTGCTCTGGGAACTGAATGAATCCCCAGGACCAGCCTTAGGTCGTTCCCTTTCTTGCCAGGGTGTGACTCCAGTTTTGATATCATTTCATCATGAAGAAGTCTTGACCTTATTCAATCCCAACTGCTGTTTTCCTCCACTACCCGCTTGTTAAATCAATATTAGCGCAGGCAGTGAAATTTGGCTTATGAATGTTGGCATTTAATCTTGATCTATTAAAAAAATGGAAGGAAAGAAATCAAAACATCAATAACTGTACAGAATTTTTCTTATAGACACAGAGGATCTTTATCAGAAAGGAAAGGTTATATGAGAAACAATATACAGGATATCGGGTGCAACACAATGATCTACAGATTTCCCACTATGCTTTTTGTGCACCTGGAGCAAGGAATGTACTTTCAATCTATTTTTATTTTACATTATGGAAATATGCAGCTTAAGAAGAATGTTACACAGAATCTCCATGGGTTAGGAGAGAACATAAAGACCATCCTCTAAAAGACTGCTCAACTTGAGTCTCTCCATAGGTGCTGCCCAACAAAAAGACAAGCAGTCTCTATACTTACAAGTAATCGTACCTCCAAACTCTATACTTTCTTTGCCTCATTATGTGCATTGTGTCAGTTGAAGGTACAGCCAGATGTGCTCGGAGAATTGCCAGGGTTACCAAAATACACTCTCAAGGTCTACAGCGAGGAAGAAAAAAATGAAAGGTTTCATACTAACAGAAGAGATAATGAGGGAAGAGATTCAGACAGCACACATTCAGCTCCTTTTCTCCACTCATCTCTGAGAAAAGGCAGGTCATCCTCATACTGAAGAAATGCCGACAGGCAGAGTTAAAATTGGAATGCAGAAACTCTGCACTGCATGTAGGGAAGGTGGGTGAGCAGGAGATAAGGTAAAATGAGCTCTCAGAGCCACTGTATCAGTGACACTGTTGGCAAAGGATGCTCTCAAGGAGGAAAAAAGACAATGTCGGAAATGCTTCTGCACAAGAAAGTCATGAAAGCAAAGGAAAAATAGACATATATATTGGAGCTACAAAGTACATTTTAACTACCTAACCTGTGAATGAGGATCTTGAGAATAGTGTGACTTTCCTATTCCCAGGATAATCATGCCAATAGATATAAATTATGCTTACACATCTGACAGCAACCTCCTCACGTGCGCTGCAGGCGGCGGTTTGGGTGATAAGGCACCCACAACCGATGGCTATGTCCTCCTCCTGCCAGCCCAGTGCCCCTGCTGCCTGTCTGGCCGCTCTTCGCCCTGACCCCCCCCCAGCTGTTTTTCCATGCCCCCCCCGCC